>OY747712.1:14165734-14535734 GCA_963556495.2 Valencia hispanica | reverse complement strand
TTGGTCTTATAGCCCTGCCAGAATTTTTTTTAACGATTCTCATAAAAAAATTAATAAAGCTCCAACACCAGAGCTAGCTTCCTTATCTTCTACACCAGGGGTATCAAACTCATGTTCTTTTTTGGGCCAAATCCAGATCTTAAAAGTCTTAAAAAGCGTCGGTTGTCGCAGAATCTATTGATAAAACTTTCCATTAACAAACTGTTAAAATATAAAATAAATAAATGGTCTCAGCATTCAAAGAGCACATCTTTAAATTAAATAAAACTGAGCACTTCTTTAAATTAAATAAAACTAAACATCGTTTAACATTGATGTAATTTGGCACTATGCAAAAATAAAAAACTGATTTTGACGGTTCTATTGGGCCAAATAAATAATTATGGCGGGCGGATTTGGGCCACGAGCCTCGAGTTTGACACATGTGCTCTACATGCCAACAACTAGGGCTTCACAGTGGGGCGATTGGTAGGGCTGTTTGCCTTAGAGCAGGAAGGTCCTGGGGTCTTTCTGCATGGAGTTTGCATGTTCTTCCTGTGCATACGTGTATGGACACAAAAATAGGCATGTGTCAATAATTATGAGATTTACGAAGATTTATTAAAAGGAAAAACACACAAAAAAGGCCTTTTTGGCATCAGGATCGCCTTAGAAATAGTCAAATCTGGACTGGAATACGACACAGCAGGGGTGGATGCGTTTTAGATGCTTTTACACACCTGAATCAAATGAATGGCTCGTTACCGAGAATCTGCAGAGCTAAAAGATGATGATGAGTAGACCTGTCACAATCATCAACACATCAATTACTCGCATGATCAATTCAAATGAGCTCCATTTTTTCAGCCACAATAATTGCCATTTGCATGCTTGTTTGTTTTCCTTCTTTCTAACAAAGAGACTGGATTAAAAAAGGCGTATATGGTCCATATATCCACAGTGACATAGTAAAATGGGGTGTATTTTTTATTTATTGAAACAGAGTGTTTTTGTTGTTGGTTTGCACTTACTGTTTACAAAACTCTGAACTGGTTGTTTTGCCTGTTTTTCCTTGTCTGAGCCAAGCGGCAGTCTTGTTTACAGAGTAAAATTATTTTTTAATGGTTTTGGTCATTTTGTTAATTCATATTGGATATTAAAAACCCTGATGAGTTGAAAAGACGACGCCATAGATCCAGAGCATCCTCTACATCAGACTGTCATACAACTACAGAGCGTCTTCAGTCAGAAGCTTCTTCAGATCTGCAGAGCAACAAATCTTTGAAGGAACTTGCATAATGAGTTACAACAACATTTAATTTCCCTTTGGGATTAATAAAGTAATTTTGAATTTGAACTTGAAAAAAAGGACTGTCAGCTGCAGCTGTAAATGTTCTTTAGAAATTAAAACTATTTAAATAGTAAATCAATACATTAGTTGAAAAAATGGTCTCAAAACGACATTACTATTTATCGCAATGACAAGAGTCTGGCGATACGGGGGGGATACGATATATCACGATACTATAAGTAAGACTATATATTGTGATTTTCTTAAACCTGAATTTAACCGTGACAGCATTCAAAACACTCCACCCTGTTTCATAATTATTATCCAGTTTCATTACTGCTTCTAGTTGATCCACTGGAACTGAAACTACCAGTCATACTTTTAATTTTACTACAAAAAATAATCATTAATGGTTCCATTCAAATTCTAAAAAATAAAATAACATTTGGTACATTGCTTTTGAATATCGATACAATATTATGACATAAAATCACGCAGTGCATCGGCGGGTCGATATTTTCTTACATCCCTAGTGATTACGGCTTAATAACAAAAAATGATTTTCTTTTAACTCTAGTTGTAAAAACAGGAAGAGAAAAAAATAACATTCTTATTTTTTCTACAAAATATTTAACATTTTGTCTCTTCCTTTTATATCATCTCACCTTGTGGCCTGGTTGCATCTTCCCACACCTTAGATACTCATTTTAGTCACAGCCACTACAATTTTGCAATAGTTATCAATGTCAGCATCCAAGTTGTTTGAATAAGCAACAACTTCAGGGAAAGCCTAAAAATGATCCCAAAAAAATTTAAAATACAATAAACTCAGATGCCGATATGCTGTACATAACCCTTTGTATTTTTTAAAAAGGGGCGGAAACATGCACAGACGTGTCTCCAGGAGAATGAACAATTTACTACAATGACTGTGTACTGAGAGTAAGTAGCGAAACATAACCACATAAAATCCTAAAATGTTTAACTCCTCCATCAACAGGCACCTGTATCCATTTCTCCCACTGAGAGGAAACTTATGAATCCAAAATAGGGCAGCAGGGTTTCTAATGGCCACAAACGGAGCTGAAATCCAAGAGTCCGGACGCTCACCTGTGATGTCTAGGTCTTTGCTGTGGACGCAAAGACCATCTATGGCAGCTCAGAAGCTCTCGTTAAAACAAAAAACAAAACAAGGTTTTAGTTGACCTTTGTAACGGACGGCGAGACCAGAAAACTCTGACCGTTTCTGGGGCTTTCCCTCAAGATACGAGCCTGGTTCTCGATTGCTCAAAGCAACAACAAAGAAGAAAAAACAAAAAGAGGAACTGCATTCGGAGCGTCGTCTCAAGAGGAAAACCTCTCCTAGGTGTTACCCATTATTGGTGACAAATCGCTGCGAGATGGCTTTAATTTAAGAGAAAGCGCGTTCCTTCAAACCCGTCAAAACACTTCTTCAGGAAGCCGGTTGTGGTGCCAGTCGGGGCTGCGAAACATCACAAAAACATGAAGCTTTCCTCAACATTTTTTGCAATTCAGCCACTACAATATACATGAAAGGTCAACTGGTCAAATGTGTTATTGGTATACAGATTTATAATATGATGACCAACAAATTATTGCTTTTTTGATGATGATCGCAGCTGCGGCCAACATTAATTCCCTTCGATCTGTGACACATCAGCAACAAAACGAACGTCATGGAAACATATTAAAATGTATTTTCCCTAAATAAACAAACAAATAAGATAGTCATGAACCTGTAGGTGATGCCTTATTAAACTGATTTTCAAGACTAATTTCACAACATTCCAACGATTTGCAGAGTGACGACACAAACCACTGAAATCAGCCAGTTATTTTTATTTATTTTCCTAAAAAGGCACACCCACGGCAGAGCAAACCGAAGACGGTTCATTTCAGTCTCTCTCTCTGCGTATCAGGCGCATGAAAACCCGCGGCTAATCGATTGCGTAACAGCCCGTTGTGTGTTTTCTGCACTTGCGAAACAGAGTTACTCCGGCTGTGATGAAAACCAAAACGCCTTGAAAAAGAGGTCAGGTACGGAGAGAATGATGCAGGAGCTTATCTGACTGGCGTTTGCGTCGCAGCACCTTGGTCAGAACCACATCCACTAAGAGGATTACAGTCTGTCTGGACTCCAGAGGATATTGCATAGGATATATTCTCCAGCTGCACATACACACAAAGTGCTGCATGGAAGCTATATGGAATAGATTTAATAACAGCCTCTACTTTTATGGCCACGTAAGCTGTGCATGTGTCAGATAGATATAAATAAAAGAAATTTAAAAAAGACTATTAAACTGTTTTAGATGCATTTCTTTGTAGATGAAACCCTACAGATTTCTCCCTCGCTGAATCAGTCGGAACATTTTTCTGATGCAAACTGCAAGTCTTCATTCGAATAATTTTATTTTTTAAATTACAGAAGACAAAAAAAACCATCTGATTTCTGTGAACACAGATCACTCGAGCCATGAGGGGTGTGATCAGGAAGATTAACATTTTTTCTTTTTCCTCAGATAGATTTCACTCCTTAACGAATGTCACATCTGTGCCAGTTTGCATTGATTGTGCTAATATTTCTGACTTAATTGACTTTGCGATCACCGCAGTGACAGAAATTAAGAGTAATTTAAAAAGAGTGACTTTAATATTTTTGGCTGCCGTGATTATACCTATAAAAAAATAAAAACGAGGAAAAACAGGCCATCAATTACAAAAATATAAGCTCAAATTTCACTAAACCTGCCACTAAATCACACTCTGTTTGGTAGAAATAGCTCATCCCCCCCCCCATGTTTTTCTTAATTTAGAAGTTGCTCTGTTTCTGAAGGTGCAGCGTATGCTCCTACAGATATTAACGAACGCTGTGCTCAAAGTTCACCAGGACAACGCTGCAGGTAACCAGAGAAGCATGGCATTCAAGTAAGGAAAGAAAAATGTCAATGTCATTCGTCACAGGCTAAAGCAAAGCAACTTAGCGAAAGGAGACAGAAACCGACAGGAAAGATGTCCGACTGAGACAAAGACGTGACTAATCTACTTTTATCCAACTACACCATGAGTAATATCTAGAAGCGCAAAGTAAAAGTGATGAGCAACAATCATTGGCCTTGTAAAAACGATACAGGGGAGACGATACGATATATCGCGATACTTTGAGTAAGACGATATATTGTGATTCTTAAAACTGAATTTTACTATAAATAAAACTGTGACAACATAATAAACACTCCGGCCTTACCTGACTCACAATGTCCTTGTTTACTGTTGCTTTTAAGTGTGTGTGTAGGGAGATGGGTTGGGATGTGGGGTCATTTTAATCTATAAAGCACTTTGAAATGCTATTTTGTATGAAAAGCGCTTTATAAATAAAGTTTGATTTGATTCATACTTTAAAATTTCCAGTTTCATTACTAGATCTAGTTGATCCACTGGAATGAAGAAGCTGAAAACAGGCCACAAACTACAAAAATGACTGTCATCAATAACGGCTCCATTCAAATCAAAAAAATTTTTATCAATATTTTTTTTTAATATCACATCCCTAATGTTAATTTTTCCAACTGGATTCTGGACTATGACGGTATATCCTGCTATAGGGGTAAACATGCTGTAACCAAGCATCAATAATGGCAAGCTGGATAACTCACATATGAGACAAATGCAATGTTTTACGCTACTCTCAACATCAATCATTTCCATATTTTTAAAAAAACAACAACAAAAAAGGAGCACAATAAATATTTCAGTGATTTTTAGTGATAACATTTTGCAAACCCAGCTGTACACACCCCAAACCGATAAAGTGGCGTAGTAATATACACAAGTGAAGCAGTTCATAGCAGCAAATCGAATCAATGCGTTACACAGAAAATACTAAGATTGGGTATCTGTTGATATTATTCAGCCTTTCTACTAGAGCAGAATAATATACAATTCATCTGTAATCGTCATCACAATATAAACATGCGTCATATCTCAATCTCAATAATTTCAAAGCAGCATGCATGCAAATCCAGCATGCTACTGCTATTGCTTGTCTGTTTCACCGCCCTCGATGGCCACAGTTGGTGTAGGTTTTTAGCACTCGTTATGCAAAAGCTTACGAAGATCAGTGGAAAAATTGCGATTTAGGATATTGCCATCGAAATGTTTTGCAGTGAAGTCACAATTACATGTTTTGCTGACATCGCGAGGCCCTAATCTATAGCCGGGCTCCCGCTGCGATCATCATCTTTTGCCAAGACGAAAACATCTGCTTGGGAACTTCAAATCAGCGCTTTGTTCGATGGATCGGCTTTACCGGCCGCTTTATTTTCTGCCATCAGGAGTAAAAGTAAACGCGATCAAGCAGCGGCAGAAATCCTCTGGCTTCCGCTGTGTCAGACCTTTGATCGTCGGCGCCTTTTTCCTCGCCCTCCCCTCTCCTCTCCCTTTTTCAGAGTCAGACTAAAACATGAGCATCGACAGACCAGCCCAGCAGCCGTCGTCGTCTTTCTGAGGCGATTCTGCTGCGACAACAAACGTTCCTATGAAGGATGTACATTATAAAGATGTCTGACATGTTTCAATCTCCTTGCCTCCTGAAATCGCCCAGAACGTGTCAGGCTCACAAAAAGACTTTTCAATTTCAAAAAAGGTGAATGTATGATTGCCCTCCTACCTACACAGTGTTTGCTCCTCATGTTATAATATAAATACTGTTCCCTTTCAATCAAACTTATTGGAAACGATACAAAAAAATTATAATTTAAAAAGTTTGCAGCGGCCAAAGAAAACCTGTTGAGACGGCCAGAAGAGAGCCAGAGCCAAAAATTTTTTTTAAAAAATAATAATCACACAGGCTTTAATCAAGATTTACTCTGTTAAATGGACGGTTTCCAGAGCAATAACTTGGGAATGACCAGTAACGTTTTTATGAACATACCAACTCTGGTTTAATGTTTTCTGACCTGCTAGTTTGTATTTTGCCAACTTTTCTAACAGTTATAACAGATAAAAAAAAGATAATTTAATCCAGATCGTTGTTTTTAATCCAACAGAAATGTAGAAATTGCAAGATTTACATTCAAGCATCAAATTAGGTCTCTAACCTTTATCTAAAAAGTGCATCGGAGTACAGTGCACCCCTGCCTATTCACGGTTTATTATTCGCCAATTTAAAAAAACAACAACATGTGTTTGTGTAATGTAACTCCAACGCCACCTGTCCGCAGTAGAGCATGCCTAAAACATTTGAACGAAAATGCAGCTCGAGAGGCTGAAAGCACAAAGCTACCTGGCATGATATTGGCCGTAGCTTGAGAAGCGGCCACTCCAGGAGCTGCATTTGTTTTCATTGGCGCCTATTGGCTGTACCAAAGTGGAGGTAAGGAAGACTGTAGTTGTTAGCTTCTGCGGTAGAGCTAACACGGTTTCCACTGTCTGTATTAACGCACATTAAGGTATATTTGGGGTTTGAACTATAAAAATAGGCATTTCTAAGTGTTTTAGAGGATGTCTCGAGTATTCCCAGGCGACTTTGGCCCCTGACCCCCGTGAATCTCGGAGCCCCTTCTACATGCTGTTGGCTGATATGTTTATAGACAGGAAAAAAGAAAAAGAAAAAGGTGGGGGTTCTCAGTTTATAAATAAAACAGGAATGAATGAAATTCAGATTTTTCTTTTTCAGTATTTGTCGATCTGATCACCAATTAGAGAAAAATCCAGGGAAACTGGCACTGATCTATGGAGCAGAAAGAAAACACATCATCGATCATCATTAGAAAATTATCTCTTAGTCTCTGTGACTAGGGCTGGGCGATACAGCCTCATATCTATATTGCCATATAATCTAAAGCGTGTGATATATTCTATTATTTTCTTCATACATGTCAAAATGAGTGTTTATAAAAAATTCTCACTTTCCAGGATCAGCTTAACAACAACTTGAAAAGACAAGTTTTGAATCTCATATAAAAAAGAACATTTGTGCAAAATGCTTTTTAATTTAATATTAAAATCTTTCACCCCAAAAAGAAAATTCAACACGATGAAGATATTTTAAATAAATTAAAAGCTTAATGTTACGAAAACAGTTCAAAATTGTTCGCTTTCCTGGTCACTTATTTATAAATTTAATATCGCATAAAAACATATTTAAATTTAAAATGCTTAAAGTTTAACAGGTTTCTTTTCAATCACATGGAAAACAACCAATTTTAAACTTGCAATATGTAGTGTAAAGACGAACACTGAACATCAGTATTTATCCTCCTTGATGACATCATCAAAATGCGCAACGGCTTCGAGAACGCAGCTTTAATTAGAGCGATTATCGCCGCGCAAGCTCGTGTTCAGCAGCAGACGTACGAGGAGGACCCCCGCGGACTGGTTTAGATGATAAATTAGAAAAAATGCTTTAAAAAAAACAAAAAACAGTCAAATAGACCAAGCAGCTGGTTTTAATCGAAATCTGACACAGAGGTTCCAACTTCCAGCCGACCCAAATGACCCCCGAGCTCTGAGCCGAGAGAGAGCTGAGCAACACTGAATCTGCCAGACCCAAAGCCACTAAAGGTGATATGTGCCATTAAAAAGAAGAAGAAAGTGAAGGTGTTTCAACTCTTCATGAGTTTACAGCGCGTCTAAAAGAATGCAGTAACAGCAGAGTCCATTAGAGAGGTTCACAAATGTGTCACTGATGCAGCACAAAATTTTAAAAGTACCACTTAAATTCTTTAATTTACACGCCTAAATTTTACATTTTTGCTCTTTCATCAAATAAATATATATATCAGCTAATAGAGATTTACAGCTTTAAAAAGAAGGGATACCATCGTACTTTCATATAGGTTTGTTTCACTTTGGGGCCTCAACCGCATTTTATAACCAGTTAACTCGTCTTGTTAATCCATCGCTGCATATTCTACGCTTTTAACAGCTAGGCTACTGATTAGGGTGATGGCAAGGAGGCCTTCCAAGATGCCCTTGAAAATATGCAAAACAGTTAGTGAGGATTTATAAATTGGTATCGACTCCGTAAATGATCGTAAACTGTGTTATTAAATATTCACCATGCCATTTTTTTTTTAAATAGAAAATTTAAACCGGCCCGTGCCGTAATTCTCAGTAGAAACGAGGCATAACATCTATGTTTTCTATCGTCACAATCTCCCCGCTGTTTTCTCCGAGCTTTTAACATCCCATACAGAAAGTTCAACTGCCGAGCGCAGAATTACTCCCAACCCTGGAAGATTTAGGGATAAAATTATTTTAATTTCACCGGGAAGGTTGTTTCTGATGCAAAATGGGGCAGGCATCTTTCCAATTATAATAATATATATTTTTCATGTTTCAACAGAACATCTTTAATACACAAGTGTAGCTTTAAGTAGGAAACTCGACGTACATTTCCTTCATCCCGGTGGCGACTAATGTGTGGCGGAGAGCAGCGTACTCGTAGCTACAGATTAGTTTCTGTGTCTGACAGGTGGCAAACATCCTATTGGTCAAACTAATGCAAAAACTGCAAAGTTAAGAGTTCTGAATTAAATTGACAGCGGGGGAAAGAACAGACTGGAGTAAAAACTTTAAGGGTCTTCGGGAGAATGCTGCTTTTTATTTTCTATTACTTTGAAAAGAAAAATACTTATTTTCTCAGAATATAATTTCAGATTTGTGTGTAATTTTTGTCCTGTATGACTTAAAAAGGAGCTATAATTGTTATAGGTTTGTTTTCGAATAAAGAAGACTATTTCTATTTAGATTAGATTAGATAAATCATTTCTGTATTGGTTGACTTGTAAAAGCTGATCTGAGGATTATTTAATTTTTCTTTTTAACCACATAGAGCAGGAGTACTTTAAATATGTTAAAACCAAAACTCTTCTTTTATTAAACAGAATTTCATTGATGTGTTTAAGGATTGGACCAAGTTTCCTCTTTTATGGAAATCTAAATAGGGTCACCTTATATTATATTTAAATTGCCAACACACATTTCCTTTAGCTTTCATTGTAAATATGACCTTGATATGATTATGAAACATATTTTGGACATGTGTTAGTTTTATTTGTGGTTTGACATGAACAAAAAGACAGGACACCAATTGGTTTGGATACTTGCATAGAAAAAACCCTAAATGGGGTAAAAATATGCAACAAAAATAATCGTTTTATAATCGAATCGTAATCGAGAGGCACCCAAGTTGGAAAACCCCTATCATTTACCCTTTAATTGGACACCAAGCTGCTTTTTTAAATTTTTTAGCAGGGTAAGAGGAACTAGTGAATCAAAATAACATTTATCACTAATAAAAAATTTATTCTTGTTTTTACCGTTGTCAAGTGCTTTGAGCAAATACGGTTGTTGTAAAGCACTTTTATAAATGACATTTTAATTAATTGATTGACTACTAGAAAACTCTGTCACACCTTGTTTTGACATTACTTCATAGCAAAGTCACAAATACCATTCTGCTGCTTTGGATGTAATCAATGTGTAGTAAAAAAAAAAAAAAGTGTGTTAATTTTTTTTCTTACACTGAATTTTGTCCTTTTTTGTCATTTTCCATGATCAGCAGAGTCAAAAAAATTCTTAGAAATCCTTGTCGGCTTTTTGAGTGTTTTCGCTGGTCTTTTGGAAGGCTTCCTTACCATCACCCTAATCAGATTCCACTCCGTAACAGTAATATTACGTCCAGCAAAGTGAAATATGTTGCCAATTCTCCCAAGGGTGGGGAATAACTTTAGGCTTAATTAGCCAAACAGACTCTAAATGCATGGTACGGTAAACACCTGACGAAATATTCATATTGCAATGACAATTACGATTTAATATATTACGCAGCTGTACTCCAAACTTAAAATACTCATAATTTGCTGTTACAATAATAATTGCACCGTATTTTTATTGGTTTTCTCTGCTTCCGCTACAAAAAGAGCGACCACCTAAGTGAGTTACGCCGAGAACGATATTTTCAATACTGTTCTTATATTTAAGCTCTTAAAGAAATATCGGACAAAACGTATATAGGCAGGTTAAAGCTGGACAAAAACCGAACATCTGATGAAGAGTGCCAATCACTTCGATTGTTTAAACCTGCTACTTAAAAAGGAAAGAAATTAACAGAGAGAAATGCATTCTCAAGTGAAATATAAAACAAATGGCTGTGCTTTAAGTTTCCTAATAATAATAATAATAATAATAATAATAATAAAACATGGAGTTTGATGGTACACTGCAAATTGTGGAACTGTCTACACACCACCAGTACAGAAATCTTAGACTGCAACACACCCCTGAAATATATATTTCATGAAGTGGACAAACTGGTACGTCAACAAAAGCCTGAAAATCCCACCGTGCTCAGATACAAACAGAAACCAGATCATCAACGCCGTTTGTAGAAACAATCCTTTCATGTGAGGCGCCATTCATAAAAGTCAGCGGTACCAAAACAAAGTGTTTACTAGAACTGTTCTGTGCCACGCCCAAAATGTTTTGGAAAGGCTCGTCCATTAAAATGTTTGTACTTAAAGCCAAGTTATTAGTTGGTTACTATAAACAAACAAAGCAGCAGAGGTATGACTGACAGGCGGATAGAAACATGGTGACCAGGGATGTGTATTGGTAAAAATCTGACGATACAATATATTGCGTTACTATGAGTAAAACTGTATATTGCTAATTTTTTTAAACTGAATTTTACTGTAGAAAAACTGTCACAGCATTTTAAACACTGACATGCTTCATACTTTAACACATCCAGTTTTATTACTAGATCTAGTTGATCCACTGGAACGAAGAAGGTGACAACAGCCACAAACTACAAGTCATAGCCTACTTTTAATTTTACTACAAAGATTACTGTCATCAATCCTGGTTCCATTCAAAAAAACAAACAAAAAAAAACAATATTTTACTTTGAATATCGATACCATGTCGGGAAATAAAATATCCTGATATTTTCTCACATCCCTAATGATGACCCTTTCCCAGAAGCAGTCGGTCTACCAGAAATACTCCAGGAGAGCATCAATGACTCATCCAGGAGGAAAAAAAGAAACCACAACAACATCCAAAGTACCGCAAACTCACCGTGCCCAAGTTAAAAGGTTGGTGTTTATGGATCAACAATAAGAAAGACAGAGACTGGGCGCAACTGGACTTCATCCGAGTGATTCACAGCCAAAACCGTTGCCTACCAACGACAAAAAACCTATTTGTGATCCCAAAGACTTCTGAGTAAGTGTTCTGCGGACCGTTGAGACAAAAGTTAAAGTGTCTCGTTACATCGGACGCTAAACTAAAACCGCATTTAGGACGTCTGATTAACGCAATGACACGGGCCGCTTCGCTCCTAGACCCGGATGACTTGCTCTAATTGATGGAGGCAGAATATCTGCTCTGAACCAATGATCACGGAGGCAGCGTGTCTAAGAGCATTGGGTCAAAGAGGACAACAATCATGAGCACACAAGCAAATCCAGCTCTGAGTGATTCAAAAGAAAAACAAACAAAATAAACAATAGAAAAGGTAAAGGATTAGTCTGAACTTAAATCGGAATAAGATGTTGTGGTTTGACCTAAAAAAAAAGAAGAAATTCTTGAGCATAAATTTGTTTCAGAACTATTCAGTAATTTCTTTTGTAAAGTCTGAATTAAGCCTTTAAATCAATAAATACTCAAGATGCATCAACCAGTCTTTCAATGCCAGACAATTTCTGACTTTCTTAGGAGGTTCGACCTGCCAGTTGACTTAAACCCAATTATTGAAATTAATACATTAATAAATGTGCTTTCGGCTCGTAAATACATGTAGTTGTTTAGAGCCCCAAACTAAACGGAATTGCATGATTATTGAAGCATATGTCACCGATCTTTATAGGATTTTTACTAAACATAAAATATGTGTTTGTTGATGCATGGACAAACCAAAAAGGGATGGAGTTTCTAGGCTTCTTTTTGATATGAAAAAATAGATAACTTTTCAATATATGACCTGCCGATCAAAAGGGGGAAAAAAATCCAATGATTGGTGCGTCACTATTACAGACTACTGTCGAAATCAAGTCGTTGTATTTCTAAGACAATGAAGAGAACAAGTGCCCTCTTTCATGCAGCTGCAGTAATCTTTGTCTATGCTTCCACAAAACCTTTTAACAGCTGTTTGTTTTTTGTTTTTTTAAATACTTTATAGAGAAAATTTAATTTCCGTGTGTATCATAACGTTAAACTGCAAGCAGGTTGAATTTATTTCACTTTTTAAAAAGGTACGTGCATTTACGTTTACACATGCAAGTACTGTTTGAAAGCTTTATGAAATACTGTTCCACACAATACATGTTTACAATCTATCCATTTTCGGTTTATTTCTTTAGCTTGTCGTGTGCCTGCACAGCCAGTCGTATATTAAAAACAAAAAAACATACAGCTTTTGTATGAGCCCCCCCCCCCCCAAAGATGTCAGAGTCACCGGCTAGCAGGAGCAGGCTCCTAAATTACTTCAACTAAGCAACTTCCTTGTGTGTAGTGAATCATAATTACATCGTACACTAGACCTGATAGCGATTATCTCCTAAACCCCAGTTGCTGATTGTAAATAAACGGCGGCGAGATCACTGCAGACAACACCACCCACTTTAGGGGAACGTTTATGCCGCTCTCCCTTTCTTCCAATACACTGAAACCAAATGTTACTCAGCGCTAAAAAATAAATAAAAAAATCTCTAATTGTACCTTTTTTTTTGCGTACAGCCCGCTGCAGATGATCAGGTTTACCCCTGGGTAAGTTTTATATATATATATATTTGGATGCTTGCTCTACCCCCTTGCAAGTCGGGGGAGGAGGAATGAGAGTAAATGTAATATTTTACACGGAAATAATCAACACAAGAGACCTAGCCTGCTCGAGACAAAAGCCCACTGCAGCCCCTTTCGCTGCCCTTACAGCGCCCCCCACCCCCCTTCCTCCTCCTCCTCTCCCCAGCCCGTCACTGCCTCGCTGACTGACTGGCTCTAACCCAGCTGCTTCGCTCCGACATTTTCCTATCTGCTCCCTGAACCCTCCGCTTCAAACACAGCCCTCCGCCTGGAGATAAACGGACACTAAAACGCGACTCGGACAGCTGGAGACGTCACAAACTACCTAATGTGTGAAAGGGCACGTGGCGGTACAACCATACCGAACCCACGCAACATAAAAAAAACAACACTTAAACGTTCATTTTCGCACGCAGTTTACGTCAAGTTAGCTGTTACATTAGCCTAGCATTTCTGCCCAACACATTGAAAGGAAACGATGAAGAAACTGTTGTGCGCTTACCTTCAAACCGGGCCGCGCGCTCCTACCAACTCATTCGCGTCCCGCTTCAACTTTACAGTGCGCAGTTTTAGCGATTATTTTTCTAGATATCGTACGTTAAACCGTAGCCTACGGCTGTGTGACGTTCATCGCCGCTTTTGAAAACATCGCAGCCCGTTCGTCTGTCGTCCGCTCCGAGAAAAGCCTAGCAAAACATGCAAGGGGCGCTCCCATTGGTCGAGGGGGGAGTCACGTGACCCCACCCCCCGAGCCCCCGCCGAGCTTATAGGGTCTCCGTCTGCCGGAGTGACAAGATGGGTATGTGTCAAAAACGATTTAAGTGGTATGGTTGGGGTTTTTTTTGTGGAAGCTGTGATTAAGTCCGTTCTTCCTCATGCTTGCAGTACTCTTTGTGTGTTTTTGCGACTTTTAGTGGCATGTTACACGTCTTCAGGTGGAATTTAAACGGTAAATCGGACTGAAAGGGAAGGAGAGGGAGAGAACAGGAATGGCCGCTTGACGTCATCCTTTCCGCCACTACGTTGCGGTCGGTAGGAACATTCTCGAAAGATGACGGCTTAAGTCCAACAGCGGACGTTTATTCGTGTTAACTTCGACTGCCTTCGTTGTTTTAGGCCCAGTGACAACAACGAAGTGGTGGCTTTAGTTGTCTATTCCTTCCCCCCCCCCCCTCTCCCCGCCATTTCTTTGTGTGAATGAGTCAGCTTTGAACTGGTTGCGCAGTGGCATTTGCATCAGGGCGGACAGACCGCGCATGCGTCACGGCGCATAATGTTGCAGCTGGAAAGTAGGAGGGGGGAGGGGCACAGACCAGACACGAGAACGCCACCGGGGCGGGATGGAGACCCAAGTGAGACAGAAAAGAAACAATAAAATCATTCATAAAAAAAGTTTATAACTTTCTCTGGGGGGAAAAATCATTAAATAAATTTAGACTGAATAATCAGGAGGGGGCGCTAAACATGTTAGATTTCAATACATTAACTATATCAAAACATTTTATTGGGAGACCAACATAGACAGGGCTGGGCTAAGGTGGTATGGGGCCTAAAGCAGAACATGATTTAGGGCCCCCTAAATCATGTTTTAGGGCCCCCTAAATCATGGCTGAGCTGAAGGCAGTCGCTAATAACTGGCTATTATTTGTTGATTTGTGAACAAACCCAAGCTCAAACACAAAGAATCAACTGTTAGTACCTCATTGTAGCTATTGTACCACAACAACCACACTATGAAGATTATTCTTTGTACTTTTACAAAGTAAATTTGCTAATTTCTTTAAATCTTGAGGTTAATTATTAAAACAATTTAAAATTTTAATTCTGTGCTGAAACCGTTTATTCAAATGTATTAGTATTTGCAAACAAATGTTAAGATTCTAATTTATGGTCTGTGTTAAAATTCAAGCAATAGGGTGGGAACCCGGAAGGTCTGGGGGGGGTCCTAAACAGCTGCTTAGTTCGCTTATGCCTCTGAACATAGATTATGGTATTTAATACCAAACCATATTTTTTAGAAAGATTGGAGGAATTGAAGCTCTTAAATATGAATTTGGTATCAACAAAATCCAATTTTCACAGACAAACCCTATTTTGCTGGTTCCTTATATACAAGCATACACCCCCACCCCCACAAAAATCCCTGATTTGGAATAGCAAGTATATTAAATCTTTATTTTATGAGAAATAGATTCTAAATATTTATGTATCCCAACTACTTAATAAAAGACATTTTCTGACATATGCTGAATCTTTTGAGGGGTTTTAACATTCCAGTATCTGTGGGGGGATAAATTGTAGTTTTTCTTTTGTTTCTTTTTATGTGACTACAACTGTTTTGGTTACAAAACAGGAATAGGCCTGAAACACAGGCACCACAAAAAAGATTCTCATTAATAGTATGAATATTTTGTATTTAATGCAATAAATTTCCCCAAAAAATGCGATTCGTTGTCCTATACCTCCTTGCCAGTTTTATTAGTGTACTGTATGGACATTAATTAATTTATCTGGATATATAATAAGTACTTGGTCACCAACAATGTAAAGGAAGTTTACTTCAAAATTAATTAATCGAATATTTCCAACAAACCAATTTAATAAAATAAAAAAATATATAGGTGAATTGAATGAATTCTTTGTATCTTTTTGTAAAACAGCAACAGGAACAATTTCACAACTTTTATATCAGTATTTATGTCAAATATCTTTTGCCTGAAATTTAACCTAATTCAACTTCAATTTTGGTGTGAAAGTTAAGTTACAATATAGAGGATATGTTAACAGTAAAAAAAAAAAAAAGACTTGACCGAAACTCACCATTTTATTCTATTTGGAAAATGTTATATTCATAAATAGACGTGCTCTAAAACAAATACAATTTAAGGCTGAATTGATTACATACTTTGAATCTTTAAAAATGGTTTAAATAAACTTCAAAGCCTTAAAGACCCCTTTTAATGGCTATTTCTAAAACACTTTATGTGTACCCCTCTTTTGTCCCATGTCTGTCTATCTTTTATCTTTGTCTTGTCTGCAAATAATTTTCTAGATAAACAAAAATGTAATACCTAGTTAAACTTAGTACTCACTATCAACATCATAACAATCTAAAGTACCATACCTATAAGCACAAAATGTAAAATCTATGGTCTTATAAGAATATTACAATGAAATAAACTTAAAATATAAATTTTGAGGGCTAATTAGCCAAGTTATTGTAAGCCAGGGGTTATTAATGTTCTTTGAAATCAAGCAAAAAGCCAATTTGGTTTACAATTAAAGTTTAAGAGCATGCACTGAAAGCCAAGGTTAAGACATAAGTGTGTTAAAAATAGCTAAAACCCCAAAAGTCCCCGTGTTTCTCCTCAGCTACTTTCTGATTTATGTTCCTGTCTCCAGCAGGCGTTTTTCAGTCGTAGATAAATGAATCATTACCTAGAGCCCCGTGTCAAACAAAACTACTGATATCACGCTAAAATACAACAAACATATTCCTACCTTTTAAATACACACAATCCAAGTAGTCCCACTGTTTGTGGTTTAAAAAAACAAAAATGTCATGAACTAAAATGTACTTAAGGCTGAGTGGTATATGCTTTGATTTATTAATGGGGATAATTGAGTAATTCTTTAATTTTCTTTTGGAATCAAAAGTAATGTAGAAGATCCCGAACTAGATTGATTCCTGAAAAAAAAAAGAAAAATCTGAACGGTCAAACCTTTAAAAGAAAACCACACATTTGCATTGGCCGAGTAAACCCAAAAATCACAAACAGAACTAAAATTTAAAAAATAAAAACTTAGAAAATGTTAGTTAATAAGTAGTTCTCTTTTCATTTAATGCAACTCTAAATAAAATGCTATTTTTAAAGGGCAGTTAGAGCGAAGTTGGCAGCAGTAGACTCACTGATATGAACAAATCTGAGTATTTCTATGCGTTTAATATTGAACACCATAAATGCAGAGTATCCTTGAGAATGATTCAACTACATCCCTTCGGTTTAGTAGAAAGTGGTAAATATAACCTGATTTTTCCTTTACCAAGTAGAAGCCCAGCTGATTTACTTTCACAAGTGGAGCGTTGCAGCTTTTGCTATAACAATCCTCTTGATTATATAAAATACAAATACAAATAGGGATGTAAGAAAATATCGATACGCCGAAATATTGTGATATTTTGTCACGATATTGTACAGCTATTCAAAAGCAATGTATATATATATTGTTTTTTGAATTAGAATGGAACCATTAATAACGAGTCGTTTTTAAAGCAAAATTAAAAGTATAACGAGTTTGTGGCCTGTTTTCACCTTCTTCGTTCCAGTGGATCAACTAGATCCTGTAATAAAATTCACTTTTAAAAATCACAATATATCGTCTTACTCATAGTATTGCAATATATCGTCTCACCAGATTTTTACCAATACGCATCCCTACAAGAAAACAACTTAGAACTCTGCTTCTACACCTGCAGGACAGCAGAGAGGAGAATAGATTCAAACAAAATAATCAATGGGAACCGAGAACCACACTGGATAAACTGGATATGTTTTTGTTTTTTTTTACTTGCTGCAATAATTATGCCTCTAAAATAAAACTACTCAATTGGTATTTGTACAACTAGGAAAAAAAAAGTCCAATGAGACTTATTGTTTTAGGGTTTTATAATTGTTTATAGGTGAATAAATTAAAATGTCCGAACAGTTTGGTGTAAAGATGGCCACAAATATGTTGTATGGTTGTTGTCACAAGCTTACCGTGTGCATCCTAAAACATTTTCTGTGAGTAAACGTAAGAACCAAGCTCAGACCTGAAACAACGGGTACATGAACATTTTATTTACACAGTATGTTTTTAATTAAACATGACGGCCACCTTCTCTCAGAGTACCATCAACAAGAGGAAACCAAAATAGCTACAGGTCTGGTCTGACGCCGAACCCTGGTCCTGGAGGAGGTCCTATCAGGGAAGTCAATCCGCCTGCGGGTTCACAAGAGAAACGCCCATTCCTACAAGAAACAAAAAAATAAGATAGGAAGGTCTAAAAAATGCAAAAGTAGATGTTACCAATCTGATATTTGTTGTGCGTACCTTGGACCAGGTGGTGGGACTCGTCCTGCCTTCAGTTCGTCGATAATATGGTCAATATCCTTTGGTGTGAGGTCCTCCTGTGGGGTCAAGAAATAAAGCATCAATAAGGGGGTGGAATAGTTTAACATACATCTGGCAAAACAAAACATAAAAACTGTACAAAATAGAAAAGTAATTATGCTCCTAATTTACAAAATCTAAAAATAAATACGTTTTAGAGCAAACCTGAAAATGACTTAGTGAACTGGAAGAGCAATAGGATGCTTTTAAAAACGTTTTTAAAGCTTCAACATATCTGTGTAGCCACTAAGGTTCAGTTCATTTTCATAAATGCATTACTGACAAAAAAAAAAAGTAATAGTTTAGTTAAATGTCAGCTTCTCTGACTCGCATATCCTGTATAAAAAAAAAAAAGAAAAGAAAAAGAAGAAATCTTGAGTAAGATTTTTAGCCAGATATACGGCAACAATCACTGATTTGATACGATTCGGTCCAACATGTTTCATATAAACAGAATGTGACCTGATGTAATGAAATGGATTAGAAATAGGCAGACAAATTATTTAGTTTAAGTGAATAAAAATTTTATCTCATAATTCAATTAGATTTAAGGTCCAAAACAGTTGTTCATGGATGGATGGATCCCCCAAAAAATGCATTAAATCCTGGCTGCGCTATAAATGTATTAGTGGCATAAATTGGTTCGGTTTGCTATTTTACGGTCCGGCATACCCTGAAGAGCGTTCCTGCCGGGAGTTGGACTCTTAACTGGACAGGCGGGGTTAAACCAGAGCGCCCACCATTGCGTCGAACTGCGACGCCACCATTTTGTTTCATCGCGTCCGTCGCAGGTGCTGACGTTTTATCTGTCCACAATGGAAACAGACAAAAATGCAGCGCTCAAGTCTCCTGAATCTTTGATCCCTGGTCCAAGTGTCGGCCGACCCGATCTTAATTCCAGGGAAAGTTCGTTTTAGAGTGCAAGCTGTTCACTTACATCCAGCACTGACTGCTGCGTGTGTTATTAATACGATCACTGTTGACTCTTGTGATTAATGCTGTATTGGGAAAAAACAAAACAGATTCTGAATCGATTCTTATAAAAATTCCTTTAAAGAAAATTTAAAACTCGGCTACATGTATATTTTGCCTTTTTATCCCGTTGCTCACCGGCCTTTCACCATAAATGGCGTCCATTTCTATGCTTGCGGTCTGCCCCACTCCGGCCGTTTTGGTCCTTCATGGCCCGCTATTTGGACTTTAATTTTGTTTTTAGTTTCCACCCAGCAATGTTTTGAACTCGCCGGAAGCTGTGCGTCGCCATTTTCTAAAACGTCAATTTACACGCACGCCGCCAGGCCAATCAGTGGCTACCACTATGTAGGTAGGAGTGACATCACTTTACCTGACCTATCAGTCCTTAGGTGGGCGTGTCGGGTCGCTTCGGGGCCGAGTCAGAGGTAGTAGGCTATAAATGTAAACAAGGTCAGTATGGCTGGGCGATAAATCGATTCAATCAATTAATCGAATTTTCTGTTTATGAAGATTTCATTTTTGGATTAATCGAGAGAAGAAATTTCACCAATGCACTCCAAGGGTTTCAGTAGTTCAAAGAGATGTGAGCCCGTCCAAGGTCTACCTTCATGTTTTACAAGCGTGCATTTATTTGGACTTTGAATTCAGGTGAACTCCCAAAAAGGATGATTAAAATAAAAGCAAGTTTTAAAAATATTTTCTGTCATTTCTTTTCCAGGAATAGAAAGGGAGAAAAAAATTTTATCAATTAAAATCGGATTTGGCATCACACAAATCGTGGATTTTATTATTAAGCCCTAACGGTCAGTGAAACCATGTCTATAGGCGTTTCATTCCCAACCTGTTTCATGTTTTAATCTAATTCTGTTAAGAGTCCAGCGAGGACGCCATCTGCATGCGAGTCGTCGAAGGACTCACATAATAGTTGTCGTTGATCTGGACCATTGGGGCGTTCACACAGGCGCCCAGGCATTCCACCTCTATCAGCGTGAACATCTTGTCTGGAGTGGTTTCTCCAGCCTTGATACCTGCGGAGAACACAAGGCAAGAAACAGAAATTGATGCAGCGACGTTTGACTTTGGCACAGACATTTAATGTCTGCTTGACTGGAAGTAAAAGATACTAGCGTTCTCTTCTAAACGTCTCCATCTTGTTTGTTGCCACTGCTTGTTTAGATGCAATTTAAACCTGTATATTTACATGTTTGTACTCATTTTATTTATATGAGATATGAGATGAGATGCGTCTTTATTGGTTCAAAATGTGAAATTCCTCCCTCACCCAGCTTGTTTTGGATGGCCTCCAGAATGCTGTCCGAGTTGCACAGCATGCAGGGGGTTGTGGTGCAGATCTGAATGAAGTATTTTCCCACAGGCTGACGCAGGAACATGGTGTAAAACGTTGCAACCTCATACACTCGCATCGGAGCGACCCCCAGCACCTCGGCAACCTGAGCAGAAACAATTACAGAACATTCATACGGTGCAAACGCTGAGGTGAAAGCATCCGTTAAATATGATCAAACAAACGCTTTAGAAATCTATTAAAGGTGGAGCGATTTAACCGTTATCCAGACATTGGAGACTTCTGCCTGATTCAGTAGAGTTTAAAACAGTGAAAGCAAGGTTTGTCATTCTGTTTAACACACACTGTAAAGCCAGTGAGGTGTAGTTAGTGGAGGGCGATATAAAAAGGTATAAGGTAGAAATTATATAAATTTGGCCAAAGGTAGAGATTTTGACTATACCGGCCTACCGCGATTGCGCTTTTTGATGATGTCATCAAGGAGGATAAATACTGATGTTTAGTTTTCGTCTTTAAACTACATATTGCATGTTTAAAATGTGTTGTTTTCCATTTAACGGGGGGAAAAACCCAGTTGAACTTGAAGCATTTTTATTTCAAATATGTGCAGGTTTATTTTTGTGCGATATTAAATTTATAAATAAGTAACCAGGAAAGCGGACAATTTTGAACTTTGTTTTATATAATTTTTTGAAAATATCTTCATCTTTCTGTTGTGAGAATTTTTGTGTTTCATTTTTTGCAAAAACAACAACATTTGAATATTTTTAAAATACATTTTGCACAATACATGTTCTTTAAATGTCATTCTAAACTTTTTCGAAGTTCCTCTGCTGCAATCTATCTGGAAAAATAATATATTGCAATAAATGTCGTTAGCACACATGCTTTAGATTATATCGCAATATAGATTTGAGGCTAAATCGCCCAGCCTTAGATGTAGTGCTTTTTCTTTTCATGCCAAAACTATAATCTGCATGATTTTATTAGGATTTTAGGGGATAGACCAACACACGGTAGTGCATAATTGCGAGGGAAGAGATTTCATGATTCACAAAAAAGGTTTACTAACAAAAACCTAAAAATTGTGGTGCGCATTTCTATTCACACCCCCACCTTCTCTCTGGTGCCACATTCTTGCCCAAAACCCTAAGGAGCGTATTAAGCAAACACAACAGTGCATTTATTAATCAAGAGAGCGCATGGCTCTAATCGCAGGCGTTTCCATTTATTCGTGGGCCCTTGAATGCAGCACGGCGAGCGGTAATACACCTCCCATCCACCCATCTCTGTGCTCTGTGTTTAATGGCTGTATTTGTTAGTTTGGGGGGGGGCAGCTAGAGCTAGGCTAGCTAAAGATGGAGAGGGATAAAAGAAAGATCTCAGGGGCAGAAAATGGAGGAGTGGAAAAGAAAATTATTTTGTAGGGATGGAAAGAAGAAGCTTTTCAAAATGGTTGAAAGACAGTCGGTAAGTTATATCAGTTTATCTAGAGGTTTATAGTTACTCAGATTAGCTGAAGCTGCTGCTGTTGTCTTGCAACTGTACCGATCAATATTTAGATTATCTAACAAATCGTGACGAGAAAACTGGTTTGTGGTTATTTTGATTTTCCCGACACTAATCCTTTGTTTTAACTAGACGGCGAATCACAAAACAGATAAATTATTGAACTTGGGTGATTAAATTTCTTCACTTACAGTGATCTACAATATCTGATAAATATGATCTGATTTCAATAAGTAACTAATATATAACGAGGATTCTGTTTGAAATTAAAATGAGATATTTTTTTTTGTTTGTTTGTTTAAATGTAGTAGTTTGACTCCTGTATTTTTGAAAATTCCTGTTCCAGCTGTGGAGAAAAAGAGAGAAAGAATCAGGACAGACAGGGGAAGGCGACAGCTTAGTCTAATAATAGGTGTAAATGTAGGAACAGCCACTTAATACCAAGTGTATCATTTAAAAAATATATTATTTATGTGGATAAAGTCCCTTAGCAATATATTTAAAGCTATTAAGTAACGCTTGAGAGCAGTGATGACATCAGGTAGGAATAATTAAACCTTTGAAGAAGAAGAACTAAGTCCCACGCTAGCCGTGCTGAAATCCGACCGATCAGAAGAGTTACCACCCTCAGCCAACAAATACGCCCTCTAAACAGAGAGCCAATCGGACGCCAATCCATGTTTGTTTACATCTAACAGAACAGGACGTGTCATGCTGCTTTTTTGCTGCAGCGCCCCCACAGGCGAGGAGGTAAACATGTCGCTCGAAAGGTTCGATTCGTTTGACAAAGTGCAGCGTGAAAGCGAAGCGCAGCGCAGCAGCTGAAAAAATTTAAATAAAGTTTTGGTCACAAATCAAACCAGATGTACAGGACTATCAGGTGTGAAAACGACCTCACTTAATAAACATTAATAGGCTCCTCGGGGGGCGGGGGTTTGAGGTGAATGTGATGCTACACTTGGCTTCTGGCAGACTTTGGGACTTCTAAGGGGCTTTCAACAATAAAGGCCATGAAAAACATTTATTCTTTTCCTTCCACTCTAATCAGGGATCAATCTATCTGAACCACCAAAGTTCTCAACAGGAATCTTAAATCCTCTCCGTTTACATCTTTGGGCCAAATATGGGGTGGCTGCAGCTTTTAAATCTTTTTTTTTTAAACATTCAAGCTTAAAACTGTTTATTTTTGTGCAGTTTTAAAGAAAATAATTTAAAAAGCCCAAGAAATCTAGCTACTTTCATAACATTTTGCCACATTAAATAGAAACCCATCTTAAAGACATGCACCATCGTGTTGGTTAAGTGCTGAGCACCTTAGTTGTGTTTAATATTACAAATCACTGATTATTTTAAGCAGATGATCAGAAGCCGAATTAAACCCATTTTTCATGAGGTTTGGAATCATTTCGAAGGCGATTTGTGTGCGTTTTCGCCCTGAACGTGACGTCGGGGTCCAAAGAGACCACGTGTCATTTCAGCTAACTCGAGCATAACACAGACACGTTCGACTGCCAAGACGGTATTACAAAAGGGAGAGCGTTTTAAAGGGGCTTTGGAGAAATTACTGTGCCTTGTTCATGGCAGAGATGGGGAGCCATCCATGTTGCCTTTGGGCCAAATCCAAGACCGGGATGGTTGCTGCTTGCTTGTGTCCTTCCGGATACATCGAAAGGATTGCCTCAATCCTCTACAAGAAAAATAAAAAAACAGCTCTTTAATCATTTTTCTTATCAGAAAACGATAAATAAAAATAAAAAAAGGATTCTTATCTAGATTTGTCTCATCTGTTTTTTTGGGTGCAAAAATTTAAATAAAATATTCAAACCATTCCTCGTTAACTAGCAGCTCTATAGAAAGATAAAAGTCAGACAGTTGAAGCTAAACAATGAAGAGCAAATATAAAATCTAAGAACATTTATCATTGGCAGGGATTACTTGTTTTTTTTCCTTACTTTCATCTAAGATCTGGAAAAAACATGTATATAAAACCATCGGGAATAAGATCAGACTTCAGAAGCTGGCTTTACCTTTTTGTTCTCTGCCGTGAACTCAAACGGAGTGTCAGGGTTGTTGTCAGGCGTGTCTCTGTGCTGCAGCAATAAAATAATAAAAAAATATTGGGTTACTGAGAGTTCACGCCGTCTACACCAAAAATATAACAACCAATGGTTTGTTACAACTATATGTTGTTAAGATCCACCCACAGAAGTCGTATTAAAATTATAAAAAACACAAATATCAGCAACTTTTATGCATAAATAGTTGGTTTATTATAAAGGATTAACCAGGAGAGCGCCATAAAAGCCCAGAGGGGAAACAGGTGTTTTTCTTCAACCGCAGAAAGGAGGAGATCCATAACAGACTTCTGCTTCTGTACACACTGCCCCCTTGTGAGCAGCAAATGCCCCATTGTACTACTTAAAAAAAACAAAAAAAAAACTTTCATTTAGAGGAGTGTCCGAGCTGTTTTTATTTTATTGTTTTAAACTCCAAGTTATTACCAAAATCTCTCTATTAACAAGAGAAAAAGACACAACCATAAGAGTTTTTACTCGATACGATGTGATGTTTGTCTGAGTGCCTAACAGGCAATAAATGGTTATTCCCTGGATGAACGGGAAACAACTGGAAAAAGAAGCGCTCCAGGGAGTAATCTAGCAAAAAACAAAGTGCTGTGTGATGCAGGGATCATCCTTTCTCTACTGTTTAATTAGCTGATGAATTTGGAAGCACTTAAATAAAATCTTAGGGTTGAAATAACGTGAACAGTTTACAAAATTAAACTTTATATCAAAAAAACAAACAAACAATAAAATGCGGGTTTTAAATCATGTTTTATCTAACCTTGCACTGAATTTTAAACATTGTAAGAAAATTAACTGATTTAAAAAAAAAATCTGTTGTAAAGCGTGACAACAAGTAAACTGCACTGATACCATCAATAAAAAGCAACCTATAATGAAATGTAAACTACTTGCACTCTACGTTTTTAAGTTAATGCAAAAATTCCTTCTTTAACTTAAAAATTAAAAAAAAGGTAATGGAAGATATTCAGACAATAAAAAGATTATAATTGACAGGACTGGTATCTTTTCTGAGCATTTCATTCTTTAGTCTTCAGTGCTCCTGAATCGATTATGGTATTTTATTAGGCTAAAATTTGAAATAGAATACATAACCCTTAAAAGAAACAAAGAAAGCTGATGTTTTAAGCTCTGAAATGTCTTTCTTTCATGCTTCACACTGTTATTATACGCTGAGAAATAGAAATTTTAAACAATTACTATCATCAGGTATTAAGTACAGCTTTTAGTTTTGCCAGACTGTAAAATAAAGATAAAAAAAACAACCAAACTGCTTCTTTTAGGGTTTCATTCAGTACTTTTATAGCTTTGATATTTTCATACCAGACCTATTTAGGTAGGAAATGGAGTAATCTATTTTATACTGCATGTACAGCAAATTGAATTTCCAGAAGGATTTTTAATACCAAGGAGTGAATAGTTGTACTCGACTGTCTGAAAACGGGGTTAAGAGACTCCAATGAATGAACTAATGTTACCTACTTCATAAAAGTTTACCTGCAATTAATGGACATACAGTGAGGTACACAAGTATTTAAAAAAAACTGTGATTTTGCAAGTTCTCCCACTTAGAAATTATGGAAAAAATTCACATTGTAGGTGCATTTCCACTGTGAAAGACAGCATTTTAAAACAAATTCAATAAATCACGTTGTCAGATTTTTAAAGTATTCATTTGTATTTTATTGCTGCACATAAGTAGTTGAACACCTGGCAATCAGTAAGAATTCTGGCTCTCAAAGACCTGTTACTCTGCCTTTAAAAAAATCCACCTCTACTCCACTTGTTAACCTAAATTAGTAGCACCTGTCTGAGCTCGATAAAGACACCTGTCCACCCCACAGTCAGACAGACTCCAACTACTACCATGGGCAAGACCAAAGAGCTGTCAAAAGACACCAGATAAACATTGTAGACCTCCACAAGGCTGGAAATTCCTACGGGGCAATTGCCAAGCAGCTTGGTGAAAATAGATCAACTGTTGGCGCAATTGTTAGAAAATGGACAAGGCTAAAGAAGTCTGTCCGTTTCTCTTAGACTGGAGCTCCATGCAAGACCTCAACTCGTGGGGTATCACTGATGATAAGAAAGATGAGGAATCAGCTCAGAACTACAGGAGGAGGTCAGTGACACGAAGAGAGCTGGGACCACAGTTTCAAAGTTTACTGTCTGCAGAACACTACGCCGTCATGGTTTAAAATCGTGTATTGCACCGAAGGTTCCCCTGCTCAAGTCATCACATGTCCAGGCCTCTCTGAAGTTTCCCAATGACCATCTGGATGATCCAAAGGAGGCATGGGAGAAAGTCATGAAGTCAGATGAGACCAAAAACCTCACAGGAGAGGATGAATGGGGCTGTGTATTGTGAGATTTTGAGCAACAACCTCCTTCCCTCAGTCAGAACATTAAAGATGGGTTGTGGCTGGGTCTTCCAACATGACAATACCCAAAGCACACAGCCAGGATAACCAAGGAGTGGCTCCGTAAGAAGCATATCAATGTTCTGGAGTGGCCTAGCCAGTCTCCTGACCAAAATCCAATAGAAAATCTTTGGAGGGAGCTGAAACTCTGTGTTGCTCAGCGACAGCCCCGAAACCTGACAGATCTAGAGGAGATCTGTGAGGAGGAGTGAGCCAAAATCCCTGTTGCAGTGTGCAGACCTGGTCAAGAACTACAGGAAACGTTTGACGTTTTTTATTGCAAACAAAGGCTTCTGTACCAAATATTAACACTGATTTTCTCGGGTGTTAAAATACTTATGTGCAGCAATAAAATACTAATAAATTCTTTAAAAATCAGACAATGTGATTTCTTGACTTGCTCGCTCACAGTGGAAATGCACCTACAATGTGAATATCAGACCCCTCCATAATTTCTAAGTGGGAGAACTTGCAAAATTGCATGGTGTTCACATACTTGTGATCCTCACTGTATGGAGGGATATGAATTTAATTACAATTACATTTAACTATAAGAATTAATGTGTTTATCTCCCTAATCCATTAAAACTATAAATGCAATAAAACTAAACTGATGCCGTGGTTTAAGTTCATGGGTACAAAATAATCAAATCAAGGGGATGAACTGACCTAAAACTTAAAACACTCACCACAAAGATGCCACCAGCTCCAGCTCGTGCAGCAGACCGATGCAGACCCCTCACCTGCCTGGCCTGCAACACAGAGGAACACAGGTAAAATACAATGAACAAGTGACTGTGATTCTAACCCACACACAAACAACCTGGTGTGAATCGGCAGTGGATGACCTTGGTTTGTGCTCAGTTAGCCGTCTACTGTCAAGTCCATTTTTATACAGCAAACATGAAGCACAACAGACCCAGAACCAGCACTTTAAACACACCTTATAAACACAGAAAAAAAAGATGCACAATCAGGACGTAGCCCAAAACTGCAACAAAAAACCCCCCAAAACATTTAAATATATTTTCCTTTAAAAAGGAGTTTGGGTGGGCCAGTGTCACCTTGAAAGCAAGTTTAGCCCCCCCATCTTAAGGTAGAGCCTTAGGCATTATTAAGTACAATTTTTTTTTTTTTTTTTTGCGATAATTTCGTCTAATTCAATTCAATTCAAAATTACTTTATTCATCCCAAAGGGAAATTAAATGTTGTTGTAACTCATTATGCAAGTTCCTTCAAAGATTTGTTGTAGATGCTGATGGCTGTGGGTAGGGATGATCTCCTGTAGCAGTCTGCAGATCTGAAGAAGCCTCTGACTGAAGACGCTCTGTAGTTGTAGGACAGTCTGATGTAGAAGACGCTCTGGATCTATGGCGTCTTCTTTTCAACTCATCAGGGTTTTCTGGCTGTAGTTGAGGTATTATTTGAGCTTTTGTGATGTTAATCAGCTGCTGCCAGTTGTAAACCACCTTGTTGCCATGGTTATGCATCATAACAAATGTCCAAAAATAAAAAGTATCAGCAAAAATCCTTCCAGCTGCACAGCATTCAAAACCAGAGAGAACAGTTGTCCACAAAAACAATGTTTCTACCAGAAATTGAAGAATTAAAGTTTTAAAAAAGACAAAAATATGAACCAAAGTAACAGAGCTACTCCAACATGCTGCCACCTTGAGCGGCGCAATTCCGGAATGCAAGATTTGGAAACAGTATAGTTAAATTTAGCACTGCAATTTAAGAATAACTTTTTTTATTGCTTTTGCTTGAAAAAAAAAGTATGTTAGCATGTAATTGCATTAATCTGAAGTTTAAAAGAGATGCTGAGACAAACACTGGTTCATGTTGTCATTGATATGGATAATTAAGTATTTTAAGCATATCAGTTATATTTAAAAACATATTGAACAGCTGTTGTATCTAAAGCAACAATGACTGAATAGTTGTTATTTTGCTATAATTATTCACAAACATTTGAAAAACTTACTGGCAATGTTTGCAGCGTTATTTCCTTGTGAATGTGCCCTCTCTCAGACCCCCCCCCCCCCCCCCAAAAAAAACCCTCAATTTATTAGTCTAGATCCGCCACTGATTAAATAATGTTTGTGCTGCGCGCATTAGTGACTGGTTTGAAGTTTTAAGTAGAAAGCAAATATATATTTAAATCTGCACGGTGAGGCTTAAACACTTCTATGACCATAAATTCATATGCTTTTTAATTTGCTAAATTACCAACCACTAAATACTATCCCGTTCCGCTATCTATCCCATAAAATATCAGCGATTATAATTGTATCGATTCTATTAACCCACAAACAGCAACGTTAAGAGTAGATCTGCCTTTATTCCGTCTTGTTTGTCAGGTTGTAAATAATGACAGTTTGAGGCTAGGCTGCCTGCTGCTGTTACTCAACAGTGCTTAGCTTAGTTTAGCTTAGCCTAGCCTAGCCTAGCGCCCCGGCCTTCATGTCCTTGTGAAGAGTCACAGCACTTCCTCCCCGATCTACCGAACATACAGTTCCTGATTGAGACAGTCAACATGCGAAACATCCCAAACGTACCGCCTGCGAAACAACAGAGCGAACAGCAGAAGATAAAAACATCCTGGAGCTTCAAGTTCGTGTTAGCAGCAAAAGGAAGGGACAGCAGCGGCGGACATCAACACCGGCGCTCGATTAGTAGGGTCTGTGACGTAGATCAAGACGCTGCCTTTGGTTCCTATGTTGCTAAATCAATCACAGATTTAAACAAATGATTGACCACAACCTGATCATAAAATCGCTTGATTTAGATATTATTATTATTATTAACACTTAGCTTGTATATTATGTTATTCAGGTGATGTAGTTAAAGTTATTAAGTTATGCAATCATGTAAAAATGTAAACAAAGCCAAACCTAACTCCACCAGCTCCTCTTTTCTTGTTTATTAGATCAACTTTTCAACATAGAGCCAATTCAGCTGGAACATACGGCCATTTCATGGTGGATCTGGACTATTTTCATGCCATGTCATTCACCGTATGTGTCTCTCCAGAGGATTCATTGCTTAGTGGCGACATGCAGCATTAATCTGAGAAACCCCCAGCATCTCTTGCCGCTTCCATGTAGAATGGCATTCTTTTATGTGTTTTGTAATCTTTCAAGTGTTTCAAAGACACTTTTTGTCATTCTCTCCTTTCAGTCACACATTTACCCAAACACAAAAAGCTCACTAAGAGCACTCTCTCTTAACTGCAAGCTCAAGCTATACATATTTAGACTTCTACAGATAGTTTTTATCTTATTTTTTTAACCAACAAAACTAATAATCAAAATCACATTAATACTAGTTTCTATTTATATATAGAATGTATTTAGAATATTCCAAACTCTGATCATCATAATCAATTTTCAAATGCAGATATATCATTGTGCAAACTTGCAGGTGAAACAAATTGTGGTACATATTTGTCATCTACATTAAAAACCAAGTAGACACAATGTTTAATATAATGATAATAATAGCATTCAAATTGTCACAATGTATGTAACTGACTTTTAATCTGTCCTGAATTTAATGGACTATAATTTCTGCATAAATTAGATGTTTTATGAATTTGTGCTATATAAATACACTGACTGAATTTAATTTAATTTCATCTAATGATATGTTTTCTAGGAATGAGGTATTTTTTAATTGACTTTGCAGTAAGTAACCTATTAAAATGGTATTACTATAATAGACAATTGAGCTTATGTTTATTTTGAAATTTTTACATTTTGAAGTTGATTTTGTTTTCTTATTTATGCAACACCATTTTAGGTAATTGTACATTATCTCAGGAAAAGGTTAGAAAGAGAAAATCCTTAAAAAATAATTGTGATTTTTTTTTGTAGACATTTGATATCTAAAAGGGGCATTAAATGCTAGACAAGTTAAATCAAATGTAAATATAAACAAGGTGAAGCATAATTGTAAAAAAAACTGTTTCTCACAGTAGAAATATAATATATGAGTCTGAGTAAACAGCTACTGTTTTCTGTTTGTATTTTCTTGTTTTTTTCCCCCCATGGGCCCCCATCACCCTCCCTCTGAAAACAAACCTCAGTCTGAATCCACAGCACTCATCCTGCCGCATACCACGTCCTCCTCTGTCTCCTCCTCTTCCTCCACCCCCCTCTGGCTTGGAAACATAATGTGATCAGCATGCCAGTGGTGGCTCATCCAATGAAAAAGTGGGAGTGCTCCGTCCCGTGAGCTGATTGGCTTCCCTGACACTAAGCAGATTGAGGGAGCAGTCTGCAGATCTGGGATTAGAGGTGGGTCTTTCTGCATGCTGAATTGTGTTGCCTCATTGCAGGAGGCCTTGTTCTTACCTTACACTGCAGGATTCAGACACACCAGAAAAGACTCAAGATTAACCCATTTTGTTCTGATGACAGAGACCTGTCTGCCTCTGTCCTTCCACAATGGTTGTTCCTGAATCTCAGGGGAAATTGTACCACCCTAACCCTGACCTACAGGGGGATGCCCATGTGCCTGATTTCAGCTCCTATGTGGTAATGTACAAGAGGTCGCTGGAGAATCCAGAAGGTAGGTCAGACTCTCAGTTTTCTGAGTATGTATCTCAATTCATATCAGCCTAAAATGTCTGTTAATGTCACTTTGTTTCAGCATTCTGGAAGGAGGTTGCAGATGAGTTCTTCTGGAAGAAGCCAGCGACTGGTCCAATGCTTCAGTACAACTTTGATGTGACAAAAGGCAACATATTCGTCAAATGCATGGAAGGAGCCAAAACCAACATGTGCTACAATGTCTTGGACAGGCACGTGAGGGAGGGGAACCTAGGGGAGAAGGTTGCCTATTACTGGTAAGCAAAAAACAAAAATACATAACCCCCAGAGTGAAAAATAGCTCTAAAGGAAGGTACTGACTTGAGCTATGTCAGATATTCCAGTCAAAAACAACTGCTGTGTCCCTGTGCCAACTACACTGCACCGAATAAATCCCACTTAGCAGCATGTGGTCTTACTTTGCATCTTTTTCAGGTTTTATCCCGGCTTTGAATCTCCATGTTGTACTTTCTACTGTTTTTGCAACACTATATGAACTCACATATTTACTTTGTCAGCTGAAAAGCTTTGCAAACAAGAAGTAGTTGCTGTACCTGCTCATCAGTATAGGGGTTCTGTGGAACACTGGAGCTCATCCAAGTGTTTTAATACCGTTTGCACAAAATCAAAGCACTCATTATACGTGCTGGTTGCAAATGCCTTTTCTGCACAGCTTGCAAGTAGAACATTGGATCTGCATGCTTTCAGCGACTGCACGGCTTGTTTTGACCATCATCTAAACTGTTATGACTACAGGTAAGGTTTTAAAACAGTAAGATGAGAGAAAGTATTTTATTGTCTGTTAAGGGGTTTAACTTTTCACACAAAAGCAAAAAAGGTTCACAAAATGCAGCAATGTGCTAGAACACATTTAGTTGAAATGAAAATATACCAAACACAGTGAATCTGAATCTCTTGTCCAAGCAGTTTCCCAGCTATTGTACCTTAAATCACAAACCAAAACACTTTATATGCAGGCGAGACAGGTAGACCACAACACACAATACTGTACTTGTACTTGTGCAGAATGACCAAAACATCAAAATGAATGTCTCAACAACAGTTTGCAAACCGCCCGGACGACAGTAGCACCACTAAGAAGGGTTTGGGGATACTGTCCATATTCTGATGCCAAACACAATACTTATATTGACTTTTTAGGAATATTAGATTACTAAAGAGGAGTAGAGCAAAACCAACATTTGCTAAAATATCTTGGACAGGCACGTGAGGGGAACGCTGCTGCTCGTGTTCCTCACTAGAACCAGGAAAGTAGAGCGCATCACCCCAGTTCTAAAGTCCTTACACTGGCTCCCTATAGCTCAGAGAATAGACTTCTAAATACTTCTACTAGTTTATAAGTCATTGAACGGCTTAGCACCAGAGTATGTTGAAGATCCACTGTTACTATACCAACCCCCCAGACCACTCAGGTCCTCTAATTCCAGTCTACTCAACATCTCTAGAATCAGAACCAAACATGGAGAAGCAGCTTTCAGTTTCTATGCTCCTCTAATCTGGAACAAACTTCCAGAAAACTGCAAAGCTGCTGAAACACTGAGTTCTTTTAAATCACGGCCAAAAACTCATCTGTTTAGAGCTGCCTTTGAGTAGTGTTTTCATGTGTCATATGTTTAGTGTGTGCTTCATGCTTTATTGCTGTTTTTATTTTATCCCCTAATCATGTAAAGCACCTTGAATTACCTTGTTGTTGAAAGTTTCCTATAAAAATAAAATTGCCTAGCCTTTTATGCATCTCCGATTATTATGGCCTACATAGCACATTAGTTCTAACTAGGGGTGGCGCTATCTTACTATTTTTTCATCGTAACGATTTTGATTTATCATGACATGAATCAACTCTACATGACGATGTTTGTAAACCCCAAAAACTAAATGTATTGTTATGTTGGTTATATGAGAGCACTAATAAATAAATATAAAAATATGTTTAAATGCAGCTATTGTGTGCTGTTTGAAGCTAAAAGTGCACAATTTAATGTGACTGGTTTCCAGAAGTATTTTATCGAATAATCTGTAAGGTGTTCTTCGTTGTTTGTTCTTTAACGACCAGTATTTGTGTTTGTGGGGCTTTCACTGCTGTACAGTTCATTCAAAGCCATACAATATATTACCAAAATAACATAAATGGATTTAAATACTTTTTCTCGTAATTTTATTGATATCAGATAAAATTATCAGAAAAAAACATTTATGTATATGACCATGAAAACCCAATGCATCAGTTAGGATAAAAAAATAAGAGAAATTCAGGTGCTTGAATTTAGAAATAAATGAAGTTTTTGACTTTTATCTTCTGTATCAGACTTGTAGGGTGACATGCAATAGATAGATAGGTTACCATCTAGTTATCCATTTGGCTGGCGATACAGAGAGCCATCTAGCTACCCATTTGTTAGTTTAATTAGCCTCCAAATTTTAACATCTGTCTAGCTAAATAATAGCTATGTAGCTAGGTAGGTAGTGACTATATACAGTCTATGGTAGTGACAGTTATATGGGTAACGAAGCTACGTATAGTCAGCTATCTAGCTGGGGAGCAAGCTATCTAATATAAAGAACTATTAAACTTTTTCACATATTAAACGGACTTACATTAAGCTTCGTTAGTATGATTCTATTTTGTCCCATTTCCATACAAAATTACTCTAATTTGTGTAACTTAAATATGAAGCACAAATTTATTGTGTAAGACAATATACAAAAGCAACAGCACAACAACAAAAGCCACAATGGAAGTTTTGTTAAAACAGAAGTAATGCTAAAACTGAATTTATGCTACCCTATGCTAACTTCTGTTTTAGCATAACCTCCGTTTTAGCATATCATGTGTTTTAGCGTATCCTCTGTTTTAGCATAACTTCTCTTGTGGATTTTTCTGTTGCGTTGTGGCTTTAGCATTTTTGTGACCCTTCCACTTTTACAGTGAGATCAAAGTTGAACAAGACAGTGCAAAACTCGCTATACATACCGGGATAGTTAACAAACTAAAGTTTGAATTTAGACCCGAACAGTGGCGTCTCTTTGGATAGAACCAATATTTTACTCCAAAAAAGAGTGTTTGAACAATGTTATGAAAGGGCACCAGAGGTTCCAGAAGAAAAAGCCATTGATTAAATGTACTATATAATATCAGTTTTAAGTCAGTCATTATTTATATTGTTTATTTTAAAGTAACACGGATAAGCTAATTGTTTTGTGTGCTATTTTGATTTTAATCAGAAAATCCATCTCCAATTCTACATTATTTTATTATTTTTATGCTGATTCCACAGGTTTTTGCAGTACTCTGTCATCTGTTCTGCATTAGAGATTTACTGTCAACCTGTCTGCTGCTTTGCCAGTCACAATGACACGTGGTTTTGTAAATAGCTGTCCTGACAAACATCCAAACCAAATATAGACTCAGTAACAACTGGAACTCGTTGCCTCTGCTATGAACCCGCAGACCAATTCCACTGCTCATAATGCTGGAGCATACTGGATCACCATATTGGTCATTTACCTGTGTTATGTGCACTAATGCAGTTTTCTGACTAATGGATGCTGACTTGTACAGTCTGTGCTGACCACAGGCCAGATTCCCGTTTCTAATTTATTTCATAGAGTAAAACATCTGTCTTTTCCAGGAATTTTTGAAAATCCTGAGATTATGTTAAAGTGAATCTCAGTGTATTTCAAATCCGTCTGAGCCCAAATTATTTTTGTCAGCACACAGAATCTTACCATAGCTCTTCAGAATGCTTTCTGAATCAAATACTGTATTGATCGTTCTGTTTGTTGTCTTTACAGGGAGGGGAACTCACCTGAACATCACACGACCATCACCTATGGCCACCTGCTGAGCCATGTCTGCCGCTGTGCCAATGTGCTCAAGCAAATGGGTAAGAAAGTCCCCTCAGCAAGTGAACATTAGTGGTTTGCTAAATTCAAATTGCTTATAATGGATGGATTAATTTCACAGTTCGAAAGAAGAAAAATGAAATGAACTATGTATAATTCCAACATGTTTTTTAAGATAGCGTTATAATATCCAATCTCTGATAGTACACCGATTTAGAGAAGCTAACATTTTTTTGAGTAATACCTAAAGTAACCTTAAATAAAATTAAAAAAAAATTTTAAATCTTATTTTCCGCTGCTTCCCATTACTAATTGCTGTCTATATAACTATTTAGCTAATATATTTACATACTTTAGAGGAGTTACAATTGTCAGTAAAATGTTTTTATTAGTTTTCTCTGCTTTCAAACGGGTAGATATTTATATAAACTATGTATCAACATATCGATTTAACATGATAGCTGTTTATCTCATTAGCTATATACAGTATCTGACTGTTATGGTGTGTTCTATTTGTAAAACTTCGACTTCCGAGTGGGAAAAATCAACTGGAACGCCCACCCCCCCCAACGCACCATCATACAATAACAGCGTCTTGCATCAGAGGCCTCTTCAGAACCGCTGTAATACTGACCGCTACAAGAGATCCTTGCTGACCACAGTATCATCATCTACAACAACCCTTTGAAGAAACTTGGATAATAGGAGTTACATCAACATTTAATTTCCCTCTAGGATAAATAAAGTATTTTTGAACTGAATTCAAATTTAACTAACAACCTAGAGATGTTGCTAACTTTTTAGCCAGCTAGCTAAGTAATTAGGTATCTAGGTAATGAGATGGCTCTACACCTAGCTTCCAATGTAATTAGCTACATAGCTAGCTACCTATGCTATAGCTAACTAGACATGTAGCTAGGTAGATTGCAAGCTAAATTGCTAACTATCCACAGTTGCTGTCTGCACACTGTTGTAAAAATGAATTCTATAGCATAAAGAAATAAAAACAAAACTTTTCAGAAAGATTTCTACTTTAATGTGACATATATGTTGTTTTATTTAACTTATAAATATGTGAGGGGGAAAAGGTAAAAAAAAAAGGCTGCAGGCTTTTAAACTACAGTAATACTTTGTTGAACCGGCATTTGATTCGAATTCAACATTGCGTCTTCTTGGGTCGGAGTCGATCAGTAGCCAAAATCTCAACTTGGAAGCTATTGGTACTCATATAAAAATATAACATAACCGTGCCTTTTTGTGTCTGTTTATTCAGGAGTGAAAAAGGGAGACAGGGTGTCCATCTACCTTCCCATGATCCCAGAGCTCGTTTACACCATGCTGGCATGTGCAAGGATAGGGGCTGTTCACTCTGTTGTGGTAAGCATGGGCGCCTAATTAGGTTGTAAAATTAGCGAGAAAATGTGGGGAAAATATAGAGCATCACCATACAACCTCCTCTTTTTGCTGTGTGTTGGTTATATGCTGATTAGAAAACTAATTCGAAGAGTTTATAGATAGATTTTATCCCAGAATAGTCCCAAAGATGCTGTATTTACAAGTGGGGAGGAGCAAGAGACACACCTGTGTGTTCGTTTGTCACTGGCAACCAGTTAGGTTAAAACTGGTCACAGGTTACACCTTCAGCGCTGAAAGGCTTTCTATTGTTTTTTTATTTGATTTATGGAGAATGAGAGAGATGCAGCACTCTTAACATTTAAAAAGTTGACTCAGATTCTGATAATATTACCTTTCCTATGCATGGCTGTAATCTGCGGAAGGAGATTTGGGCCAGTGAAAAAAGAATTCTGACTTTAATTTGAGAATTTTATCTTTAATCCTAGAATTCTGATTTAAATACCAAAATTAATCCTAGAATTCTGATTTAAATACCAAAATTAATCCTAGAATTCTGATTTAAATACCAAAATTAATCCTAGAATTCTGATTTAAATACCACAATTCTGACTTTAATCCTTGAATTCTGATTTAAATACCAAAAGTCTAACTTTTTTCTCAGAATTCTCTTGGCACCTGGGAGCAACCAGCTTCAATGTGATGTGAGTTGTGTAGGAGGAGAACTAACTTTCTGGAGGAAAATGTTGCATTTAAGTTATTATTATTCTTTTTAACCTGAAGTCACTTTTTTTAGTGACCTTAATCCTCTTCCGTTTCTGACTCAGACTGTGGCACAGGAGGGGGACTTTGATCGAACCTAGTCAGAGGGGAAGTGAGGTGGGGCAAAAATTGAGCAATTATTTCCAATATTTATTTTTTGCTTGCAAGGGGAAAAAAAGTGTTTGGAAATTTGTACAACTGCAGGTAGTATTCACATTTCTTTGGGTCAAAAAATGGGGGAACAAAAACATAAGCTCCACTTGCTTTGTTATTATTGTTTAACATTTGAACAAAAAATAAAAATTTGTGTTTTTTTCAGTTTCCCCACCTTCAGTGAGGATCCATATACTTTTTTGGTCTCTAATCGGGTTTTCTAAAGAAATTATCTTATTTCTACTACATTCCCACATCTTTTGTTGACGCTGTCCTCTTTTATGCAAACAATCATCTTGAAAGTTGGTCGTGTTTTCTGTTCTGACCCCATTTTCACAGGGAAAAAAAACAACCCCTTCTATAAGTGCAGACCGCCACACTCCAGTAGTTATCAGCTGTTTTCTGTGTGAGTGCAGAACAGACAACACCTGCACTCAGTAAATGGGTCAGACTTTACTGGCTGCTTGCAGCTTGGGAAGGCTATTTTAGCGATTTAACCTTCCTCCTCCACGCGTAGGTTGGCGGCCGGGTTAAAAATATCTGCAAACCTCCAAGGTGAACTCTGTATGACCAACAGAGGCCTGATTTTGGCAGACTGGAGTGAGTGACCTTGTCTGTAAAACGTCATTGCTGCATAGTCTCCGAGGTTTGATCCTGTTTTGCATGAACAGTGTTGTTATACTGGTAGGGATCTTGCAAGCTTATCGGAGCGTGATCATCGCTAATAATCATGAATAATCATAAAGACAGGCTGGCTCAGACGAGCCAATGCAGTGACATTCTGCAGAGTCCAGAGTCCTTCGTGACCTGAATTGTAGCGCTGCCATAAACGCTGAAACTTTACACTCCATGAACTATTAACCTTGGCCTGAGAACAAGTGTCTGGCAAAGGACACGGCAAATGTCGGTCGTGTAATAGAGCAGCGAATTAAACAAGATTGCTCATCTATAAATGGGGATGGGAGGGGGGGGGGGGATGTGTGCCATAGCTGAGTCTGCTATACATATAAAGTCTAGGCTAAGTCTTACCTCAGTCATTTTTATGATTAGTTCTGTTTTTAAAAATTACACTGGTCCTTACCTTAAACACATATAAAGTTCAAAACATAAATTCTATTGGTTCACCTCATTGGGAGGCTGGGAGCTTTTAAACTGGTGACCTCATCATATTGATAAAATACACTATTTGATACATGCAGCCACTTGCTATAAGAGAAGCTAGCATTAAAGTACAACTGTGTTTATGGCCACTAGAGGGCGGCTCCAAAATGTCCACTGTCAAAACAATCGATCAAGAATGACAGATTTTGAATAAATTGGTTGATTTGATTGATTAAAAATACAAAGCTACTCCATTTTCCTGTGGGTCTCTCCAGATTAACACTCAAATTCCATCTATTTGATCAATGGGATATTGATTGTACCTCCATAATAAGGATGTCCTGCAAAATATTCAATTTTTTCCCTAGTTAGGTTTGTTCTCACTTCAAGTTATGAAAAAAAAACAATTTGCAAACGTTAAGATGCTAAAATTATGGTTTAAAGTAAATTGCCAAATTTTCTTCAGTCTTTGGATGGTTTAAAGTGTTTTAATACATTAGCAAATGCAAGAAACAAGTACTGACGTCTGTGTGATTTGTAAATGCAATGAAAAAAGTATTTTCTCCCTTTACAGATTGCCTATGTTTTTGCGTTTTTGGTCACTCGTGGTTCAATTTAATTGGCCACACCTAGAAATCAAGAAATCACTTAAACAAAAGCTGTCTGACAACGTGAAATAAGCGAAAGCATCTTAAAATGCAACATATAATTCCAAGAACACATGGAAAACAAAGTCAGTCACTTGGAAAGTAGTTTTAAAGGCATCTCTAAGGTAAAAGAGATTATCCAGAGATGGAGAAAACATGACACCTTAGGGGTAGCTGTCCTACTAGAAGCACTCCAATAACAGATCATCCACTCATCCAGGAGGTCAGAACCTAGAACAACATCCGAAGCACTGCAGGCCTCACGTGCCTCAGTTAAGGTGAGAGATCATGATTTAAAAATAAGAGACAGCGCAAAGATGGCATCCATGGGAAAGTTCAAATGCCTGAACCACTGCAGACCAAACAGAACAAAAAAGTTTGTCTCATATCTGCAGAAACATCTTGATGTTGCCCAAACTTTGGTGGAAATATTCTTGGGACTTTCTGGAAGGTCTGCGATACAGCTGGTGTAAAACTTAAAGCATGCATGTCAGAAAGAGAACAATGACTGACAGTCAAACATGGCAATGGTAGTATTATGGTTTGGACCTGCGACAGTGGAGAGAAAAACTCCCCTTTAACAGGAAGAAACCTCCAACAGAACCAGGCTCAGTACGAGCGGCCATCTGCCACGGCTGTCTGGGGGTTTGAGAAGACGGAGCAGAGACACAGTAGGAACAGAAGATCTGATATAAGATTACTCTCTATATTAAAGAAATTAAAAAGATGATGACAGGACACGGGGGATGCTCAGTGACTGGGATGCCCCCCGTCCAACCGGGCATTGCAGCTAAACAGGATACCAGGTACTAGACTTGTAGTCAAGACCGCCTAAACCGAGACCAAGACACTACCAAGACCAGAGGGTATCGAGACCAAGACAAGACCAAGACCAAGACAGACCATGTCAGGACCGATACCAAGTCGAGACCAAGACCGATACCAAGTCGAGGCTGGAGAGAAAAAAAACAGACTAGTGTTGAAGCTACGCAATAACTTGTATGAGCAGCAGCATACTAGGGTTCAGCCACAGTTTACATTCAATACATATTAGACGGTATTACTTCAACTACAGGCAATGCAGAGACAGACCATGTCGTGTGTGTGACTGAGCTCACTGTAAATGTTTTTGCAGACTGGGTGAGATCAACTATGTGTAGCAATTGTATGATGGCTGTTACTGCACTAGACTTGTAGTCAAGAGGGCCTAAACCGAGACCAAGACAAGACCAAGACCAAAGACCGTCAAGGCCGTGACAAGAGCGAGACCACGTAAAAGTGGTCTCGAGACATACATCACTACCAGTTACTAGCTGGAACTGATCGGAAAATGAATTCTCATCTACTAAAAAGTCATGAAGGAGTGTGTCCGCCCATCGGTTTGGGACCTGAAGTTCAAGTGCACATGAAGCAGGAAAATGATCTGAATCATTCCAGCATATCCACCTCTAAAGCTATCAAAAATCAAAATGTGCCTGTGAACTGTTTGCAGAGAGAGACTAATTTACTTAACCCAAAGAGGTGTCTAGCCTGTGACTGAAATGCAGACGACCACGACAAAATGTCAGAAAGTTCCAGTTTTGAATGCAAATGCTCAGCTGCTGCAGCCTGTTTGCTTGGCGCTGAGTTCTCAGGCTTTGAGGGAGAGCAGTCAAAACAGAGTATCTAAAAAACAACAACAACAGCTGATGGGAAAACTCCAACGCTCAACTGACTAATGACTACCTTAATATAACTAACAGTGCTGCCAGTTGGCCTAAAATCCACTTAATTAGTGTTTAAAACACTCAAGTAGGAGGTAAACCTAACAGTTTGAGGCATTAAAATCACAAAAGTCTCACATTTAATTTAATCAATAGGCCCAGATGTCTGGGATTAGAGATAGAAATAGGATAATGATGCTGATTTCTTTAAAAAGCGATATTATTCCTCTCTGTTCAGTTTGCAGGATTCTCCTCCGAGTCTCTGTGTGAGAGAATTACGGACGCCCAAAGCAGCGTTCTGGTCACAGCAGGTACGGTCGGTGCAAACACGAGCGCATCATCACCAGGATGTTTCAATGCAGCATCGAATGAAACTCCCCTGTTCTGTTTTACACCTCATCATATCCTCTCTCTAACCGTACGTCCCTCACACACAGACGGCGTTTACAGAGGAGACAAACTCATCAACCTGAAGCAGCTCTCGGACGAAGCGCTGGAGAAGTGCAGGGAAAAGTAGGTCCTACTCCCAGTTCCCAGCAACCGGTCGTATTTACATAAGCTGCCCCTGGTAATGGGACGTACTCCCTGGAAAATGAGCCACACACACACACACACAGTGTGCAGTCAGCTGTTATCAGACTGGCTGGAAACAACAGACCGCTGGGCTTTTAGATTACCAGGTTGCCGGGCAACATGGAGCAGTTAAATCCATCAGGAAAAGCCCAAGCTGCTCGTCTCCAATGGGAACGAGAGCCGGAGAGGGATGCGAGCGGAAAGGCAGAGCATGCTGGGAAATGGTCATCATCCGAGGGACACAGAGTCACAGGTGCAGATGTGGGTTCAAAACAAAAGACTACAACAACACAGTGATGGTGGTTCGATGTGACGCAAATCTAATTTAAAAAATGACAACTTTGAGTTGAGAATTGAGTCCTAACAAATGTTTTTTTTTTTTTTATATATATAAATATTTCCATAACACTGAGTACGGTCGATATTTTTAAGATTATCTATGAGGTGATATTCCTTATAAATATATTATGGAGTGTGAAGAGTACCAAATTATAATAAACAAATACCTCATGAAATCATTATTTAAATGTGTCATTAAATAAAACTGTGAATGTACACACAAATAATGAAGTAAATATCTATCCACAAAGAAAAAAAATTATTTAAATACTAGGGCTATCAAAATTAACGTCGATTAATTTGTAGAATTAACCCGATTCACTTTTTTAACGCAAAAAAACTGCATGGCAGACCCAAATTGCATCTGTGGTTCCATGTGAACGTCTCTTAGGGATTATCGGTCTACGTCACTCCCTGCTCTGCTGCATGTGTAGTGTGCAGAAAGAGACACAATTATGTCCTCTGCTGTTGGTCGCTTTGATACAAACAAAAAATGTGCATTCCATCGACTCACCCCTTTCAAGGTAAACAAAAGAGGTCCTTGGTTACAAGTGATCAGAAGAAGCGATTGGAACGAGCAGATTATGAAAAATGCAAAATTCTACAGCGATAACTTCACATCAGGTAAGCCTTGGCTAAGAAACAAGCTAACACAGCTACCAACACTGCAGCTGCAAGATAACTGCAAATGATAACAGAAGGAACCAGGGAGTAATCTAAAGGTTCTGTGTCAAACCATTTTGCACACACATGGGGGTGTTGATAAACAAATAATCCTTCTATTGTTCAGAAAAATTCAATTTAAAAATACTTTAGAGATCCCAGAGAGAAAAAAAGTTGTTTTGTTGTAGCTCATACTATTTAACTCTTCAAGGAGTTGTTGTAGATCCTAATGGCTGTGGGCAGGAAGGATCTCCTGTAGCAGTCTGTGTTGCAGCGAAACTAGAGAAGCCTCTGACTGAAGACACTCTGTTGTTGTAGCATAGTCCCATGAAGAGAATGCTCAGGGCTGTCCGAAATTAATAAGAAACGGTCAGCTTTATGTTCAGAAACTGTTAATCAGTTCGTTTGTCTTAGCAACTGGCTAAAAGATAAATAGGTTAAAAGGGCCAAGTGTAAATGTAATAGTGGAATTCAAAACAAAAGCTCAATACATCACTCCTGTATTTCCTTTAAAAAAAAAGAGCAACAGCTTCCAGTTTTGTCCTTTATTTAACCCCAAAATGTTACCTTTTCTGTCATATTTAGGAATGTTAGTAATCGCGATTAATCTTGATTAATTCACAGCTACCCTGTGATTAATTCGATTAAACTTTTTTAATCGTTTGACAGCCCTAGTAAATATGTATATGATTATTTCACTATTTAATAAATTATTTCATGTTCCTGTGCTGCACCACATCATAAATTTATTTTATCTGTCAATTACCCATCAAACTCAGGGGTTGGGGCTTAGGCCAGTGCTCTAGTCTCAAGTGGAAACATGGCGATGCCCAATGCAGAGAAATTGCGTGAAGTTGCAAATGGGCTGAAGAGCGATATTTTGAACCTAGCTGGACAATTACAAGCGGGAGACGATCAACTGATTATGTCACTAGAAGCATGGCAGAGATTATACATGTTGGGAGTTATTTCTGCTCTTTTTGACCAGGATGTTGAGTAGAGAGTAAATGCCACATTGGAAGATGCTCTCTGGTGCGTTTCTGGTAATATAGCAACCCAACGACACACACAGGACCAGGGCGGCTGCCTTCTGGCATCGATTTCTCTGGACTTGCTGTGGAGTTTAACCAATCAGACATCAGGGCACGTTGATAAGTCAAAGTGGCAGTTTAAACTAATTAATGAGTGCCATAGCACCAGGAGCCATGAAATTATTAAATAAATACTGAAATAATCATTTATTCTTTTAACATGTGATTTATATATTTTCAAACCAAAAGGTTTACCATTTGGTAATGTATTTATTGAATAGTTTAAATAATTCACTATACAAGTATTTATTTATTGGGCAAATTTCCAATTTATTTAATTAATGATGCACAGTATTTTAGTGTTGTAATTTAATTCATTTTTATTTATTTTTTGTATTTTATATTTATATCTGCATGAATCTGGCACTTTGCTGCTGTTACGCCTGAATTTCCCCAATGTGGGACAATAAAGGGAATTTCTACTCTATTCTAAATCAAAACAAACTGAATCTGTAAGTTGTGAGAACATACAAGACAAAAACAAACCTCTCAGAGCACTAATTAATGCCAGAATATTGAAAATCTCTTGTAGCAGAGCTGCTCGTTTACTCACATCTTTTTTCCTCTGTTAATTTTCCTCACAGAGGGTCATCCAGTGTCACCAAGTGCCTGGTTATCAAGCACCCAGCCCTCAGGACGAAAACAGGAACTTCATGTAACAAATTACAGGTCAGCATGTTTGGGTTTGCAGCTTTAGTCTGTAAAGTGAGCCGCAGGGAAACGTACATGACATATTTAGCTTTGATAAAGTGAGCTTTTTCTGTGTTTAACAAAAAAAAACATGTTGAAAAATTAACAAACTTGATTGTTTTATCAGATTTCAATATTATTTTCCACATCTAAAGTACATTGAAACCATTTAATCTCCCACAGTACTGCAGTTAAGCTTTTTTTTTTTATTTCCAGCCATTTATGACGATGTTTTTTAATGTATTTTAAAAGACAAGAACACATTAAAACCGATCAGAATCGGCTTTATCGACCAGGTTTTTGCACACAAGCAAGGAATTTGACTTTGGTTTTTACATGCTCTCAGTGTTCAGACATTTAAATGTAAGCACATAAAGTTTAAAGGATATAAAGAATTTCAATATAAATCGATGAACTGGCATATCGAGCAGGTTTGTATTGTGGATCTGTGTGTTCAGACCGCCTGGGACTCAGAGCGAGACGTGTGGTGGGACGAGGCGATGAGCGACTCCCCTGAAGAGTGTGAACCCGAATGGCTGGATGCAGAAGATCCGCTCTTCATCCTCTACACCAGCGGGTCCACGGGAAAACCTAAAGTAATGTAGTAGTTCTTCGCAAAAGTATTCACGCTCCATTACTGTATGTCAAATTAATCTTTGCACATCCTGCTTTCCAAAATAGCTCAAGCTTAGTCAGTTTTAAGTCTTGCAACAGATTTTCAGTAGGCTTTAGTTCTGGGCTTTGACTAGGTCCACTGTCACTTTCTCCCAGGCGGTGTGATTTTTTTTTATTGGTTACCCCTGAGCTGATAGAACCAAACAGCAATGTTCAAAGAAGTTAAGTATTTCCACAGAAGTGAAAAACAGCTAACGATTCTTTGCCAAAGTATTTTTGAATTGAATTTGAATTGAATTGAACTAACTTCATGTCCTCTTTCACCATAAATCTCCTTTTTGGTTTTCTTCCTGCCCTGGTGGCTCCAACCTCAGCTTCCTTCTACCGATATAATCGTCGTCTCTCCTCTGAACATGTCCAAACCATCTCAGTCCGACCTCTCTGACTTTATCTCCAGAACCCCTAACATGAGCTTTCACTCCTAAAGTGAACATCCACATCTTGAGCTCTGCAACCTCCAGTTCTGTCTCTAAACCAATCAACATCGCTGGTCTTGATTCTCGCTGAAAGCCTTTTCTCTACCCATTCCAACCTGGTTGCACAGGCTTCTTTACCTCTTTTCCACAATCTCCATTGCTCTGACTCCAAGTACTTACAGTCCTTTACCTTCTTTACTTCAACTCTCTGTAACGTCACCGTTCCACTTGTGCCTCACTCGTTTACACATGTATTCTGTCTTGCTGTGATCTTCATTCCTCTCTTTTACAGTTCCACCTCTCTAGCCTTTCCTCTACCTGCAGAGCACAGTGTCATCTGCAAACATCGTAGTCCATGGAGACTCCTGTCTAACCTCATCTGTCAACCTGTCCATCACCAAAGCAAACATAAAGGGGGTCAGCGTCGATCGTTGATGCAGTCCCATCTCCACCTTGAACTCCACCGTCATTCCTACAGCACACCTCACTGCTGTCTCACTCCAGACCTCCTCGTGGAATACCACAGCTGCTCTATCGGCACCCTTTCGCAATTTAGTTCCCTCTGCATGCACTTGATGCCTTGTACACACGTAGCTGGGTATCTCACAAAACGAAGATATTTTTCTACGATTTGGGCCGTCATCCACACGAAAACGCAGATTTACGGCACCGAAAACAAAGCTTTTTGAAAACTCCGGGCAAAGTGAAGATCTGCCTTTTCTCCGTTTTAACCGTCTGCGTGTGGGCAGAAATAATTAGAGTTTTAGGCTTTGCAACGTCACTTTCCGCGACAACAATGCTCCGATATCACTTGTTTGACCTGTGTTTACACTCAGAAACAGCATTTATGCCCTCAGAGCTGTGTTGGCATTATCGATTGTCCAAGCGCCTTTTGCTTGCTTGTTTTTACAAGATCAATTACTGCTCTATGTAGCAGTTAGAACATAGAAAGTTACTGTGAGTGGATATGATTTGGGGGAACTACTGCCCCCTACAGGTTTGGCATGTCTGTGAATGTGGCTAACAAACAAGCTAACATAGCTACCAACACTGCAGCTGCAAGATAACTGCAAATAATAACAGTGGGAACCAGGGAGTAATGTAAAGGTTCTGTGTCAAATTTTTTGCACACACATGGGGGTGTTGATTAACAAATAATTCTTCTATTGTTCAGAAAAATTCAATTTAAAAATACTTTATTGATCCCAGAGAGAAATAAAGTTTTGTTGTAGATCCTGATGGCTGTGGGCAGGAAAGATCTCTTGTAGCAGTCTGTGTTGCAGCAAAACTAGAGAAGCCTCTGACTGAAGACACTCTGTTGTTGTAGCATAGTCCCATGAAGAGAATGCTCAGGGCTTTCCAAAATTAATAAGAAACGGTCAGTTTTAAGTTCAGAAACTGTTAATCAGTTCGTTTGTCTTAGCAACTGGCTAAAAGATAAATAGGTTAAAAGGGCCAAGTGTAAATGTGATAGTGAAATTCATAACAAAAGCTCAATACATCACTCCTGTATTTCCTTTAAAAAAAAAGAGCAACAGCTTCCAGTTTTGTCCTTTATTTACCCCCAAAATTCTACTTTTTCTGTCATATTTAGGAATGTTAGTAATCGCGATTAATCTCGATTAATTCACAGCTACCATGTGATCAATTCAATTAAAAATGTTTAATCGTTTGACAGCCCTAACAAATACTTAAATAATCATTTATTCTTTTAACATGTGATTTATATAAAAAGTTTGTTCTTCTTCTTTCTGCCCCTGAGTAAAATCACTAATTTCCCTGCTGCCGCCTCCTTTGTCTTCAAGGTGGAGTTTGATCTCTAAAAAAAGAAAAGAAAAAGAAAAAATCACTGAGGCCTTCACAGAACAACTTTGTTTATAACCGAGATAAAATTCCATGAAATACAAGGAAAATAGATTCAGGTTTCTGGGTGAAAAGGGACTAAATGTTGGGGTGTGAAGACCAGCTTGATCAGCCTCTGTTTTCTAATTTCAGTAAGCCTGACATGATGTTAGCGTATTCACATCAACTCTGCCTAAACAGGGTGTTGTCCACACGGTGGCTGGGTATCTGCTCTACACCTTCCTCACCTTCAAGTATGTTTTTGACCATCACCGCCACGACGTGTACTGGTGCACGGCCGACATCGGCTGGATCACGGGTCACTCCTACATCACCTACGGCCCTCTTGCAAACGGCGCCACCTGCGTCCTCGTGAGTGAACGTCAGCTCCCCATCCCCTCTAAACGAGTCCCCCAGCGTGAATGTCCTCGTGTCCACCTGTTTGCAGTTTGAGGGGATTCCAGTCCACCCGCACGTCGGCCGGTTCTGGGAGATCATAGAGAAGCACAAGGTGACCAAGTTTTACACAGCTCCCACAGCCATCCGCCTGCTGATGAAGTACGGACAGGAACCCCTGCAGAAGTGAGTGAGAGTTGCTGCAGTTTAGACTCAATCCATCATGATGTTAGGAAGAAATTCAAAGCTTTATTTATTCACTTACCTAATTCATAGTATTAAATTGTAGTATTTTCTATTGAGTATTTTTTTTACTTCATTATTATTGAAACGTGTCTTTTCTTTTTCTTTTTGTTAATTTTTATTTTCTAATTTTTAACTTTATGTAAAAATTCTGTTTTCTGTTTATTTATTCTAATTATCTTTTACTGACTTCACATTCAATCTCTCATGTATTTATCTATTTCTTAGTTTTTTTTTTACTTAATATTAAATTTGTATGTTTTTTTAGCAACTTTCTCACCATTTTTTTATTGTAATCACTTTTATACCTTTACAATATTCAATCTCCCTTCTCTGTTCATTTAATTTTACATAATTTTTTATAAATTTGTTTGTTTTGTTGACTTAAAAATTACATGTTGACTATAAAATTACATTTCAGTTTTCTCCGTCTTATTGTTTGTTTTCATAATATTTATTTTCATAATTTCACTTTATGTATCTTTTTAACATCATAATATACAATTTCTCATTTATGTTCATTTTGTCTTTTTTATTTTACTTTATAGTATTTAATTTGTCTCATTTGTTTTTATTATTTTTATATATTTTGAAAAAAGTGTTTATTGTTTGTTTTATCTAGTTTGTAACTTTATAATATCTAATATCATTTTTCTGTGTGTTTTTAATTTTTTAAAATAAAATTATTTATTTTTTCCATCCATCCATCCATTTTCTTCCGCTTATCCAGGGTCCGGTCGCGGGGGCAGCAGCTTAAGCAGAGAGATTAATTTTTAAAAGTTTAATAATATTAAATTCTGTGTTATCTGTTTACTTATTTTTATATATATATTAATATATTTTTTATATATTTTTTATATTTTTTTCTTATTTGCAATATTTACCGTATAATTCAAACCTAGTATTAAATTAGAAATTAAAGATGCCACATCTTCAAATTATAGAGGACAGGGTTATAAAAGACAATGTGTGATTGAAATGGAGGTTTAATTATAATTTATTATTTTATTTGTTGTTTTTAGGGCTTTTTATCAATTTATCAAATAGTAAAATAAATAATTGAATATTTGCCACAATATTTTCATATGAGATTTACTATTTTTTTTAAATATATAAAAAATACCCTATGGTACTTATGTGTTCATAGTTTATTACTCTAAATATTTAGATATGTAATTAAATATTCAAATGGTTAAATGTACTTTAAAACAGCTAATAGTTTTAGTACTTAATTATTAATTATTCTTTGCTGTTTTCATTGAACAACATATATAAGCAAATAAATACTTGAATAAATAAATAAATAATACAGCAATAATACTAATATATTTTGGAATAAGTCTGATGATATTTTTTTTCTCATATTAATATGTTTTTTACTAGAAATGAAAAAAACTATAAATATCACTTTTCTTCCTATCTATATCTATCTAATTTATATGTTAAAAATATAGATTTGATTTAATTAAAAAAATGCTTTTGTAAATGAATAATTTCTTGAAAATAATTTTTATTTAGGAATCATAAAAAATGCATCAACATACATACAATACGTTTTAGTGGAGGCAAGTGCACCTAGAAGCTTTTTAAACCTGTGCTTCGTTGGACAAATATTGTAGAAGTTAATATTTACTGACATTCAAAGAAATACGTTGTAGTAATTTTGGTCACAAATTTAGTAAATATTTAGTAAATATGCTCTGCTTGGTTAAGATGTGCACAGACCTGAATTAGATCATGTAATTACTGCTATGTCACTCTTTTTTTTTTTTTTGCCTTTGCTTTGTTGTCTTGCCAGGTATGACCTCTCCAGCCTGAGGATTCTGGGTACTGTTGGCGAGCCCATCAATCCTGAGGCGTGGCAGTGGTACTACGAGAAGGTCGGTCAGAGCCGGTGTCCTGTGGTCGACACTTTCTGGCAGACTGAGACGGTGGGAGACTTTCACTTCTGTTAGGATGCTAATTTTTCAAAAGCGTTTTGGGCAAAAACGGGAAATTTAAGGGGAATTAGAATATGGTTGAAAGGTTCTTTCATTTCAGTAAGTAGTAAAACATGTTATATAGATTAATTTGACCCAGACTGATGTTTTCCAGCCTTTTCTTCTGTTAATGATGATTATCTGCTTACATCTGATGAAAACATGACATTTAAAGTACGAATATTACGTCAAACCAATAAAATAAAATTTTACATACAGAAGAGTGGTCCATATAAAATGTATGTTTAATACCTGCTTAAAAGTTGTTATTTTCAAAAGAATATTTATTTTTTTATTTTATTTATTTATTTGACAGGGACATTGCAATTCAACATAGTACAAAACAAGCTTGTAACTGAGACGATGCAAAAAGAGTTTAAAGCTAATGCTAATTTTCAACTCCATTGTAATGAGTTCCACAGCTTCGCACTTTTGTATGCAAAAGCAGACTGACCAAATGCAATCTTACGGTGAGGAACTGCACAGTTGTTATTAATGGAGCCTCTGGTGACTCTGTTACTGTTTTGTCTCTGTATAAATACTATTAATCGGACAAATGAGCCTCATCAGAGTGCACACAGTGGACCCCCACCTATCAGAGGTTCAGTATTTACGGATTTTTCTGAGAAACGTGACTTCAACTTATTTGGAAATATGCCTATCTAATATTCTGAAGAAAATGCAGCTTTGGAAGCTGAAATACATAAGAGCAATCCTTCTTGTCACACAATGGGCTGCCATTTGCAAAGCATCCAATCCAGAAGCGCCATTTATTTTCCTTGGCCCTGATTGGCTGTACCCCCAAGAGTGGAGATTAGAAAGAGTATAGATGCTAGCTTCTGCAGTTCTGCTAAAACAGTTTCCATTGTGCATAGTAAGATATATTAAGGTATATTTGGTGTTTAAATTATTAAACTAGGCAGTTATACGCATTTTTAGAGGGGGTCTCCTGTGTTCGCGGATATGAGTGTATTATTGGCATCCAGATTTAGCATGCATACCACTTGCATTTTAATATCCTACAAAATATTGCTACGAGTAGTCCTTCGCGATTGCCATTTTGCAACAAAATAGATGCTGTGATGTCAGTTGCGTTTCGATATGTTGTGGTCAGAGCTAGATTATGTGTGTATCGATGGGTTAGTGATGTTTTGTTGTTTTTAAATCTCCTGCAGGGAGGTCATGTGTTGACACCTCTACCTGCCGCCACGCCTCTGAAACCAGGATCTGCTGTAAGTGACGCTCAAAGATGACGCAAAATCAAAATGCCTAACTGTAGACACAGTAAATGCTTTTGTCAAACCACTTGGAAATGCAAAATAATGTCCAATTCATCATTCAAAGCCTCATATCATTGACTGAACAGAGCTATGTCACAATAAACAAATAGTCTCTTTACATCCACAAGGATCCAATTAATGTACTCTAATAAAATAGTTAGTACACAACAAGTCTTACGTCCACAATCCAACATAATCCGCCGCTGAAAAACCTTCAAAATTTCTATTTCTCACAAGGTTTCAGCATAGCTTCCATTGGCATGCTCTATTTTTTAAAGCGTTTGAGTAAAACTTGCAGTAACTTAAAAGGGTTAATGCATAAACCTGGTTTAATGAGTGTACATTGAATAACATTTTGATTAGTGCGGGCGCCCCATTTGCAGACACCTCAGCCCTCGACACAGTCGCCCTTAAAGAAAAAAAAACTAAAAAAAAGATATCAGACAGGAGAAGAGTACAAATAAATTCCACAGCATTGCATATTTAAATGTTTCACCAACACTGATGAAAAGACAAATTAGAAATGGGTCAGGAGAGCTTGAAGGAGGTTCCTTACGCACTAAGGCGTAGGTTTGTGAGACAGAAGTGTTTCCTGTCAAAGAAAACACTTAATCCTTGCTAAATCAAAGTATGCGGATGTGTAATGGTCTGATGAACCCAAACTCGAAGTTTTAGCTCACAGTCCCAAAAGAAACGGTTTCACACAACACACCAAAAAAAGCACCATAGTCAAACATGGTGATGGCAGCGTCATCCTGTGGGTTTATTTAAGTTATGATGGATATGGGTTTTTGTCAAACTGGTAGAAATTATGAACTAGGAAATAGGAGTCAGTTTTGACCACAAAACCTTCAGTTGTGCTCTAGAAAATAGAAAATTAAAGGTTTCCTTTCTGTTGCAAAGAAGTATTCTTTGTAGAGTCAAGAAAATTATGGACAACCATGAGCATCCTTTTCATTAGACTGCTTTACAATAAGAGAGTGTCTTCAGTCAGAGGCTTACTCAGATCCACTGTAGTACAGACCTCTACAGGAGATCCTTTGTGCCCACAGCCATCAGCATCTACTACAACTCTTTGAAGAACCTTGTATGATATCACAACATTCAATTTCCCTTTGGGTTTTTTTTATTTTAATTTGATTTAAACAGAGGTGTGTATACCTTTAAGAGGTGCTGTAGCAATATTGAAGCTTCTGGATGAAAAAAACAGAGTCATATCAACTCTTATTTCAGACATTTCCTTTCTTCGGAGTAGACCCGACCATCCTGAACGAACACGGAGAGGAATTGGAAGGCGAGGCAGAAGGTTATCTGGTAATTTATTCATTTTTTTCCTCTACATGAAAATAAATACAGTATATTAAATATAAATACTGATTCTTTTTTTTGAGTGAAAAACAATGAGTGAATTTAAATTTAGTGCAGGGGTAATGCATCTCTTTCGCCGTTGCAGGTTTTCAGACAACCCTGGCCCGGAATAATGCGCACAGTATATGAAAACCAGGAGCGCTTCGAAAACACCTATTTCAAAAAATTCCCAGGCTTTTATGTGACTGGTGACGGTGAGACGTCAAAATAAAGTGTTCCCGTCGACTATCTGCGCATCTCCATTTCTCGCAAGGTCACGGCTGTTTGGGGTTTAAAGCTCTTTTGGAGGTTACCCAGCTTGTTTTCTCCTGTGCAGGGGCCAGGCGGGATAAAGACGGATACTTCTGGATCACAGGGAGGATAGACGACATGTTGAATGTGTCAGGTGGGGTTCGCTTCAGAAAGCAGGCAAACAAATAAAACTTCTCTAGAAAGTCACACATCTTCCGTCCTCTAGGCCACCTCCTGAGCACTGCGGAGGTGGAGGCGGCGCTGACACTGCACCCAGCCGTGTCGGAGTCCGCCGTGGTGAGCCGACCCCACAAGGTGAAAGGAGAGTCCCTCTACTGCTTTGTCACCCTCAAAGACAGCAGGGAGTTCGACAAGAAGATGGTGGAGGAGCTCAAGAGATTGGGTGAGGCTCTGACCCAGATATTGGTGGGAATTTTCCTGTGGGAATATAGATTCATGTCTGGGACAAGTTTGAAGAATAAGGCGCAAACTTAGGAAAAATGTCAAAAAATAGACAGAATGAGTCATTTTTATCGTCATGGTTACATGCAGCCTTTTAGGTATGTTCCCCTCCTAAATAAACTTCTAAAGATACAAAAAACAACACATGATGTTCGAAATATGATATTTGAAACACAACCCACAACATACAACATACTGTATACCATGGACAACGCACAATATATCATGCATAGCATAGAAAACATGATGTAAACGATGGAATATACAATATCTGACACATGATATACAATGTTATATATACGACCAACAATATGCAGCATATTATATACGACATACAATACTCGATTCATGATATCTGATATTCAGTTAACACTAGTGAATACATTAGTGGGATTCAAAATATTTAGTTTTGTAGCCAAACCGACCTTATTTATAAAGCCTTTTTAAAACAGAGAGCACTAACTAAAAGTGCTGAGTATAAAAAAATTGAATAAGGAGTATGAGACACAATAAAAAGTACAGGTAGAAGAATCCGTAACGATGCAGAAACAATTGGCATCAGAAAAACAGTTAAGTCAAAATCGAATGCTGGGTTAAAAATCAAACCGAAGAGCAGATTAAAAACTGTCTCTAATGAGGACGCCTTTCCGATTTGGAAAAGTTCAATCTACCCGGAGCTTCATCTGTTTCCTCGACACATCCACCAACGACCGCTCAAACGATCTAGTTTGAAAAAGTAAGAGCAAGACGCAAGATTATGAGGCTTCAATTTATAATATAAATACAGTACACATTTTTCAGAAATATTAGATAAGGTGTATTTGATGCACTGTTCAGTTTATGTTGCATTATATAGGGATGCACCGATATGAAGATTTGGTCCAGTTTTATATATATATATATATATATATATATATATATATATATATATATATATATATATATATATATATATATATATATATATATGAAACATGTAGCCTAGTGACAACAGCAGGATGGAAATAAACATCATTTATTAATATCGGCCCTGTTTTACTTATCGGACCGATACGTTAAAAAATTATCAAAATCGGACGATCCTGATGTTGATGCCAAAATATCTTGCATACCTACTAGGGATGAAAAAACCAAAACATTTTAGTTTTAAATTATATGAAAATATTCCTGTTTTTCAAATGCAGCAGAATTACCTTTTACAGAGCGTCCAGCACAAAGAGTCTGAACTTATGGAAGCTTTAGATTTCAGGAAAACAAGCTTAAATTTTCACTTTTAAGTTCTTGTCAGTCATAAAATACGAGCACATAGTGCTTTTAGGGGACTTTTATTTACAAATCAGTGAATAACTTGAAAATAATATATCCTAAAACCGAGGGAGTTCAGTTTTTTTCCCCCCTGCATTACATAAAGTTATATTCAGAAATAACTCGTCACCTTTTTTCTGCTTCCTCCTCCGTAGTCAGAGAGAAAATCGGACCAATCGCCACGCCAGACTTCATTCAAAACGCCCCGGCGCTGCCAAAGACCCGTTCAGGTGAAGTCTGCACCCTCTTCCCCCTTCTGTCCTCCTTTGCTTTTCCTCTTAAACACCTTCCTCATCTCCTCCTCCTCCTCCTCCTCCTCTTCAGGAAAGATAATGAGGCGAATCCTCAGGCAGATCGCTCGCAATGAGAAGGATCTGGGGGACCTTTCCACGCTGGCTGACCCCAAGGTGGTGGAGGTGTTGTTCAGCCAGAGGAGCGAGGCCGCTGCCTGAGGAAAACCTCTCTTCTCCCTTCTCAGCGCTCAGACAAAGATATTTAGGAACAGAAAATAGTTTTTAAAAAACCAAAGAAAATTTGTTTATTGTAGATTTTTGGGCCAAAGTATTGCAGATTTTAATTGCAGTGATTTCTTGTCTTTTTTGTTTTCTTTTTTGTTTTCTTGCTGACACTTTATGTATATTTCCACAATGCAACACGTTTCTATGACCCGATCACAATAAAGTGTGTCTCCCTTGTGCTTTTTGTTGTTTCACCTTTATGCTGAGCGGCTAAATGTCGTCCCCATGTGGTAGGAATCCTCTTCTGCAGGCGCTGCCTGAACAGACAGCTTTGCTTTGATTCTTGTTCAACAATGCAGAAAACTCCCCCTCACGCTGGGTTACTATGTGGTTTGTGCAGATAGCAGCAGATATTTCAGGAATTTCAATACATAGGATGGTGATTTACGGTAAGAGCGTGACATTATTTAGAAATTACAAACTTTGGCTAACTTAAGATTTACTAGAGTGGGTCACAAAGATGTGACTGGACCTGGTTGTACGGATGATTCTCAGTGGAGCATCCTCCTCTGTTGTCTGTTTCCTCCAAGCAAGCATCACTGCAGGGGACGAGGACGAGAAAACCGAGATGTTACATCAGCACCCGGGCTGCTTGTAACCATGACAACCTCTTCACCAGCACCTCCTCATCCTCCTCACATCTTCATCCAACCCTCCTATCTTTCTTCCTGCAGATGTTTGCTAACCTGGCTGGTTCCCCCCATGGCTTGGTTACATTCTCCGCTGTGTTTATTTGTCTGGCCTGGAATTTAAAAGCTTTTTGCATTTTTATTCTTTAGGATGACAGAAGCTTAAACAAAATAATGAAGATATAATAAAATAAAAAGTTTATCCCTGAGACAAAAAAGCAAGTGAGAAAAAGTAAAAACCAAGTACAGATTTTTGTTTTACTTTTTAAGTTTTTCCTCTGATTTTATCTGTTCTTTATTTTTATTTTACTTTGATTTTTATACATTTCTTAAATTATTTTATATCTACCTATAGAATATATTCAACCTTATTTTTTTCTTCCTTTTTTTCCAACTTCCATTTGGTTTAAATTCTATTTTTAATAGATACTTTTCACTTCTCATCATTTATTCAACTTTTTAATTTTGTCTTTCATGGTATCTATTTTACATTGCTTCTGGGTTTGCTCTTTATTGTCATTTTAAAAATATTTATAGCTTTTCATGTTTTTCAGGATTTATTTACATTTTTTTTCTTTTGCTTATTTAATTAACTTTTAATGTACAAAATGTACTTTTATGTTTAATTTCTTTTGAATACTTTTTTTGTGTGATGTGGTTTGTTTGTATTTATCTACCTTGTGTGAGCGGCTGATCTATTTGTGCAGCGGGCCTGTCCTGCCTAGTAGTTTATCAGCTCCATAGGTCTCCTTTGACTGTTGGCCTTAACTTATTTATTTTGTACAAATATTTTTTTTAAATCAGCCAGATCCACAACAATAACACACACCATTAAAATAATTGCTCCTGACCATTAACATATAGTAGTGGTGCAATACTGTGTCACCAAAGAGTTGCCTTGTCTGTATCGTAATATTTATTGAACAAAACAACATATAGAGTATCTTAGAGGGTTCCTGTTGAGTAAACCGAACCATAACATTCCCCCTGATGTGTGAAGATAAAGAGATTTCTCCGTCTCCATCTCTCTCATATTTTGGATTTTTTGTTTTTTAGATTTGAATTCAATGAGACTGATAAAGTTATAGTTTTTAAAGATTTTGTTGGATTTTAGGGATTCTTTTGGACCTGGAGGTTAACAGCGATTGTCCTGTTTCGGGTTTCATGGCCTTTCAGGCTACAAGTTTTTTTTAAAATATACTTTAACGTGTGTCTTTTCTGGGCTTATGTGTGGCTCCACACTGATTCAGAAAAAAAAGACTTTGTTGGTGCTTTGATGTTTCCCTCAAGGATCATCTAAGTAAGTGGTGTGAGCATTTGGGCTGCTGGGAGACAAACCAAGAGGTGAATGAATGTGCGCTGTTGGGTTTGTGCCAGAGCCGTCCGAAGGAAACTCCAGACACAAACAAAAGGAGGGACTATTAAGGCACTTAATGAAGTTCCTCTCTTTGTTTTCATTCAAGAAAGGCAAAGACAGATGGTGTAACTGAACTCGGAGCTCTCGCTCGTCGTTTTATATGGGATTGCTTGACGATTGGATCAGAACCACAGCACAAAAATTAAGCAAATTCTCCCTCAAAAGAAAGCAGAACACATTCGACATCCATTAAAAAAATCAATCCTTAACTTGAAAAAAAGTTTAAAAACTAAACTTACAAAATGTTAAATATGTTAAAGAAAAAACAAACTTTTAGATGTTTGTTAAATAATCAAACTGTAAATAAAGGAGGTTTGAACCAGGAAGTGGTCAGAGAGGACACTTGAAGTGAGTTCCAACAAATCTAGAGCACAAGGAAACAAGGTATAGGAAATTTGTGAACCTTTAAGAACCAACAAGTATGTGCGACCAAGACCGTGCAATCTGGCAGCGCTGGAGAATCCTACTGGTCCTCCGATACCACAGGTAGGGTTGGGTACCGAAACTACCCACTGAAAACGTTCCGTAGAGACTGATACTAGAAAAATCATGTTTTTGGTGTTCAGTTTCAGTAGATTCCCAATAAAATGTCCGTGTTAATGAGCCGCACAGCTCCGTTCCTTCCGCTGCTGAGCCTCACCTGATTGGAGGATGCTGCTCTCTCCTCACACACAGCCCCACCTCTCGTTTACCGGAACATTTGCTCGGCTAGCGTAGCACAAGTTCGCGGACTACAGAGCTAAATAACATCTGTGATTAGATTTGTGTCACCAAATATGAAAACGTTAGCAATTTAGTGAAGCACCTCGTTGTTCGTGCGTTAGTTTGCGAGCCGAACCGTCTCGGGAAGACATCTAAAAGTTGCAGGACACCGCCGGCCCTCGAGGACTGAAGTCTAACTCCCAGACTATGGGATCAAATGCAGTGAGCAGCTCCTCAGCAGGAGGTCAGCATGCATGCAGCCACCACTGGATCAAAACAGAAACCCAGTTCAGGTGTTTCTGCCTCCTATGTTGGAAGAAATCAATAGGTTTGACTTTTGGCTCCGCCCCTTTTTTACCCTTACAGGCCAGAGCAGTGGCGTAGCCAGAAATTGCTTTTCAGGTGGGCCTAACAAAAAAAGGGTTTCCATATAAGAAATGATTGAAATCAAGTTTATTTGTTAGTTCCACTGTTGCTTCAATAGACATGTCTGGAGACATCAGAAACCGACAGCAAGTTTTAAACAAATTTTAAACAAAAACACTTAAATGCTAATGTAAATGACAGGTCCCCCCCACACCTGGTGGATAAAGTGACATCACAGCAGGCTTACAGCAGGTACTGAAAAGTTCTGATGATTGAAGGCCTCAGTTTTGGAAAACAACCTTTACAATTGTTTTTTCCCCTCTCTGAGTTCTATATGTTTTAAACCAAATGTGCACAGAGACAGTAAAAATGTATTAAAAGCAATGTTAGATATTGCTACACAGTAATAAAAAACGTAATAATTACACTGGGGGGCATGAATATTTCCTTATAAACCAGAAGGGGGGGGGGACCCAGCAGAGATAGTTTGGGAACCACTGACATTGTGATTGGTCAGGGTCTTCGGCTAACGTAGTAGCAATGTGTTTCAAATAAAAACTCCCTAAACTAACAGTAAAAAAAAAACCATCAATGTACATTAATTAACTGTCACATTGAATTGTTTTAAATGCATTGAACCGTTCTTTATTGGATTAGTCTAGAATGTTTAGCTAGGGATTCTAATATTTTCAGTAAAAGTGTTTGTTTCAAAACTACAATTTTATACTTGGTTACATGCAGGAATCTCACAGCTAGCTTGTCTGAAGTCTTGGCAAGGCGTGTTATTTAAAACAACCAATGACAGCAAGTCGTAAAAAGACGTAAATGTCACCTCCAATTTTATTCTTTTCTTTTATGATGACTTTAAGTGACATCCCTAATTTGTTTTAACTTCTTTTGAGAAAGCCATTTATTTGGGTTGGTCCAAAGGGCCCCACCCATAGACACGCCCCTGGACAAGAGCGACATCTCCATTGCTGCAGAGGAAGTCCTTCTATCCGAAATGTGGATCTCTTGACATTCATTTATCTTTTAGCATCAACCCAAACATTTTGTTTCTTTTTCTCAATTTCTCTCAAATTTCAATTAATTGTTGTATTTGTTATAAAATTAGGTTTATTTGTCCATTGGTAGAGATGAGCTTGTTCCACACAAATATTCCCTTTGCTTTTGAAGTTTCTGGTGAAATCTGAGCCTGAAGGCCAGAACTCTGGGTTCAGTCGGTCATCTCGCTGCTCCACACGCAAAGACCCAGTCTGTTTTCTGCTACAATGCAGCGTTTTCTCTGTCCCAGCCTGGACACACTCAGAGCTCCTCCACAGGGTGAGCCGTCAGGTCCTCTTCGTTTGTCTCCGTCTGGATGTCTTTTCTATCGTCGGCATGACAACGCCAGGCCCAACTGTGATGCTCATTGTCCGTTTGAGAGATTTGCTCAAAGCTGCAGGAGTTTTTGCAATCCAGGGGTCCAAGTTTGACAGAAGATGTTAATTCTCCCTGCAGGACTCACACAAAATGGGGGACAATCAAAAACAGTCCATTGAAATGTGTTCTTGTTTGTCTTCTGACGGTTCGGACAGCTGGACTCATTTTTCATCTTTGGGGAAACTTAAAGGATTTTTACTCCTAATGTTTTTATTGCTTGTAACCTTAAAGCAATAGAGATGTTGTGGGTTGAGCGATGCACCGACATGAAAATTCAGGCCAGAATCGATATTGCTGTTATGGCCGATTACCGATATTTAATTAAACTAATTAACTAATTAATGAAATTAACAGTGAAAAAGCAACCACACCGCCTACATCGGAACGCTGGAAAGGTAGAAGAAACTCTGATGTTCAGTTTGCTTCATATTTATCGAATAAAATAAAAGAGGGTTGAAATTTGACAACATGCGGAGCATTTACCACAAAGTTATTTCTATTTTTTTTTCTTTTAAGGTTTTGTGGTCGTAGTGGCCTTTATTTCAAAGCGGATAGCGAAAGGGGAGAGAAGACATGCGGCAAACGTCCGCGAGGACGGGAATCGAAATTGGGACCAGGGGTGGGTAGTAACTAATTGCATTTACTCATATACATTTATTTGAGTAGCTTTTTGTTAAAAATATACATTTAAAAGTATTTTTGCTATGTCGTACTTTTTACTTTTACTTGAGTAATATTATTAATTCAATTCTGTTTATTTATGTAGCGCCGATTCACAACAGATGTCATCTCAAGGCACATTACAAGAAAGTAATTTCAATAAAAATATTCCTATCAGTTTAAAGGTTTAGCTCGTTATGAAGTATCGCTACTCTTACTTGAGTCAAATTTCTGGATGCTCTACCCACTGTGAGTAAATGAACTGAATGAAGAACAAACATATTTTAACCAAAAATACACCAGACACAGACGCACACCTACAGTTTATTAAAGGAGACCAGCTTTTTCTACACAAGCTTTGGTTTTCTATTTAATCCTCTGTTTGCTGAGCTTGTTGGATTTACAGTAACCACCATAAAGTGTCACTGGAAGTACTTTTTACTTTGTACCAAAATATACTTAGTCATTACCTACTGTAAGTAAGTATTGGTATTATATTGAAAAAAAAAATTAGAAATGTCTTTCTTCTGCTTAAAATGTGTTATTATGTAATTATGTTATTTATTTGTATCATTTTGTTCATTTTAGTCTTTAAAATACCAGAATTTCCCCCTAACTTTATATTTTTGTCTCTCATCAGATGTTACTCAGTACTCAAATAGCCATTTTACCAAAGTCTAATTAAACTGTAGCATAAAATAAACCAAGCTGACAGCCAGGATTTAGCATATATTATTAGTGTAGAAAATGAAATAAATGTATTATTTCCTGGTAATTTTCTATTAATTATGTGTCTCTTGGGAAACTGTGCAATTATCTAAATACTTAAAGTTCTAACAATAAAATGTAAATTTTCTTAGCACCTAAATGCTGTAAATTACTTTGATGGCACAAACACAGTACATCAGACAATACATCACACAAACACTGATCCAAGACTAATGTTTCATGTTTCAAAAATGACGAATCACTTTGTCCGTAAGCAAATTTAGCACATTAGTGGAGAACGCAGGATGTCTGACAAATGTTTTCCAGGAAAACCGCTCTGCCACACAGGAAGAAATGAGATTATTCAGCTGAGGAGAAAAACATCAGCTCGGACAGCATGTTGTAGCACTGCCTTGTGCGAAGGACTAGAAAAGCTGCATTATAGATAAAATAAATGATAAATGAGCTTTTACTTGAAAGCGACAGTTAATACTCATGTTTTCAGTATTAAAGGGGTTCTATAACAACATTTTTTCGACAACTGGAAGCTGTTCTTTGAATCTCTATGTAGCATGTGAAACTTTGTTGGGGCTAAAATCGACCCAGGAGCCCAGATAAATGGCCAAATACAACCCCATAATAAAGCCCTACAATGGGAAGACTGGTTTTCCCCGCCCCCTCGGCCAGGACATGAATATTAAATGAGCTGCGTGCTGATTGGCCGGTTTACCCTGATGACTGTATGACACTGCCTGAAGCTAGAAACCCTGCACACAGCCGTATACAGTATCTGGATATTCTCTGTTGTTTTCCTCACATCCATCTAGGGTGTTGGCAGTAGCTCAGGCTAGCCGCGTTCTGCAGTCGGCACACAAAGATGTGGCGCTTTACCGTTTCTCCGCAGCCATTACTGAGTTACATATTTTCATAGGTTGGAGACAGCACAGACTTTTTGGTACATTTGACACCATTCATTGTCTTATGTCTTGTTTCCACTGAGCGGTACGGCACGGTTCGGTACGTTATTTTGTCTGCTTTCATTGTAAAAGCTGCTCATGCAACCGACCCGTACCGCACCATTCCTGGGCCCCCATTTAGTCGTAGGTCCATAGGACAATGGTTCGGTAGGGTCAGGGCGGAGCTACAGGCGTCACACAACGCAGTCCATTGATTGGTGGAATGAAAAACATCCATGCTTGTGACAAGCTAGTGCGCCACGTTTTATCGTCGCACTAGTAGGACGCCACGTTAGCAGAGGTGGGTAGACGACCCAAATAGAGGATCTAAAAATTGTACTCAAGTAAGAGTAGCACTACTTCAACATATTTTTACTCAAGTAAAAGTAAAAAGTAACCGTCTAACACATTACTTGAGTAAGAGTAAAAAGGTTTTGGTAAAAGGCAAATATTTAAAAAAAATGTAATTATGTCTTCACAGAGACAAAAAAAATATAAAGTTATGGGCAAATTCTCAACAGATAGAAACAGATAGCTCAACAGATAGAAAATTACATAGAAAAACAAAGCTCGTGTAGAAGCAAGTGGTCTCCTTTAATAAATGTAGGTCTGTGTCTAGTGTACTTTTTTTTGTTAAAAATGTTTGTTCTTCTTACCATGAAGTTACACGCAGTTGGTGGAGAATTCAGAAATGTTACTCGAGTTGGAGTAGCAAAAAATATTACTCAAGTAAAAGTAAAAAGTACTGTGTCATTAAACTACTCTTAAAAGTTTGTTTTTTTTTCCCATTGAGTTACTCAAGTAAATGCAACTGAGTAAATGTAACTAGATACAACCCACTTCTGCACGTTAGGCGTTTGGGTTTAGCTCCCACTGGCGGTGGAAACGATCTCTTGGACCATAAGTTAACATACCGAACCACACTGACCTGTGCTCAGTGGAAACGAGGCATAAAGCACAGCAGGTCTCACTTGTCTCATTTAAGGTCAGAGTTCATGATTCAACAAAAGGAAAGATACTGGGCAATAAGGGCCAAAACCACTGCTGACAAATGAACTCTAAAGGGCTTACCTATATTTCCCAAATAAACATCTTGATGATCCTCTAAAAGTTTAAATATCTTTAGAAAGCATATTTCTTGTTACATCTGGTGTAAAATTGAGATAGCATTGAAAAAATCCAATTGAGCTGCTGTGGTGTGATTTTAAAGAGGCTGTTCATGCTTTAAATTGCCGAATCAATAAAACAATTCTGCAAAAAAATATGGGGCAAAGTAAACAGCCTATTACCAGTTATCACAAAGGCTGCCAACGGTGGTCCAACCAGTTGTTAGGTTTAAGGAGCATTTACGTTTTTTTGTGTGTTTTTTTTAAACATGGGGTTGGATTGAATTGGAAAGCTTTTTTTCCCCCTGTATAAATATAATCAATAATCATAACTTGAAAACTACATGTTTGTATTCACTCAGGTTATTTTCCTTTTCACTATTTGCTCCATGCATTGAACTCCTCTTCATCAATTGATGCAGGACTCATAATTAAACGTCCATATTTAAGACCATATTTTCCTGGATTTCCCACACATAACTGAACTCCTGGTGAAACAGAGACTCATGCAGACATCATGTAGGACTTCTAGTAACCAATGAAAAGCTAAATGAAATATTTATATTTACCTAATTCTTTTGGCCTCCAACCTAGAAGGTGGAAACATAATTTGAAATGTTGATTAAAGCACTGCAAAAGTAAATCCAAGCAGCTTTATGAGTAGCTACCTCAGTCAAATCAAACTATTCCTGCTGGCCACATCTATATTATATTTATTTTCACTTTCCTGTGCCTCTGTTACTGCTCTGGGTGTGACTCTTACATCTATTGGGTCACCTCCTTTCTGCTGCTTCCATCCAACATTAGAGGAGCAGCCGGTCTCCAGATAGCATCAGCCTTTGAGTGAACAGAGGCTTCAGTGTAAATTATTCAGCAGTGCTGGGTTCCTCTCAGGGCAGATGGAAGTAAAAGCAGAGCATCATCATCTTCTTCTTCTTCTTCTCCCCTCTGCTGACCTACTCAGAGACATCAGCAGCTCCCAGCCTGCAGCCGGGGCCACATTCATAATTCATTAAAGTTATCCCTCTGCTCACTGCTTTATCCACTTCATCAATCCCTCTTTACCCATTTTCAGAAGCTCTCTCTCTTAGTGCTAACAAGAAGCAAAAGTTTTTCCACTTACTGATTTCATTCTGCAATTCAGGTTAGAAATCCTAATTTAACTCTCGTCTCTCGAGTGTATCTAAATTATTTTCCTTGCTTTTCCTAAAGCTAAATAAGCAGTTTGAGGTGATTTTGAGATATAAATCTTAAGATATGTTACAAAGCTCATGGAGGAGGAATTAAGATAAGAAGTTAGAGTTACAACCACTTTCAGTGTATGTTATGGGGATTTTATGTGATAGATCAACACAAAGTGGAGCATAGTTGTGGAGTAGGAGAAATTAAGAGACTGACATTTTTGCCCATTCCTTATGAAATAGCTCACATTCAGTCAGATTGTTTTGAGAGCGTCTGTCAACATCAGTTTCCAAGGGCTGCCCCGCATCCTTAGTTTAGTTTAGGCTGGAGCTAACTTATGACTTATGCTCCAACGGGTTTAAGATTCAATTCAGTTTTTTTATATAGCGCCAATTCACAACACATGTCATGTCAAGGCGCTTTACAAATAGCTATTTCAGTTCAATCATCCATTCATTCCAAATGATCCTAGTTGTTAAACGGTGCATTAAGTTCAGGTCATTGTTCCAATCAGTTTAAAAAGTTTTCCATCTCAGGAAACCCGACAGATAACATTGAGTCATTCAGTGCCTGTAGCCTACATGCTCATCTAAATAGAGCTAACACCCAGAGGTGAGCAGTAACTAGCTACATTTACTCCGTTACATTTACTTGAGTAACTTTTTTGAAATATTTTTTAAGAGTAGTTTTGCCATGCCGTACTTTTTACTTTTACTTGAGTAACATTGTTATGACGTATTGCTACTCTAGAGTAAAATTTCTGGATGCTCTACCCACTGTTAGTAAATTCACAGAATGAAGAGTAAACATATTTTGCTACGTATTTTTCATTTTTTTTCGGTAGTTAAAATTATATTTCTGCTGTTTATTCAAGATAATGCTGCTTGGTCAAAAAGGTTGAAATGATCACATTTCTTCTTTACTTTACAGATTATTAAAACTTGTTTTGATTAAAATTCTCAACAGTTTTAGTGAAAGTTATGGACCAAAAAGGCTTCATGCTTTTATTTGAGAAAATTATTGAATCCGCCTAGAAGGCAGAGGGGTAGCAGAGTCGCTCAACCGCATTTTTTCTGGCTAAAAGCGCCCGCTAACCTCCGTTAGCTTCGGGTTTCTCAGTTAGCTCGTAGCAATGTCGGCTCAGAGTGTCAATCATCCTCCCCCACTCTCAGCTCCACCTCTTTTCCCATTTTTTTGTATTTTCCAGCTTGACGAGACTCGTGACACGGCCAGGTGCTGGTGGGAACCGCCCACTGTGCTTCAAGTGAGCTCTTCAGAAACCTACGGGGGACATCATGGAGGCTTCGTCCATCTTATATATACAGTCTATTGCCACGACTGACTCTGGATTTGGGAAAAGAGAGCAGAGACACAAAAAAGAAGAGAAGAACTGATTCAGGAGTACTTTCTATGGTAGAGAAAAAGTTAAAAGTTAATCGCAGGAGAGGGAGAACGTTTAGTTGTTTGCAGGATCAGCTCAGTCAATTCCCCTTTCCAATAAGGTACCACAGCTAAACAGAAATCCGGTGCAGTTTCTATGGAGAGAAAACATAAAGTTAACTTTTGAAATAACAGCAGATAATGGAACATTGGAGAGTAGTAGGAGAATGTAGTTAGGTGGTCAGAGAAGTGGTCCGTTTGTCCTCCAGCAGAGATAACTCCAGCACATTCCTGTCTGTTCTTCTCTAGGGTTTATTTCAACTCTGCTTAACACATCCTCACAATGATAATGCATTCACATCATCACCATTACATAAAGAACTTTCACTGTGTAAATTTTTAGTCTTTGTCACTGGCTCCCTGTAGCTCAGAGAATAGATTTCAAAATAGTTTTACTAGTTTATAAATCATTACATGGCTTAGCACCAAAGTATGTTGAAGACCTGTTGTCATGGTACCAACCACCAAGACCACTCAGGTCCTCCAACTCTAGCCTACTAAACATCCCTAGACTCAGAACTAAACATGGAGAAGCAGCTTTCAGTTTCTATGCTCCCCTTATCTGGAACAGACTTCCTGACGAGTGCAGAGCTGCTGAAACTCTGAACTGCTTTAAATCAAGACTAAAAACCCATTTGTTTAAAATTGCCTTCGAGTAAATGATTGATGCCATATGTATGAAATGTGTTCTTGCTCTCTTGCTTTATTGGTCTTTCTATTGCTTTATTGTGTATCATGTGTAATGTGTGTTTCATGCTAATTTGCTACTTTTACTTTTAAATTCCAAATGTTATATTCTTAAAATGTTCTTTTTATTTTTAATCACCAAATAATGTAAAGCACCTTGAATTACCCTGTTGTTGAAAGTGTGCTATACAAATAAAATTGCCTTGCCTTTGTCTTGCATGACATGCTGGAAAACATGACTAAGATGGCACATGTATGACCGTAGTGAAGGAGGATTCTTTACATTCTCTGTGTCCCCTGACCCACTTTAATCCTGCACTCTGGTCTGTAATCTGCAGACACACATGCAGGCATGTTCAGTATGAACACCAAACCATTTAAATGACAAACACTCCATATTGAGTGGAAACTTTTCCTGGGTGTTTTATATCATAGTCTTTGGTGTATAAGCTCCATCTCTCCAGGGAAGATTCCCCTCAGCCCGTCTTCCTCAGATGTGAACTTTCATCTACTTTAATAACTACTTATATTTATGGCAAATTTTTACCAAAACACTTTTTAAAAACAAAACAAAACCAAAGAGCATGCTAACGAAAGGTACAATGAAAACATTGTGACTCAAAATTTTATGGATCTGAAACTTTCTATATGCAAGTAAATTATTTTTGCTGAGCTTAAGTATGGTTTTAGTGAGGATTCTACGCAAAGTTTTATAAATGAGACCCCTAGTCTTTAGCTGAAGTTTTAATCTATGTGTTGATTCTAAATAAATTATAATCCTAAGAAAAACACAGAAATCTTCTTAGTCTTTGCCCTTAATGTCGATCGACCCCAGAAAGGTAAATAAGTCATCCTTCAGATTTAATTTTGAAAACTTGTGGACATCAAAATAATCTAACATAAGAAAGTACTGCTATACACTTTCTCTTTTCTTGTTTTGTAAAACAAAAATACTTTTTACGTAATTTTCTTGTGGTTATATTATCTTATTTGCCAAACAACAGAGGAAAACTGGGGGCTCGTCCGGGATTTCCAGTAACCTTGAATCCAAACCACAATCGCATAACACCAGAGGGGGACTTGTAAATACACATTCTTGTTTATTTCCACTTAATATTTACATAAGACTATTAGATTAGACTTTTGACACAGACATTGCATTTAAAACATTCAGATTTTTGTTTTCACAATCCATTTTTCTTGTCAAAAGAAAAAAAGTCCATGTCCAACAGTAATAAAGACAGTCTAGAAGGTACAATAATTTACTTAAAAACCGGTATTTCATGTGACAACAAAAACAGCTCGAAACTTCCCCTTGCGGGGAGTTTTTCCATCACGGCCGAGCTGAGTGACCACAAAAGACTAGAGCTCGAATGTACATGCACTAAAGTGCTAGTGTTCAAAAGGCATGCAAGTATTCAACTGGTTTTATTCTGCCTTCCAAATATGCATACGTTTTTTCATGTTCATCATGTCAACAGAGACAAACATTCATTGTAACGTAGAAATAAATAAGAACATTAGCATCGGAAATGACATCATGGGTCTCCGCTTCAGACCAGAAGAATGAAGCAAAGGAGTTTTTAAAAACATTTTTGTTCTTGTTGTTTTTGTTTCTTGCGTTGAGAGAGAGAAAAATTCATGTCAGAGGCAGACAAAGTAAAAAGGATGTTCAGATACATGAAATAATGCTGAGAAATAAACTGGTAAAAAGGTAAGAACAGCGCAATGTTCAGCTGAAAAAACCTGCAAAACTGTGGCAAATACATTTAAATATGAGGGGTAATGGGTAACTTAAACAAACAGGCGCATTTCAATAAATTAGAATATTATCAAAAAGTTAATTTGTTTCAATGATTCAATTCTAAAAGGTCCAACAGAACCCTCCAGGTGGAGTTTAACCCACAAAAGGTCAATGCTCCAGAAGCGGGCTGTTCACAGCAAAGCATACTAATTGAAAGTTGAGTGAAAGCAAAAAGTGTGGTAAAAAAAGAAAGAAGCACAGTCAACAGGGACAACGGTAGACTTGAGAAGTTTATGAAACAATGCCAATCAATAATTTCGAGAAGGTTAATCAAATGTTCAACAGCCTCCACACAGACATATCGAGGATCTGGGCTACATGACTCGTGTCAAGCCTCTCCTGAACCAGAGACGACGTCAAAAGCGTCTTACTTGAGGTAAGGTTCATGAAAATGAACCGAAACAAACACTCGAAATATTTCACTCTGTGTGCAAAAATATATAGGGATATTAGTTTTGAATTGAATTATTGCAAAAGCTTAATTTTTCATGAGATATTCTAATTCATTAGGATGCACCTGTACAGGCACCTCTCATGGAAATGGTTTTTAACGCCTTGATTTCATGATGTTACAGTACATTCCAGATTCTTCCAAAGAGTCCTGGTTCTTTTAATGATCAGCTGGTGCTACTTATTAGATACCTGCCCCCCTGTTCAGGCTCCATGTGTTTAGGGTCTCTAGTTCTGGGGGGACGTTACTGAGGTACTGACGGGGGAAAGGATGTGGAGGACAGCCCTCATGCCGGTTCCTCTCCCTCTAAGACAGGCCTCCGGTGTCCCATCGGCGGGAAGGTGAACCTCCTCTTCTTGCCCTCGCTCCACTTGGGCGAAGAGGAGGGGGAGCGGGCGGCCCACCGTGAGGGGGGTCGGCGGTTAGCCGGACGGGCCGGCCTCAGGAAGCGGGAGTCCAAGGGCGGCGCCACCGGAGAACGAGGCAGGTCCTGCCAACGACAAGGAGCTGTCAGAAGAAGAGGGGCAACAACAACAGGGCATCTGCAGCTGATCGACGAAGAGGAAGGTGAACAGGTTAGAACTGAGAAACACGAATGAGACAAAGGTTGGGGAAAAAAGTCACCAGATCTGGATGTTTTAATGAGAACGTTGAGTGTCGGGTGAAGAAGGTGAATATAGTTGAAGTCAGTTGATGTAGAAGTTCACATTCAGTGAGATGTTTAATGCTGAATTAGGCCTAGTTTATACTTATCCGTCAGCAAGTTTGCACCCACACGTATTGACAGATATTTTCCGTTTATTCTTCTCCGTTGGTGTCAGTGTTGCAAAGCAATTCTCCACCAGGACAGCAGGGGGCGCAGACCTTTTCTGATGGGTCTGCTTACCATCGCAGTGACGTCTCTGGTAGACGGCGGTTTATTTACTTCAGCTTGTAAACGCACATCCACTCAAGGAACAATGGCCGACAGAGAGCGAGTTTTGATTGAGCTGGAAAGCTTTTTACTAAAAGTGCAGCTCAACAAACACACACATGGGTCTGTTTTGATGTTCTCTACACCTCCTGGTGCTCAAAACCGCCAAAAGACCGAATTAGATAAACTGGCCTTGGAATATAAACCAATATGAAGACTACTAATTACATCGACTATAGAGCACCGTTCTGGTGAAATGATCTGGGGCTGATGTTGGGCTGACCAATCACAGACATGCGCTCTCCGTTGCGTTCGACGGACAGTTAAAAAACTGGACTCCGTGCGTCGTAGCGCGAGTGACGGAAAGCCCTTGCGTCGACGGAAAAAGGCGCTGCCTGTGTCCGCACCTCGGCCGACGGAGGAGCATGAACCAGACTCTAGGCAACGACAGGATCTTTAAAAATGTTCAGTCACACATAAAGGTTGGAAGAGTGCGATGCATTTATTCCCTCCAGATGCAAGCAGAGAGATTGGAAGTGATTAAAAGTAGACGAGAAGAATCTCTCCTCCAAACGATTTCAGTTTCACTGCTCCAACAACTCAACCAAGGGCCTAATTTAATTATAGCTCTTAGACGGGTGTTAAAATGCAGATACGGTCTCCATCCCCCTCAAGATTTCTTCTCGGTTTGCTTATTTGTCACTTAAATCTCGCAGATCATGACCAGAGTAAATACATAAACAGTTTTCAAATAATGATTTAACTTGTTAAAGGAAACCAAGCTGCTCCTATGTGAAAAAGTAACTGCCTCCTAAACCTAATAACTGATTGTGTCACCCTTGGCAGTAACATGAGCTATCGCCGCGTTAATGACGACTGGTGATCAGTTTTTCAGGTCGCTGTGGAGGAATTTTGGTCCTTTCTTCACAGAATGGTTTTAATTCATTTTCACTGAAGGGTTGGAGGACATAACCAGCCTGTTTAAGGTCTTGCAGGATCTGAAGTCTAGACTTTGACTATAATTTTCAGCTCTAGAGCAGAAGTCGTGGATCTAATGTTATGACAAAAAAAAAAGAAACAAAGCAGCTCCAGGTCCACACACGACTGCCAGGATGGTGTACCGTTTCTGAAATGCTGTGTTAGTTTCACACCAGATGTGTCAGGTTGAACACCTTCCACCAAGTTCCACTTCTGTCTCGTTAGTTCACAGAATATTTCCCCAAAAGTATTATGCATCAGGATGTTTTCGGGCAAACGAGGTATTTTTTGGTCAGCAGTGACTCTGGCCTTGGACTTCTCCCATGGAAGCCATTTTTTGCCTAGTCTCTCTTTTCTTACTGCTCAATTATGAACTATGACCTTAACTGAGGCAAGTGAGGCCTCTCATTGTGTTTCTCTGGAGTCCCAGAGCCTTAGATATGTCTTTTTATCCTTTTCCAGGCTGATAGATGTCAGTAACTTTGTTTTTTCATCTGTTCTTGAATTTCTTGTCCAGTTTAATTACTTTCTCACATAGGATAGAGTTGTTTTGGATAACTTCTTCTGCTTAATAGATGAAATAATCATTTGAAACTGTTTTTTTTATTATGTTTTCTTGTATTTACTCAGGTTATCTCAGTCTGATGTTAACATTAGTTTGATGATCTGAAATAAGTAAATCTGTAAGAAGCTAAATACTTTTTTTTCACATGACTGTGTATTTTAACTGAAAAGCAAGGAAACATCAAAACAGCAAAGTAAGATGTACAGTCTTCATGGAGACCTGAATGACCGATACAATAACAGGCTGCAGCCAGAATAGAGCGGATTCAGGATTCAATTGTCTCCAATGAAGTGGTGAGAAACTTCTTGGAGTTCTTTGCAAAAACAACCCTCACCATTTCCAGCATCATGGAAAACACCCCCAACACACGTCAGAACAGGAATTAAAGAAAAAACAAATTTCAGTGCGTCTCTTTGCATTTCTCAATGCATCCATGCTCCTTCACTAGACCTTCTAGCTTGTTTAAATGCTGAACCAGAATATAGACATGTCAATGGCTCCTACTGGACCTTTTACTGGCACAAAGCTTGTTCAGAACACATCAACCATAAATGTGTTGCCAAAGACAGTTTGGAATAAATATTCAACAAATACCTTACTTGGTATTATATATATTTTTATTTTACCAACAGGTATCTTCTGACCGGAAGTAATATTAATTTTAGAGTGGCTCAGTCAGAGTCCTGACTTAAAACTAGGAACGGAGCTAAAGATGAGGGTGATGGAAAATAGGCCTTCAGACCTCAAGGTTATGAAGCTCACCACCAAAGATGAATTGTCTTAAATTACCAGGGGTAACATGCAAAAAAACGGGTCAAATTAAACTGGTCAAACTGGTTTCAACATAATAAAAATTAATTCTAACAAAATTTTCTCTCCTTGTTTATGTTTCACTCATTATGTTTTTTCAGAGATGCACATCTCATTTCCAATCAGAAACAAACTTCCTGATAAAAGATTTTTTTTTTTTATCTTAACCTGCCAGGGCTATGAATGTAGGTTAAGGGTTATGTGTAGGTTAATTGTACATTTTATATGTAGTTCCGATCCTGTGTTTTCTTTAACATGGTGAAAATTGTCTCCGTTCTGGCCCAACCTATAGAAAAGCTTTTTGCTCTGTGGTACAGTCAGAACTTTTTCATCTTTTCGCAAACTGAGGTTGTTAAAAACTAGGGTTGCTATTCATTGCAGAAGTTATTGATGGTGACCCCTATGAAGGGAAATTAAGTGCGAAATCAATACTAACTTATATTTGAATATGTGTTTAATGACAGGGTTACGCCACATTTTCCCAATTAATTCATTATAATTCTGTGAAGCAACGGTCCAGAGACAAGTGTTGTAAATAAAATGAAGCATTTGCCTTCTTGGTCAAATGGAATAACGTTTTAATGACTCATTATGTGGAGTTTGCCATAGTTTTTTTTTGTGTGTACTTCACAACATGTTGAGAAAAAAACGTGTTACCGTGTTAAATGTATATGGAAGTAGATCTTTAATCTTTAAACAAAGTTCCAACCATAAGTTACAAAGAAAAAAAAAATGTTTCCACAGAACGAGATAAATGCCTTTTATACTTATGAATGACTTACTAGTATGAAAGGAAATGATTTAATCGACAGAGAAGAAAAACAAGCCCCTAATGGACTGGAAAGGCCATGAAAAAAAACACCACATCCCATTAAGCTACTTATATTGTGACAAAGAAGTTGACCAAGTGGAAAAAGTGTTAGTATAATTTAGTGCACCAAAAAAAAAAATATAGAAAAGGACAACGTCCAACCTGTAAATCTGCCAGATTTTTGTGTCATGATCGCTGGAGCACCTCTTAAATGCAACACAACCCACAATCAAAACAAAATCTGATTACAGTTACATGAGTTTGCAGGATCCCAACAGTGGTTTTTCATGATTATTCATAAAATTATTTATCTGTATTTATTCAACAATAAGACACTGGTGAGGAAAAATATAAAATTGTGCTTAATGCAATTTTAGGTATTTTATATCAAAACTTGCTAACAAGAAATGAAACGTTAGCAGACTTAAAATTTTTATTGTAGCTTTAGTTAACAGAAGACGTTCGTAAGTATAAACTATTATCTAATTTGAAGTTGGCTAAATCCTGTCTTGGTTTTTTATATTATAATTAATATAATAATATAGGGCCCACTTTCAAGCACCATTTAAAATAACAGGAATATTTAACATAACTTCACAAACGTTCTAAAGATCTGATTTAAAATTTTGTTGAATTATGTTAAAATTGTGATTTTATTTACTTTCTGGAGTTAGCTAAACACAAACCTAGTAGCATATTAGCTTTTAGCTACTAACTGATAAGAAATTATGTTTTTGGAGGCCTTTTACTGATCCAATAAATATAATTCAATGACATTTTATGAGATTATTTATTTTACGACATAATATTTTATTTTTAAGGCTTTTTACACACAGGTGGTGACAATAAGTGTGGGAGGTACTATGTTAGACCGTCATGGTTACTGCGAAATCACAAACAACAGAAAGAAAAAAAAAAAAAAAAATATATATATATATATATATATATATATATATATATATATATATATATATATATATATATATATATATATATATATATATATATATATATATATATATATATATATATATATATATAGATAGATATATATATATATGGTTACTGTTATTTTAGATGTTTTGTATCCAAACTTCCAAACAACAAATAAACCATTAGCTGGATTCTGCAACAAAACTATTTTGATTAGTAATAACAGCTCAGGTAAACAGTTCACATTAGCTAATAACGCCTGTCTTGTATAATTATTAGATTACTATTAATAATAATAATAATATTATTATATGGTAGCACATTTTCTTTCGAGCACCATTTAAAATAACAGCAATGTTTATAACTGGACAAATGTTTTCTGATACAATTTAAAATTGTGCCAAGTGTAATCTTGTTTTATCTGGAGCTAGCAAAACACAAAGCAGTTAGCATATTAGCTCGTAGCTACTAACTGATAAGGCTTTTTTTATTTTTTATTTGGTGGCATTCTATTATTAAGAGTAAATATAACTCTGGTATTACAGGAGCTTATTTATATTACACAATCCTTTAATATTATATACTATTTTAGGGCTTTTTACTCATATTTATAAGGAGTGTCAATAAATGGAGAGTGCTCAAAACAAAAGAAAAGCAAACAAAAAGAAAAAAGGTCTGTATCCTTATTGGTTTGGAAAGAAGTATCTCCATCCACATTCAGGTCAATTGGGAGATTTTAAAAGGATGATAATAAAAAAGAGCAAACATGACAAGCTAGCCACGTTATAACATCAGCAAGTCAACAAATAAACTGTCTGACCATTACAGGTGCATTGTAACTCATTTTGTTTTCGGTAAAATTTAAAGGGCATATATCATCCTATTTTAAAGCATTGTTTTTCCAAATGAGACTTTTTCTAAAATGCACTTTTATGAAACAAAAGAAGCCTTTTATAGCTAACACAAAAGCTCGGGCAGGGAGTAAACAGCCGGACCATCAAGGCGACTCTAGCCTCTTAGGAAACACTTTGGTTTTTTTCATTAAAAAAAAAACGTTCTAATATAGCCGTGTTTGGACTTGTACATCCTATGTTAATACGAAACGCCTGTTTATGTCCCCAATTCTGTTAAATTAGCAACTTCTCTCTACAAACAATCCTCCTACATTTTTTTGCCATGATAATTAGCTTCAGCTGCAGCTGTTTTTTGCTCTGTGTCTGGGCCAAACACAGGAGGGACTGATTTATGGCAGCTGCTGTTTGATTATATATATATGAATATTGTAACTTCCCTTGGATCCATTATTTAGGGGTGTTCCATCTTGGGTGCCTCTATATTTCGATTCAATTATAAAATGATTATTTTTGTTGCACATTTGTTCCCCATTTAGGGTTTTTTCATCATTCCTTCCACTGCTACTTTCTATTCTTAAATCCATTCAGCTTCCATTAATTGAAGTATCCAAACCAATTGATGTCCTGTCTTCATGTCAAACCATAAATAAACCAATACATGTCCAAAATATGTATCATAATCATATCGAGGTCATATTTTCAATGAAAGCTAAAGGAAATGTGTTTTGGCACTTGGTCCTATCCTTAAACACATGCTGTGTTTATTTGAATACTTTTGACTTACATATTTAAAGTATTCCTGCTCTATGTGGTTGGAAAGAATAATTAAATAAACTTCAGATCAGCTTTTACAAGTACCAGTAACTATGATAAAAGTTACAGACTTCTCTCATATTTTTAAGTTGGACAACTTGTGCAATCGGTGGCTGCCAAATATTCTTTTGGCCCACTGTAAAAGAAATTGGTGATAACAGATTGATTGTTGTTAGTGATGTTTACAGCATGCTCAACACACAAAGTGAGAAATAAAGTTGTGAAATAAGTTGTACAGTCGTGGTTTCCCAAAATCCAAGAACGTCTACTTGTGAAAAACACAGTTTATACGTGAATGAGAACAAATAGGGAGTAAAAAACTAATCCTGTTATTTTAACAAATGAATGAGGTTGTGGTAAAATTAGTAGGATTGATATTTAATGGATGACAACAACATGCAAAACCACCAGCAGGGTCCTAACGAAATAAACACTGAGCATGCATCACCACGAAGGAGCAGATTCACAGGCGCGGCACAACGTTTGAGACCACGCCGATGGCTTCACACACTGTCCCTCTGCTGACCTGTGAAGCATGCATTAATGGGGAGGGGGTCTGCAGGGCGTGAAGTGAAAGGTCCGTGAGCCTGGCGGACCCACTGCCACAGGCCAAGGACGAAGAAGAGGAGGAGAAGGAGGAAGGAAGGAAGAGGAACTTACATCATGGAGACAAGCAGAATTATAGTCCCCAAGGAGTTGTTAGTATGACAGTGTGGTTCTGGATCAGCGGACAGGAAAGAGGAGGGACAGACCAAGCCCAGAGAGGAGGAGAAAGGAGGGGGAGAAAGGAGGGGGGAAAGATATAGAGCAGGAATTGTTAATTTGTAAAACGGAGCAAAGGAAAAGAGGATTTGCATGAAAACTCTGGCATATTAAAAGCAGACATAGGGTGGAGAGCTGCAGCCTCCAGACCACACAAAGCAGTTATAACCCAGTTAACAAACCTGGAATAAAAAGCAACATAAGAAGAAGAGTCTAACTTTCATGTCAGTACTCAAAGATATCAGGGAGTGTTGCGTGTTATCCAACAGGTGGATTAAATAACAAAAATCCTGTAATCTCAATAAAGTAACATGGAGGGGGAAATTATGTATCGTTAACACCTTTTCCATCAACAAATCTGAAAAGTGTGGTGTGCTTTTGAATTTAGTCCCCCCTACACTCACATTGGAGAAGCTTATAGCTGGTTTAGGTTAGAAAACAATGTGCCAAGCTATGAACATTGTAGAGACCACTAATCAGTCAATCACCAGAAAGTGGAAAGAGTATGGCACAGCTAACAAATTTATTAAGAAAAGTTGTGCAAATCACAAATCAGGCCTTTATGGAAGAGTGGCAAAAAGGAAATCATTATTGAAAGAAAGTTATTGTATTTCATGCAGCAGAAAACTTATTACCCTGCACATCGCACATACAGGGTGTCCTATAAAGTCTCTTTACAATTTAAAAAACGTATTACAGTTTATTTATTACAGGCAGTTGATAAGACATCTTAACCAGATTTGATTTATTGTAATCAGTGGTTGTCTGAGGTGGGTAGTAACTAGTTACATTTACTTGAAAAAAAAACAACTACTTTTGGAGTAGTTTTACTAGACTGTACTGATTACTGAGTAATATTTGTTACGAACAATCTCTACTCTTATTTGAGTAAAGTTTCTGACTACTCTACGAACAGCGCGTAACTTTACTGAATGAAACTGAATGATTGTTTTAACCAAAAGTGCATCAGACTTACACACAGAGTTTAAGTTGAAGCGAGACCTCTTGTTTGTACACAAGCTTCGTCGTTTGAACATTATTTTCTATCTCATTATTTTCTATCTGCTGAGGCTGTTGTGCCATTTGGAGGTCAAGAGGGCGTATCTTAACCTGGTCTAACATATATACATTTCCTACTGTAAGTATTGGTTTCATTAGATTTACTTTGAAAAAAAAAATGGATTTAGAAAACTGTTTCTTGTCATGTATTTATATTTATTTTAGTCTTTAGAATTTGCACATAACTTTACATTTTTGTCCAATTAAATAATTTTTAAATATTAAATCATATGCTCAGAACAAGTACTCTAAACTTGAGTAGCCTTTTTACCAAATATTTTACTCTTCCTTGAATAATTTTTCGGATTACTACTTTGTACGTTTACTTGAGTAAAAATATGTTGAAGTAGTGCTACTTTTACTTGAGTACAATTTTTGTCTACTCTACTCACCTCTGGTTGTTGTTAAAGTTTGTAATCAGATTTGTGAAATTGTGTGTTTCAGGTATTCTGTTGGTGAAAGAGGTACTGTTAAATGAAACCCTAAAAAATGGCTACTCCTCAAGAGAAAGCACAATGTGCATCATGGCTTATGGAGACAAGATCGGATGTGCAGACCCGGCGAAACTACAGCACAAAGTATGGAAGAGATCCACCATCAATTCGTGCATGGCACAAGAAATGTATGGCGACAGGGACAGTGTTGGATAAAGGGAGACGTCGGGAACCAAGAACATCTGAGGGAAAACATCGATTGTGTTTGAACGTGGTAGTTCCAACTGTCTGGCAGTGGTGCGGATGAACGAGCAAAGGATCGTCTTACACGATCGATGTCCTCAGATGTTCTCGGCCGCCCGCTCCTCCCTTCGTTGTGCCTTCTCTTGAGGAGCAGCCATTTTGTAGGGTTTCATTTAACACTACCTCTTTCACCAACAGGATACATGAAACACACAGTTTATTTATTTTATTGTATTTTAGTTGCACAATACAAAATATACTATTTTACAAGGTAAATAAGTTTTGAAATACAGTGCAGGAAGAGGCAAAAAGCCTCAACCCATAACAGTTTAGACATAAAATTTATCATAATAATAATATCATTAAACAATTTCAATGTGATTACAAACTTTGACAAAACACTGATTTCAATAAAACAAATCTGGCTAAGATATCTTATCAACTGCTTTTCTAATAAATGTTTTAAATTGTAAAGATACTTTATGGATACCCTGTATTTACTTTTATAATATAATAGTAATTGCAGAAGAAAAATATATTTTTTAAGCTACAAAATCCTTATGAGTGAGTCCAGCAGGCCAGGGACCAGACACTTAGAGCCAGAGCTACAATGCACTGGTTCAGAGCTCAATATGAACTCTTCAGAATGGCTAAGTCAGAGCCCAGACCAAAATCCAATTAGGAACCTGTAGCAGAAAATTAAAGTTCACAATCTGACTGAGCTTGAGCAATTTTGCAAAAGAGGACTGTGTAAAAGTTTCAGTCTCCAGATGTGGAAAGCTGTAAGTGTTTTAGTTGTTTCATTTCCTCATTCAGTTTACCTTATCATTTTAGTGTCAGGATCGTTGAATGTTTTGTGATTAGAGTTTCCTTCTACTTAGTGTTATGTTTTTTTTCCCCTTCCACCACGTTTTCTCCCCCTGTCATTTTTTACCCTCAGGTGTTTGTACTTTGTGTTTCTCGTTTTTGGGTTATTCCTTATTTATTTACTTAGGCTTTCTATTCTAGGTCTGGTTCTGTAGATCCTTCTCCTTTTATATTGTGTTGCTCTTTATGTCTTTCTCATCCGTTTCTTCTGTTCGCTTTGCTTTTCTTTTTCTCATTAGGATTACTGTTCTCTGATTTAAGTTCTTTCTAAGGTTTATGCTGGTGTTTCTGTGCAGCTTTCCTCCCCTCCTTCCTGTCAGGTTCTTTAGTGGCTTTACTTTAGGTTTCTCTTTTTCATCCTAGTGACCTGTTAGCTTTCCTTCTGTTTTCCCCTGCCATTCTGCCACCTTCCCAGCTGTTTTCCTCTCCCTCTGCTCTTTCACTCACTCACCTGCAACCTGTACAAATCAACCATCTGCTTCTCATCCAGCATTCAGGTCTCCCTTTACTTAAGCTCCTCACACTCGCCGTCAGATTCTACTATTAGATCCGCTTTCCTGTTTCTAGTTTCCCCTGTGACCTCCCGATGTCTACGCTGTAAGTTCTCTCGTTTCTAGTTTTTCTCACATTGAATATGTGTATATGTTCGTTTATGTATCTATATAGAGATGTTAACTTTGTTAGCAATATTTGTAATTATTGAGCTGTATGCATGCATAATTTGGGAACCACTGCACCTCATTGTGCCTTACTATGCTTCATCTGTGAGGGGTGGGGAAGGGAATAGTGAGAGCTTGTGCGCGCGTGTGTGTGCGTTAAGATTTTGTTTGATTATTATTTAGCTTTTTTTGTATCTACACTGCTGTTCTACGTTCTTTAGACATGATCATGAGGACCCCCTTGAAAACGAGATGATTCATCTCATGGGGTTGATCCTCCAATAAATGTGTATAAATAAATAATCCTTTTTTTTATTATTAATGAAGAAGCTCTATGCATTTGGGTCCTTTAAAAACCTCCAAACATGACAGTAAGATGTACAGACTTGCAAAGTGTTAACTAAGAAGGGGTTAATACAAATGCACTCCACACTTTTCAGACTTTTATTTGTGTAAAAACCCCGTACAATTTCCCTTCCACTTCAAAATTACGTGCTTGTGCTGATCTATCACATACAACCCCCAATAAAATACATTAAAGGTTGTGGTTGTAATGTGACAAACTGTGAATAAGTTTATGGGGTACTTTTAGGTGCTGTATATTCCTACACTGTCCCAAGCCCCCTGAACTTCCCTCTGCTTTTATGTTTCTTTTTATTATGGTAACAATCATATAGATTACAAATGAAAACAATAAAGTAACACGAAGGAATTACAGGAGCCGATTTAGACTTGGGACTACATTACGACCCGTCGCTACAAGGCGCAAGGACGACGCAGCGCCTGCAGAAAACGCCTACTTTCAATAACACAAATGCCTGAGCTGCGTGTGGAGTAAACCGCCTAAAAGTGATTTACTCAACAAAACTCGCCGTTTACAGTCATTAGGGTGAAATGTTGTAAATGTTATAGGGTAAACCTGGAGGTGACAATGTCAGCCAGACGTCACCATTACAGTCATTCATAATAACATTTATTACAGCCAGTGTTGATGCACTTCGTTCAGTATCTGTACACAAAATGGATGGGACTGCTGTGTTCTTCAGACGCAGTACCATCTTTCTGGTAGAATAATGCATTTTATTCTTCGTAGTCCTCAGGTGTGAAATGCTCCTCGCAAACCAGGTATTGATTTTTTTTCTTTTTTCTACGTGTGTTGTTGGAGGAATTCACAGGGTAGCGAGCCGTCGTCTTCTTCGTTCCACATTAGATGGAATCCTGGGAAACATTGTGTTGCCGTTTGTCTTCGGCTTGTTTTCACAACCCTTTGCTACTACGCAAGCGAGAACTATTTTCTTGCATTACACTTATAAAGTACTCAAACTAAGGCAGTAAAAGCTCAGTGCAGCTCACACATCTATGTTTACAGAAGTAGGTGGCTTTTACGCCTCACAACGGTGGCTTACAGCGGCAATTTGTCGTACCGTAGTCCCAAGTCTAAACTGACTCCTGTAATTCCTTCGTGTTACTTATTGTTTTCATTTGCCATCGATATAATTATTGATGTCACCAGGAATAATGAGGATCTTTATTAAGTAATTTTCACGACTTTTGCACACGAAATGCTAGCTGTTACCATTCACTTCCATTGTTTATGCTAAGCTAAAGCAAACGGACTGCTGTCGGATTAGGAGATTCAATGGTCTGGCTAAAAAAAAGATTTCTCACTTATCTAACTCTGGGGAATATGGCAACAGACTAAATTTCATTTAGGGGTGGAATATCCCTTTTAAATACAGTCTTGTAATTGTGCTGTACAACTAGATGCCTTTTAAGTATTTTTTTTTCTTTTCTAGAAAATCATCCATGGGTATCCAGGATCCAATGATGACCCACCTCATGCTCTATAATGGAGGCATGATTACATGTTTTATGGATAATCAAAATGAAATGTTTTGAAAAGGGAGAAAAAGTAACTTTTTTTTCAGCGATTCCCATTCGCCAACAGCACTTGATGATGTTATAGTCAGTTCACTTAGTCATGTTGCTTTTTATACTCATAATTTTAACGGATGAACTGGCGATGTCATCCGATCTCCGACTTCCAGATCCATCCATGCGCCGTAAAACACGAGTTGTAGAATAGCGCCGCTCATGGTGGCTGCATGTAGGTGTAGTTTTTTTTTCTAGACTTTTGTTCATCTTTTTTGGGGGGGGTTGAGGCATTGAATGTTTGGACAACTATGCTGTGCAGCAAAAGGGATTTGGACAGTTGCTATGATGCGTAATCGAGTTGAGAAGGAGGCTTTATGGATGCAGAGGAGGACCAAAGAGCAGAGAGAGGAGGAGGAGGATCAAACCTTCTCTCCTGTCCTCTAACGTCACTTTGCCCGGATATCCAACCATACAGCCAGACATAGAGATATAAAGAGGAGTGGCAAAAGCAAATGAGGTGGATTAGCAGTGCAACTGATGGTGTCATCCAGGATGTGTTACTGTGGAATATCGTCTCTGCAGCCTGGATATTGAGCTGTTAGCATTTTCATGACACTCATGAGACTGTCATACAGCAACAGTCTTTAGTCAGAGGCCTGATAGGAGGCAATGTAAGACTGACCGCTACAGGAGATCCTTCCTGCCCACAGCATCACCATCCACAACAACTCCTTGAAGATACTTGCATGATATGAGTTACCACAGCATTTAATTTTCCTTTGGGATGAATAAAGTATTTTTGAATTGAAAATGATTATCGGTTCATATTTAGTATATTTATTGCAATCATATGACCTCTAAATGGGTTTTAAAAAGGGCCCGGCTGAAAGGCTGAAGCCCTGATTTCATCAAGCCACTCAAACTGCTACTGCTTAAACATTCTGGCTGAAGATTTAATTGGACTTTTTGATAAATAATCTAAGCTCTTAAAATGTAATTCTTTGCAACTGTGAGACCATTGATGTCACTGCTCCAGTCATCAGACGCGTGAAGCGTATTTCGGTAAAAGTTGGAGCCCAGAGGACAGACTACAAGCAGCAGGAAGAGAGAGAGACAGAAGAAACTCTCAGCATGCAGCAGTGGAGAGAGTGTTTCTGAGGAGAGCTAAATATTTTAACATTACCATTGCATCAGTCAGTGCTTTCGATCTGAGAAAAAAAAAAAGCATTAACATTTCAGTGCATATTATTATCTCGACTATGACTGAATACATGTTGGTCTTCAAAAAAAAGGATCCGAGATGATGTCAGCGATATCAGTGTGTCAGAAAACACGGGCCCCAGATCAACTGAATGATGAAGCGATGGATCCAGGGCGTCTGTATATTTACCTCCATACATCCAGGCTGTCCTCTGTCCGACTCCGCCTGCCTGCCGGGGGCGCCCTGTCCTCCCCCCTGCACCCTTCGCTCCTCTCTAAAGTTCTGCTCCTGCAGCTTCTTGTTGAGGATGCGAGCCGCGTTTTCCGCCAGCGTGTAGCCCGGCGGGGCGGACAGATCCTGCCGGATACTGACCGCCTCGGCGTTCCTGTCTCCCTGAGTCTCCACTATCAGCTGCACCGGGCTGGGCGAGCGCCCCCTGGCGGCCCGAGTGCAGTCCTGCGTGTTCCTGGGGTCCGCGGCGAGGGCCCCGTGGGCGGGGCTGGGTTCTGCGGTGGGGGGCGGCGTGGGCCGGGAGCGGCTCGGGGACTTGTTGAACTTCTGCAGAGAGTCGTAGGCCACCGGCGTGTGGTCGATGATGTTGAAGAGGCTGGAGAGGCCGTCGTTGATGGTGGTGTGGACGGGGCTGTCCCGGGTGGTGGTGGAGCGCGCCCATGCCGACTCGCTGATGCCCTTTTGAGGGGTGGTGGGCGTGGGGGCGCGGCTGTTGTTCAGCGGCTCGTTCTTGCTGGACGTGGACAGCTTGCGCTGCAGCTTGGGAGAGCCGTATTTGGGTGAGCAGCAGGGTCGCTCAAACTTGCTCTGGACCACCGGGGAGTACTGGACCTTCCTCGTGCTGCGCGACGGAGACGAGATGGGGGTGCCGCCGCCTTTGGGGGTGAGGCAGCGGTGAGGGCTGCTGGTCAGGTTCCGTAGCAGGTCCGTTTGCAGGCCCACGCTGATGGTCTGGGTAGTCTGGGTTCCTCTTGTGGTGAACCCGTTGGTCTGACAGGCGGTGTCGCGGACTGCTAGTCCCGGCGGTGAGCGGATGGCGTTCCGCACAGAGATGGCCACCTCTTTCATGTCGTCGCTCAGATTCTTCTGCAGCTGAAGCTCCAGAGAGGAGGCGTAGCCCACAGTGGAGCAGACGGGGGACTGGCTGGGAGAAGTCCTCAGCCCCCCGCCCTCCAGGAGGCAGGGCCACCGCGGACCGCCGAACACGTCGTCTGACCCGCTGGCTCCAATCCCAGCCTCTGCTCCCGTCCGGGCTTTGCCACCCTTGGAGTACAACAGATCCGGGTCCTGGACGGCGGCGCGCTCGGCCGCCCCGGCTCTGGTTGGACTGTGGAGGACGGGAACCCCAAAGTGCTCCACTCCAACCCCGGCCCCGCTGGCCCTGAGCGGCGACTTGTGGCAGCGCTCGGGGCTGCTCAGGGTGTTGGTGGTCAAGGTGGCGCTGGTGGTCAGGAACCAGGAGGAGGGCGGCTGGAACGGATCGGGACCGGCCTCCCCTTCCAGTCCCTCGCCGGCTCTGCCTGTCCACGCTTCCTGGAGCGAGCGCGGCCCAGGGAAGCCCCAGCTCTTGTTGCTGAACTCCTCGATGTACTTGAGGTCGTCCGGAGAGAGCGGTGGGGTGACGTTGTCCCGGTCGGGGCCGCCGGGGCGCGTCTTGTCGGGGAGGAACGGCGAGCTGTCCATCAACCGCTGGAAGTCGCTCATGGAGCAAACGGACTTGGCTCTAAATATAAAACACACATCAAAATGAATTAACTAAACTAGAACCAAAGGCCATGAGAAAGTAATAAATCATCCACATAAAAAGAAACGTTATTTCGTAACACAACCTGATTCCTTCTTTCTTTTTCTGTAAACCAAATCAACCCTTCTTAAAATTTTTAACTGGACTGAAATATTTATCATCGTAGCAACTTGGATCTCTAGCCTTCCTGAATAGAAAACTCCAAATAAAAGCCATCAGGGACAAACTGTGTGTCACTTCAAGAAAAATCAAACAGAATCAACACAAAGCGTCCCAAGGGCTCGACGTGTATGTAGGAGCAACAGAAAGCCTGAATTCTCCACAACCAGTCAGCCTCGTTTTCAGCATCCATGAACAGCCTGAATGGGTTTTGATTTGAACTCTTACCTGAGGAGACTTCCACCTTCCCTCATCTCCTCCTCTGGGAATCCAAGAGCACCTTCACTCTCTGAAATCTCATTCAGAGCCTGAAACACAGCAGACACAAACAGAAAAGAAACTGAATATATATATATATATATAGTATATATGTATATATAATGTATGTATGTATGTATATATATATATATATATATATATATATATATATATATATATATATATATATATATATATATATATATATATATATGTATATATGTATATATGTACATATGTATATGTATATATGTATATGTATACATGTATATGTATATATGTATATATGTGTATATGTATATATATATATATATATATATATATATATGTATATATATATATATGTGTATATATATGTGTATATATATATGTATGTATATATATATATATGTATATATATATATATATATATATATATATATATATATATATATATATATATATATATATATATATATGTGGATATATATATGTGTATATATATATGTATGTATATATATATGTATATATATATATATGTATGTATATATATATGTGTATATATATATGTATGTGTATATGTGTATATATATATATATATATATATATATGTATATATGTATATATATATGTATATATAAATGTATAATGTATATGTATATATATATATATATATATAAATAAAATAAAACCAAATGCACTATTTAATTTAAAAGAAAGCAATTTCGCTAAAGTGACAAAGAGCTAAAGATGTTTGTTGCAAGGGGCGTCATTTCATCTCATCAATCCAAGAACCACCTGCTCATTTTTTCTCCCATCCAATCAGATTAGACGTCTTTACGTCAATCTGAACTGACTGATTTAGGTTCGGTCGGAGGTTTCATTCATTCTGGCCATGTTGCAACCTCCACTTGTGTCCCAAGTTTCTACCATCTAGCTGCAGATTTAGAAGATTTTAAAGGTAGTTCTCTGCCATTATTAAATCCACCAGCAGCAGCATAATGCAGCCACTACCATGCTTTGGAGTATCGGAGAACGCTGTTCCATTTTACTCGTCAATTTGTAATATAACATTTTCAATTGTATTTATTTTTGTGTTCATTTTAATTAAAGAGGACATATGCTAATTTTTATTTATTTTTCATCCTTTTTGGGTTGCCATTTTAAAAGGTGCCTTATTGTGACGTCACAATAAGCAGAATTTGCATATAACCGCTCGTCACCGGTCAAACTCCTCCAATTGCATCCCATTCTCATGTGTCAAACCCGCAGCCTGGTAACAAGATGGGTGGGCGTGGTCTGCAACCGCTAATTTGCATAAAAGTGACAAAGCCCTCTAAACAGCTCGTTCTGAAAGGGACTTAAATTGTCAAGAATTGAGCTGGAGAGATCGCTTTATGCGAGAATTATTTTGTTTAACATGTTTTGTACAGACCAAAGACCTGTTATAACTTGTTTAAAAAGAGTGTAAAAGAGGTGTAATATTTAATATTCGATCCAAACAAGTTGAACAGAGAACTACATATGGACAATACAATTAAACAATTGCACTTAAAATATGAACAGTTCACCTGCAGTGGCCTGAGCACACAGTCTCACAACTTCCTCCTGGGCAGCATGGACCTGAAGTGTGCGCCCGCTTGCGCATAATAAAATGTTTCAATTGCGATTGCTGCAGAGGTTATTGTCACGAGGTTTTGGACTTCTCATGGGGGATTTAGATGATGTTTTAGAGGCTGAATTGGCGCTGTGCTGCCACACTGGAAAATTAATTACAAGTGCCACTTCTCCAATTAAAGGGATCAGAAGTCGGAAAGAAGGAGCCGTTTCCTGTCCCGCAAGCTATCGCGTCAGTGGGAGGAAATCCAGCAGCGTGCGCCGCTTCTGCACCAGTGGTTGGCACGACATCTGGCTCTCTGAAGCACATCTGTAACCAGCCACAATCCAAAGCCTCCATAACTCTTAGGCGTAGATGCATCACTGTTTTTTTTTAAAAACGATCAAATATGGAAAATATATTAACCGAACCAACCAACCCCTGGTGCCACTGTACATGTGCTGTAATTCCTTTGAAAAAATGAGTTGAATAAATGAGAATAAAAAGTTTTGCAATTGGCATACACTCGGATGTGTGATTTCTGGCTCTGCAGAGAATTTAAATAAAACGGTCGAGGAATGTAAGGCAGCTAATTTGGGATTAGCAATCTGGTTTTGCTAATTAGCTAATCTCAATTGCTTAAAACCAGGGATTATGGGTAATTGGCTCGGGACTAAAAACTATCTGGTCTAGGACCCCTCTAAGCTTGCGTTTTGTCCTGGGTACCTCGAGGAACAGCTGATCCGCTGATCTCAGGGGCCGAGAGGGGGTATGTACTTTTAAAAGTTCTGATAAATAGGGTGGGGCAACACCATGTAAAGATTTATAAGCAAATAAAATCACTTTAAAATGAACAGGCAGCCAGTGCAGTGAAACTGGAGTGATGTGTTCTCGCTTCTGTGTACCAGTTAAAAGACATGCAGCCGCATTCTGAACCAACTGGAGACGAGAGAGGTTGGACTGGGAGATACCATGAATTGAATTACAGTAATCAATGCGTGATGTAATAAATCATAAATTACTGTTTCAAAATCTTGTTGTAAAAGCATATCCTTAACCTTGGCAATCTTCCTCAGCTGATAAAAACGAGATTTCATCACTGCACTTTTTGGTCTGAAGCGTCATCTTGGCTGCGCCAAAGCTATTTTTGTAACTTTTGCTTTTAAAGCTAGATCTTTAAATAAATCCATAACACTTCTCCCCCAAAAGCTCATTTGGATTGTTCATGTTGCCAGCTGGAATGTAAGATTTCCTTCAAGCTTGAAGGTGTTGATTTTGGAGCAGAGGCTTCTTTCATGGTCGCCGCCCTGTCGTTCCTGAACTGGTTCTGGAAAGAATAAAGCGGACTGACATCCAGTTTCTTTCCAAATGCCTGACCTCAGCTTTATTTAAACTGAGCAGAAAATCTGTAAAAGCTGGGTCCGTGGCAGGATATCAACCAGTGTAAAGGAGTTCTACCAATTCTGCCAGTAGGAGTGGACAGATATCCAGCCAGAGTCATGTCAGAAGCTCGTTAACGGCTATAAAAAGTGGCCGGTCAAAGTGGGGTCTGCCAAAGGACATTTAAACAGATATTTATGGGGTTCCTGTATATAATTCCAAAATATAGCTCAAATAAATCCATAGAGCTGATATGATGAATTTATGTAAATGTCTGAATGCATTTGTTTTTTAATCACTAATTTAATCACTAAAAGAGTCTAAAATTAAGCAGTGAGACATAAAGTGTGGCTCCCTGGAAGCAATATACATAGAAAGGAGGGATGAAGGAATATTTGTAATGTTAGCTACAATTGAAAGTTTAAACGCTAACTGTATCACCTTGTTCATGCAGGGGAACCTCTTGTCGCTCTCCAGTCGGCAGGGAGGAGGGACCTCCAGACCACTGAGAGGGTCCAGCGACAGGGCCTCCAGGAACAGGTTCTCTGTCGGGCCCTTGAGCCTCATGGCAGCCCCCCTCTCTCCCAATAAAGCGTCAGAGTCAGAGTGGGAGCGCGTGGGGGGCGCAGGCACCGGGGTGGACGAACAGGGGGAATGAGGAGCGTGAGGGGACCGCGGGATGTTGCACGGACTTTCCTGAGGTGAGAAGACTCCTCTGTGGGCTGAGCTGCCATCTTTGATGTCGGTGCCCTCGCCTTGTCTGCTGCTCAGCTCCCTCTCCATCTGAGTGATGAAAGATACACAAACCCATAAAGGAAAGATGTTAATGGAGGCTTTCGGATTTCTCAAAGAAAGAAAAGTTGGGAGATGGAGAAGTACTGCATGATTTTATTTATCCTATGAAATACTTAACGTACATTTTTCTCCAAGAAGAATTGCTATGTTCAGAGTTCATAAACGGAATCTCCTGGGCTCATAAAAACATAAAAAACAAACGGTTTATATCAAATGCATTTATGATTTAATCAGACAGCTGCAGCTGATCCAGAACGCTGCTGCTCGTGTTCCTCACTAGAACCAGGAAAGTAGAGCACATCACCCCAGTTCTAAAGTCCTTACACTGGCTCCCTGTAGCTCAGAGAATAGACTTCTAAATACTTGTACTAGTTTATAAATCATTACATGGCTTAGCACCAGAATATGTTGAAGACCTGTTGTCACGGTACCAACCACCAAGACCACTCAGGTCCTCCAACTCTAGCCTACTAAACATCCCTAGACTCAGAACTAAACATGGAGAAGCAGCTTTCAGTTTCTATGCTCCCCTTATCTGGAACAGACTTCCTGACGAGTGCAGAGCTGCTGAAACTCTGAACTGCTTCAAATCGAGACTAAAAACCATCCGTTTAGAATTGCCTTCGAGTAAATGCTTGATGTCATATGTATGAAATGTGTTCTTGCTCTCTTGCTTTATTGTGCATCATGTGTAATGTGTGTTTCTTATACTACTAATTTCCAATGTTATATTCCATGTCTGTTTGTTTTGTTTTTTAAATCACCAAATCATGTAAAGCACCTTGAATAACCCTGTTGTTGAAAGTGTGCTATACAAATAAAATTGCCTTGCCTTATGTTATTTAAGGAGATCATGTTAGGTTGGTTGGTTGGGATTGTTCACCAGACAGAAAAAAAATGTTTTGATCCCTCTGTGACTTTTTATTTTAACAGATTTTAGACAGTTTTGCTCACTTGTGAGTTATTTGGCCATAAGAATAGCTATCTGTAATATCTTTTATCTATAGATGTGATTCCATTTTAGGGAGCTTTCGGGGGCCATAATTTACCCTCCTTTTGTCCTGGATGTTAATCGTGCGCTTATTGAACAAAGAAGGCTTGCTGTGGTATTGATTGCTCTAACAGACCGTCCAAGAAGTCTTTTTTTGGTAAGTAAAATTATATTTCTGCTGTTCATTTAAGATAACGCTGCTTGGTCAAAAATGTCTTGAAATTATCACATTTCTTCTTTACATGTTAATTATTAAAATTAGTTTTAATTAAAATTCACAGTTTTAGTGGAAGTTACGGACCAACAAGGCTTCATGCTTTTTATTTGACAAAATGATTGAATCAGCCTAGAACACTCAACCTCGGTTTTCTGGCTAAAAGCGCCCGCTAAGCTCCGTTAGCTTCGGTTTAGCTCAGTTAGCTCGTAGCTACATCGGCCCTACTCTCAGCTCTTCCTCTTTGCCCATTTTTATTTCTCGGGCGTGACGAGACGCGGCAAAGATGGCATTGAAGGGAACTGCCCACTGGGCTTCAATTTAGCTCTTCAGAAACCTCTGGGTGATGTCACGGAGGCTCCGTCCATCTAGTCTATGGTCTGCACTTGTGTGTCACATCTGGTTACTATAATTCGACATCTGTTAACGTTAAATGTTTCTTTTGAGTTTGGAGGGATTTTTTGTTTTGTTTCAGAGTGTAAGTGCTGTGAATAAAGCTGCCGTTATGGCTGCAGAACCCAGGATGCAAACACAGCCGCAAATGCAGAGAAGGTGTAAGTCTCCATTTCTGAAATTCATTACACCTTTGCACAGAGTTTGATGAGTCTCCACTTAAGCTATAGAGTGAATCAGAATGAAAGAATAATCCTGCAAATGTCTGTAAATCACAGCTTTTTAAATTTTTGCAAGGGGAAACAGTTGGCAAGACTCTTGCAAACTTTAGGCTACAAGCAATGTCAAAACATGGACAACAAAAAGCTCGGGGGGAGGTTGATGGTTCAGGGTGAGGTTTAAATTCCTTTCACCTTCCGACCCACAAGCTTAAAGGGGCTATATGCAATTTTCTGAAATTTAAACTTGCGACTGACACCTGTGGCCAAAAAACGGAACTGCTCTTCCTTCCTGCTCGCTCTCGCAGCGCGCGCTCGTACGCCTTCGCTCTCAGTCTTCTATCTTTTTCGGGCACTTGTCAGGGGTTTAACTTTTTTAGTCTTATGTGGAGTTACTGTTGGTGTCAAAGTTGTCCTTGGTCTCTTCTGTGTATTCGCACAATCCATTGAACTGCTTGCGAGTGCTGACTAGCGGTGGTGGCAGAATGATCTGAAACATTTAACATGAACGCGCTTGACGTCACATCAGCAGACAGTGCGGGAAAATCCGACCCGACAGAAAAAAGGGAAAAATTGGATACAGGCTTATAGGTGCACCCACTGTTAGCTGACAAGGTGTCAGTATGCTCATCAGGAGATGTTTGAGTCATAAATGGTCAAATAAAAAGGCTATTGTTACGTTTATTTTTGGGGAAAAGTTGCATATAGCCCCTTTAATACACTTTAGATCTTGGAAATCTCTGTATTAAAACAACAAAATGAGTCAAGAAAAAAAGCTTTTTTTCTGTTTGTGTCCCTCTGTTAAAGACAATTTGGTATCAACAATAATAATAATATTCTCCGATCCCAGGTTTGTCATGTTTCAGTTTGTATGGGGATGTTCCAACAGTTAAAATCTAAGCAGATGTTTTTTCCAGATTCTTGCGTTATGTGTGAAAGCTCTAATTAATATTTATTTACCGTCATTTACTTCACTGACTGCCATGTCGATTTTTAGGCTCTCCCTCAGTGAAGCACATAAAGATGGCATCATCTGTAGCTGTTTTAAATGAGTCACATAAATGCTACAACTATTGTTACTTTACATAAGCAGAGATCATATTCTTCTCATTTATTAATGTAATAAGAACCCTTCAATAATCTTTAGGGTAAAGGAAGAACAGACGTCTTGTTTGAGTATTTTTATACCACCTTTAAAAAAACATTGCTCAATAATCTATCTGCACTCCCTGATTCATTTCTACATTCAGTGGTGCATCAGCATCTTTTTTTAGCTGTGTGAAGAGAGCCGTTTTCCCCTCCCTGCTTTATATGATAATACTCTCACACTCCTATCATGGTAATGATGGTGGTTCTGCTTTTTGCTTTGACCAGCAGCCACAAAACAAAGAGGGACGCATCCGGCTGAACTGAAAAAAAAATCCATTATTCAGTGATCCTCAGAGTCTGTTCTAACCACAGCAGAGACGATATTCAATCTGACTGCTTTCCTCATTGCTTCTCCTCTCAGTTGAACACAATCATTTATCAGCTATCACAAAGTTCAATGTGTTCCTAAATTAAAGATTTGCGTGTTTTGTCTTTGAAACTTAAAATATGGTGTTAGATTTCCACATCTTTATTTCAAAAAGCTCCCTGAGGTGATCTGATTAAATAAAGATCATATGTTCAGAGTCCAACCATCTTTTTCATGCCAAAAGTTCAATTATTTTCAGGCTCTAATAAAAAAAGAAGAAGTTCGTAATGGATTTACAGCAGAGGTCTACAGGGGTTGAAATAGAAATATGAAACCTGGAAAAGAGAATTCAGGTTTCATATTTAATCCTGGGTGGATGGATGGATGGAACAACAAATGGATGGATGAGACAACAAATGGATGGATGGATGGATGGAACAACGAATGGATGGATGGAAGAACAGATGGATGGATGAGACAACAGATGGATGGATGAGACAACGAATGGATGGATGGAACAACGAATGGATGGATGGAACAACGGATGGATGGATGGATGGATGGATGGATGGATGGGACAACGGATGGATGGATGGATGGAACAACGAATGGATGGATGGAACAACGGATGGATGGATGGATGGATGGATGGATGGATGAGACAACAGATGGATGGATGAGACAACGAATGGATGGATGGAACAACGAATGGATGGATGGAACAACGAATGGATGGATGGAACAACGGATGAATGGATGAGACAACGAATGGATGGATGGAACAACGGATGGATGGATGAGACAACGAATGGATGGATGGATGGATGGATGGGACAACGGATGGATGGATGGATGGAACAACTCATGGATGGATGGAATAACTGATGGGTGGATGGATGGATGGATGGATGGATGGATGGATGGATGGAAAGACGGCTCAAACTAAACATTTTTAAAACAAATCTACACCTGGAACTTCAGGAACGCCTAAAATCTCTACTCTTGAACACAGCTGCACTAAACAGCAGCAAGGTTAGTCTGCTGAGTTATTGTAAAGATGGACAAATAAAGAGAGTTACCAAAAGGTCTGGGGTGCATTATTAAAGAACAGAAACGGGTATTTCCCTGCAGCTTTTCGGTAAACTTCACTTACGGAATGTGTTACGGAGGTGATGGCAGAGTTCCCTTTCCTAGGTTTGAGAAGATCCTCTTATTTGGTTAAGCTTTATTGCACAACTGATTTATTTCAATCTTTAGAAGCTTTGAAAATCCAGAAACTGATTTATATTCCTTCTCTTTCTACCCTGCCTTTGACTCAACATGTTCCTCGTGTTTCTCACCCTCTCCATCTTCCGGTGGAGCTCTCTCATGCTGCCATCCCACTCCTGGCGCTCCCGGTCGAAGCGCTCCTGGAGCTCGGCCCTCTCGCGGCTCCACCTCTTCTCTCCGTGCTGCAGCTTCCAGCGGAGGTCCAGGGACTCGCTGTGGCTCTCGGCCAGCTGCCGCCGATGCTCCTCACGCTCCTGACTCGGGGCCCACTCGGGCTCTCCTCCAGCCAGCTCCTCATCGCCTCCCCGAACTTCATCTCCCGCCTTTTCACGAGTCTCCTCCTCCAGCTGCTCACATACAGAGGATCGGAGGAAGATATCGAGTTATATGACACCCGAGACTAAGGCAGATGTGGTGCTAAAGAACCAAAAATGTAGCTTTTTACATTAATGTGAAGACTAAAACACATAGTTACTGCTTAATAGAAACATTTTCATAAGTTTATTGAAGCAATGCTGTAATTTGAAGGAACAGAGCTATCAGAAATCGTTCTGACAGAGTACCTTTCAGAGGAGCAGAACTCATTTCCAATGGAATTTTAGTACGAATGCAGCGATTGCTCAACAGGAATCAGCAGATTTTCAGACTGGCCTAAAATAAAACACGTAATTTTTTTTCTTTGTTCTCTCCAAGTGGCAAATTTCCCCATCAGTTGAACATCTTTGGTCTAAAAGGTTTCCACTGAGACAAGAACAGTCAAAGCTAGATATTTGTAGCGTCTGTACACTTAAAAAGAAGTCATGAAACTGGATCTTTTAACGTGGTGGGGCTGTTGCTCATTTTGCTGCTCTTTAACTCAGGAGCGTTTCATCCCGCTTACTGGGCCAGGCCTATCTTAAAAAGGTTACTAGGGGTTCTACTCGGAACATCGCCCCCCAGTGGACACAGTAGAGAAGGAGCGGAGAACAGCATACGTCACTAAACACAGATACAGACATGAACACAGGTCAGGGTTGAAAAAGGTGAGGAGGACACAACCCTAGTAGGAAAGTCCGGGGGGATAATTTTGGACACTTTATATTTAAAAGCATTAATCTTGTGCACTTTGAGAAAAAAAAAATCAAGGAGAGTTACAGACCTGGATGAATGTGAGAAGTTTTACAAAAAAAAGGAATACTGCTCTGTTTTTGTCTGAAATAACGAGATGGGTTTATCTAAAAAAATTATAATAATACCTCTGCAGTGTTTCCACATGATTATGCTCCATGCCTCAAGGCAATACTAACTGGCCAAGTGAACATGCCGCGTTTGTTGAGTTTGATTCACTTTAATATTGTTTTAGGATTGAGAAACCTGGAAATACGCTCGTCTCTAAACAATGTAGACAGAATTATTAGGCCTATTAGTTGGTCCACTTTGCACAAACACCTGAGGAATTTGCTCCTGTTAAGCATAAAATCTCATCGGATTTTCTGCCCCCGCAGTTGATCTTGTAAATTCAGGAAAACGCCCCTGCAGAGAAGGTAGGTATGGACCAGGTGAGTTTAAATCCACTCACCTGGTCCATCCATCTCCCTTGGGTCGAGTACTCCCACAATTCTCACATCTCTTCTGCTACCGGATTCTCCCCCTTTGAAATATCCCTAGGCTACCAACCTTCTCTACTTCCTGACTCTTTCCCTGACCCAGTGGTGCCATTGGTCCGTGCTCGCATCCGTGCCATCAGACGTGTCTGGAACCAGGCTCACGCCGCCCTCCAACGCACTGCTGCTCAAAATAAACAATACGCGGATAAGAAGAGGCGACCAGCACCCCATTATTCATCAGGTCAACGGGTACGGCTCTCGTCCAAAGATTTTCCTCTCAGATCTCATCCAAGAAAACTTGCCCCTCGGTCCATTCCCCATCAAAAAGGTCATCAGTCCGTCTACAGTCAAACTCAAGATTCCATCCCATCTCCGTGTTCATCCCAGATCAAACCCGTCTCCTCCAGCTCTTTGTGCCCTCCAGCCAAACCCCGACCACCCGCCCGACACATCGATGGCGATCCAGCTTATACGGTCCGCCGGATCTTGGCGGTGCCTTACAATCCTGTTACATCTTCTCATATCCACTTTCTGCTGGAGTTCCTCCGCCTGCCATTGTGGACCAGTTTTCCCGGCGATCAACCAGAGACTTTCACATTTATTATAAATAAACATATTTTACCATATCCAAAATAACTGTCTGGTGTTCTGAGTCTGTTGCTGCCTTTGAGTCATTAAAACCCTGCAAACATGACAAACTAAAAAAAGTCTGGTCCCCAGCACCACAACAGCATATTTTGACTATGATCCATAGGTTGGAGCCGGAACGATGATCCAGTACTTTTTTCTTTTTGACTCGGCTCCTTCTTCACCATCGCCCACATTACAGCAGACGAGGCCCCGATCTGTCTATCCATCTCCTGGCCTACCTAACCTTACTGGGGGAGGAAGACAGTAAAGGGAGGTAAATTTCTCTGCTTGAGGAAAACACTGACCCCAACCTAGAGGAAGTAGTTCACCTTCTCCTGCTGAAAACCATGGCGTCAGACTGAGACTCTCATCCCAGCCACCAACTGTTGTGTTTTTTATTTTGTTATGATCTTTGTGCATTTGTTTGTGCTAAGTGTAAAGAAATGTATCCCAGGAGCAGCTGGTCTTAATCTGTCCCAGAGGGATAACATACACAGTGGGTTTTAGATAAAAACAACCAACAATACTGTCTGTTCGGTTGTGACTAGACGCCTCTGCTACCTCTTCCATATAGGACAAAACACAAAAGCTGTTCTCCTAAATTTATCTTGTAATCCAGTCGTCTCTTGAGAAAGAGAGAGCCAGAACGAAGGACTCGGAGGTCCTGAGAAATCTTCAAAGCTGCAGAACAAAATAAAAAGTGAACAACTTCTCGGTGTTGCAGAACAGAGCTTTGTGATCTTCAGAGGCTTTTATCCCCCCAGCATAACGGTACAAACCAGAGCGAAGTCTTTCAGCTTTGTGAGGAGCATCTCAAGGCCGTCTTTAAAACACGCTTACATAACTTTAACAACTGTTTGTCCTGTATATATAGCAGCTATAAAACTCTCTGACTGGATTCTCTCAGGCAATTTAAAACAGACGGTTTCTCAGAAACAAGTCAGAAGTAAACTGGACCTTATGTTCACCGCCAAGCGCACAGGTGAGGGGCAATTTTTTATTTCCCCCTCTGCTCTGCTGGGCTGCATAATCACGAAGAATAAAAAGCACATCTCTGACGACTTAATCAGAACGAAGCAGCGCGGAGCAAGTCAGCGACCCAGCGTTATCAGACAAAACTAAGCACATTAGCTCTCAGCGCAGCCCCCAGCAACCTCTGCACTGTGGAGGGATTGAGCCGTGTAAGAGCCGCGCGGATTAGAAGCGCGAGAGTTAAAAAGATAATCTTCTTCCTATAGCGCAAACCTCCTAATTGGTTCCAAAAGCTGCATTTTCCCGTTTTCTAATCAGATAAAGCTTAGAGACTCTGCTCTGACGAAAGCTTCAGATGTGATCTCCAAACACAGCGGTCGGAGGGAGAACATGTCCTCCAACCGACTGAGTCACATCGCTGGCTATCAGGCTGCGGCTCTAGAAGATCGTGAGTTTGAATCAAGCAGATCAGATAATACGGAGTGACATTCACAAAACAAACTGATCGTGGATTCAACCACACAAACAATATCAATTTTTTGTTCTTTTATGTCGGCTGTTTGCTTTCGAACAAATAGCTAATGTAACTTACATTGGAGTACGTTACTGGTTGTGTTACAAGACAAATTCCAACAATTTTTTACTCAGCTCCTCTTTCTTGGGTAAAAAAATGTAACGCTTATGTCTATGTCCACAAATAACAGCCCAAACGTGTTTTGCCATGTTGTGGAGTTGACGATTAGCTTCTACTAGCAGAGTTGTAAACAGTTTGTTTTTACTAGCTGAGTTGCTAACGATTAGGTTTCTCATTGAATGAGACCTTTAAAAAGTCTTAAAAAAGGTTATACATTTTTTTTGAGATCCCTGCATATACTCCGTTTCAAGACCAGTATTTGTCATTCCATGCTTTTGGAGCCGACGCTGCAAATGCTCCGTCTCCTCTGGACTGATTTCTGCTTCTTTGTGTCCTCAGCAATAGGATTTAGACTAAAATTAGGGCGACTGTTTAAAATACCCCTGGCCAATCCACGAAGCGTGCGCAGAGTTGCTCTTCATGCCTGGAAGAGGCAACATGTTTACTGTCATCTAACTGCTTGCTGAAGGCCCAGCCTTTTTGCTTTTCTACCAGATTGTGTCGTGTCCCTTTAAAGGTGGGCGCTGAGATGCCATCTGTACCTGGGCGACCTGGCACTTCATCTCCGTCCACTTGACCTCCCAGGTGGCTTTGTCATTGGCATACACTTGCTGCAGTTGGCACCGCCTCATCTGCTCCTCCCTCAGCTCCTCTCGAAACTCCTCCAGGAGCGCTCGCAGGGCCTGCAGCACTCGCCGGTTCTCACCAAACTGCAAACAGAGGCGTCAGGGGAGTCAAAGAACACTTTAATCAATTTTTTAAAATGAAACGGTAAAAGTGCATGCAGGAAAGTTTGGATAAATATGCAGACATAGCAGGGTGCAAAATAATCCCAAAACTCTTTTGAAACCTCTGAGTTATATTGTGATTAAAGCTGCGTTATGATTTATTACACTCCAGGCTACATGTGCAGTGAGATCCACTTATGTTGCAGAGAAATGAACAGCTTGGCTCAGTGAAGGATTTTGCTTGTGGTGATCCTACTGTGGAGAGTACTCAGTTCCTGGGAGGAGGCAGGGAAGCACAGAAGAAGTCAGTTATCACCTGGAGGTGTCACTACAAGGCTGCTGGCTCCGTCAACCTTTTCAGAAAAACTAAACACGAGCTCAGGCGCTGGAAGGCCTGAAACCGCCACGGAGGCTTAAGACTAATCATGAAATGAAGCCTAACTTTGGAAACTGTAGCTTTATGGTATCTACAAACCTTAACTACAGCTTTTAGACAGTTTTCTTTGATAAATATGTTTGCATTTTCTAAAGGATGCCTTATTTTATTCTTAAACCTTTCCCAAAAACAAATTCAGGCACATTTAGTGTTTAAGATTAATTTTTTTCAGAACTTTACTGTTACAATATATAAACTATTTCAATACAGTGTACACAGAATCAGAGATAGACCTATATGAGGTTTTTTATTACCAATGCCAATATGTGCTGCCGATTATCTAAAGGTTTTTTCATCTAATTTGCTGCTAAAATGTCAAACAAATAACAGTGGCTGAAGATTTCTGAACTTGATCAGTTTTTGAACACTGAATTTAACTAACTCTTGAATCTTAACTTTCTGTACTGCAGAGTATTAAAGCTGCTATACCAAATCTGCAGAACAAATTAGCTTTTCACCACAAACACAGTCACAGAACTCTCACCCCTACCGCCGGCTATCATTGCTAGGCCACGACCCCCTGATTTGGGAACACGCAGTGCCCCAATGAATGAGAGCGAAAAACACCAGTTGCAGTTTGGTCACCAGTTTTTTGTTTTCCGCGACTTCAAATGGCGTTTTTCTTTTAGGGACTCTGGTAGTTTGTCCTAAAGTTGAAGTGGTAGCCGCCGGCTATTTCTCCTTCTCAGACGTTTTTGAGCTGAGAACCTCTCACACCAGTTGTGTTCTGTTGCAAAATCCGGGAGCGCGTAATGAGTAGAGGAGCCAGGTAAATACCTTACTTTGCTGGAGGTGTTCCAAAACAAATTCCTGCTTCTTCATCAGCTCCTCCTCCTTGGGTAAAAATGTAACCCTGCTGTGTTATCTCCACAAATAACACAAGCCTGAACGTGTTCTGCCATGTTGTGGAGTTGCTAACAGTTAGCTTCTACTAGAAGAGACGTGCTCTGCTCTCTCCTGGCTGTAAAATCAGCCTTCCCGTGGACGGTTGCAAGCCAAGATAGCCAAGACCATGAATGTTAATTTTCCCTGTGATGTAGAAGGGACTGGCTTTTTCTGACTCGCTCCTTTTTGCCGTCTATTTCCTTTCTGTGGCTAATGCAGGCAATGGGGGTTGGAGAAAAGTTTTACGTGGAGCATGCATACGAGTGACAGATCGTAATTCACAAAGAACAAGTATTTTACAGTTTCTCAGGGAATGAGTCCTTTAAAATCAAACAAATCAATAAACTGACCAAGTATTAAATACACAACACAGGTAAGTAAAAAGAAATACTGGATTCAGGTTTTGTTGAGCCATCAGAAGGCAATTACTAAACAGAAGAAATCGGCTATACTAAAGAGGTATATCGGCCGATGCGATAAATAAAAAATGGTAAATATCGGACTATCCCTACAAGGAACTTTTAACACCATTGCATGGTTAATTCATTACATTAAAAAGAAATCTGTGAATTACGGTAGGGATCATGCAATACAAGCAGTATTCTTAGTTATTAAATCCTTCTTTTGGTTCAGATATATTAATATATATTTTTAAAATCGGCATAAACATTGAGAATTAATACATCTGTATTAAATTTCTATTTATTTGCGGATCATTTGGTATTACATACCCATATCTAACCTTCCTTTCTTATCCAAAGTCCTTGAGAAAATTGTTGCTAATCAAGTCTGTGAGCATCTAAACAGTAACGAGCTGTTTGAAGAGTTTCAGTCAGGTTTTAGAGCTCATCACTGATTAGTCAATCACTTCATCTGGATGGCATTAAATTGGCCCCCAGTAATAACGTAAAGAACCTTGGCGTTATTTTTGACCAAGACTTGACATTTAAATCCCATATTAAACAGGTTTCTAGGATTTCTTTCTTTCACCTCCGGAATATTGCTAAAATTAGAAACATCTTTTCCAGGAGTGATGCTGAGAAACTAGTCCATGCATTTGTTACCTCAAGGCTGGACTACTGTAATTCTTTACTATCAGGTAGTCCACAAAATGCCATTAAAAGCCTTCAGTTGATCCAAAATGCGGCAGCAAGAGTTCTGATGAATATTAAAAAGAGAGATCACATTTCTCCTGTTTTAGCTTCCCTTCATTGGCTCCCTGTTAAATCCAGAATAGAATTTAAGATCCTTCTTCTTACATACAAAGCCCTTAATAATCAAGCTCCATCATACATCAGAGATCTAATTGTTCCATATGTTCCTAAAAGAGCACTTCGCTCTCAGACTGCAGGTTTACTTGTAGTTCCTAGGATTTCTAAAAGTAGAATGGGAGGCAGATCTTTTAGTTATCAGGCTCCTCTCCTGTGGAACCAGCTCCCAGCTTTAGTCCGTGAGGCAGACACTCTGTTTACTTTTAAGGCCAGGCTTAAAACTTTCCTTTTTGATAAAGCTTATAGTTAGAGTGGCTAAGGTCATCCTGAGCTATCTCTGTAGTTATGCTGCTATAGGCTTAGACTGCTGGAGGACAGACTTACCAATTTTCTTCACTCTGCTACTTCCTTTTCTCCTACTACTCTCCAGTTGTATTACAGTACATTCTGTTATTTCGACTGTTAACTTTGTTTTCTCTGTGTTTTTCTCTCCATAGAAGATATACCTGGTCTGGTATCCTGCTTGGCTGCAATGCCCTGTTGGATGAGGGGCATCGACTGGGATGATGCTCTCAGTAACTGAATATCCACTGTGTCCTGTTATCAACTTTTTACTTTCTGTAACATAGAAAGTTCTCTTATATCAGATCTTCTGTTCCTTCTGTTTCTTTGCTCTGTCTTCTCAAACCCCCAGACAGTCGTGGCAGATGGCCGCTCCTACTGAGCCTGGTTCTGTTGGAGGTTTCTTCCTGTTAAAGGGGAGTTTTTCATCTCCACCGTCGCTACATGCTTGCTTAGTATGAGGGATTGCTGAAGGATTGCTGAAGGATTGCTGTGGTTGGAAAGTCTGCATCAACGGGGCCCAACCTCACGCCAATGACTGACGCAATCTGCTGGGATTCCTTAAATAGGAAACTTTTTAACTGATTGGAATGTTTGTATAAATGTATTGAAATGACTTCTTGTTAAGTGCCTTGAGATGACATCTGTTGTGAATTGGCGCTATATAAATAAACTGAATTGAATTATTGAAACGACACTTGGTTCAAAACCGGGTTCCCCCGTATGCAGTTCAGTATTGCAGAAAACTCTTCTTATTACATTTTATTGTATCACATGAAACCTTAACGAATAACATTACATGACGTCTTAGAATTAACACAGAATAAAAGAATAGAATAGTCCTTTATTGAAAAGTAGTAGCTAATATCTACAGTCTTCATTATGGGGATTCTAAGTCAAGCCAATTTACTTTCGATCCATGGGTCCCCTTCTGTAAAAAAAAAATGAATCAGGGTCAATGGAGCGATACGTTATTTTCTGATCCCGTTTGTTATTTTCTGATTTGTAGTCATTTTAATTAAATTTTTTTACAAGCAAATAAAGAAATTACATGACAAACACAGTTGAAACGTACATCATTAGTAATCATTTAAATTGAGGTACAGCACATGTGTGATTCGGGACGTAAGAAAAAGCGGACCAGAAAATAACTTCAATTCAAATTCAAATTCAAAAATACTTCATTGATCCCAGAGGGAAATTAAGTGTTGGTACTTATCGCTCCATTGACTTTCATTCTTTTTTTTTCCCGGCCGGGGGAATCATGGGCCGACCGGAAGGGGAGGAGACTTATGGCACGTTCACACCGGTCAGCGCATCCACGCATCAAATCGCTCAAACGGACGAAAGTTGACGCAACCTGTTTGCACTCTTTGTAGTCCGCGTCGGCGCGTCACGTCCCGTGGTTGCCCTATGACCCTAACCGGGTTTGGCTAGCATTAGCTAACATAACAAGAAAGTTAAAAAAAAATATTTAACTGCTTACCTGGCACTCCGATATCCTCCGATATCTTCCTCCAAATAAATCCAATCTCTTCCTGTCTTTCTAAAAAGACGGGTCATATAATACACGAAATATACAGACAGCAACGATTAGTTGATCCTCTATTTTGAATGAATGACTTGCTGATCCACGTCAGTACAAAGAGTCCCTACGGTTGGTTGACACCCCGCGTTTGCTGCCCCAAAGTTCAGGTTTCCCAACTTCATGCAGCAGCTGCTCCGACGGTCCGTCAACGCGTCCGAGCAGCAGCCGCGTGGACGTGCTGATGCCGGGTGCGCCGATGCCGCAACTTGCTATGGGGCAGCTTGACGCCCACTTGATGCGTAGGTACCATAGATTTGCATGCAATCTAGCTGCCCTGCTGCCTGGACGTGCTGACCGGTGTGAACGCACCTTTAGGCTCCACATTTTCACTCTTGTTGCTACAGCCAATCAGCCTGAAGAAATGAATGGTGCTCCTTGATTGGTTGCTTTGCAGATGGCAGCCAATAGCGTGTGAAGAAGCATTGTGAATAGATATCTCAGCTTCCTTAACTACATTTTCTGAATATTCATGCTCTACAGAAAAAAAATCCGCGAATCGGTGGGTTTTCCGTGAATAACTTGGAGTTGCATTCCACAGAAAAGTCAAAGAATAATAAACCACGAATAGCCAGATGTCCACTGTACTACATACTACATACTACATTGGGGCGGCTGTAGCTCAGTGGTAGAGATGTCGGCCTGCTACCCAGAAATCGTGGGTTCGATTCCTGCTTCCACCTGCTACATGTCGTTGTGTCCTTGGGCTCAACTACCCGCCAACTGGTGTTGGCCAGAGGGGCTGATGGTGCAATTTGGCAGCCTCGCTTCTGTCAGTCTGCCCCAAGGCAGCTATGGCTATAATCATAGGTTCTTTCCACCAGTGTATGGGTAAAGTGGGCGACTGAGACCTGAAAGCAGATCTCCAAGAATGCTGCACATGGACAGATTCCTGAAAAACATGTCAGCTTCTTTAAACATCATACTTAACGGTGAGTTCCATTTTTTTTCCTCAACAAGAAGCTAAAAGCTGTGTGCACTCAATAAAAACCGGTACTTCTAACCAGCAAAGTGGGTCAAAATGTGCTTACTGTGCCAAACAGTTGTAATGAGTGGCAGCCAAGCACATCTTTTGTGCACATAGAAAGGGAAAAAGGTAGAACTGAAGAGACAAACATTCGATTAATCCATTTTTAGATTAAAGGATAAAATAAAACCTTTTTTTCTTGAGAGGTTTTCTTTTTAACATTGAGTGTCGCCGTGTTCCTAAAGTAGCTTAAATCGACCCAATGTATTTTTTTCGTCTGTTTTATGTTAGTAGAAAGTTTCTTTTTTGGCATCTGAGCTAAATATGTTTACATATTTGAGATTTTAACATGGGAGGTTTGCAGCAACTCGGCAGTGAAGTATTCTTTAATTTATATTTGCAGCAACAGAAAGTAGGTTGGTGAACTTTGACAAGTCTTTAGCTTGAGACAGCCAGAGGGTGCTGTGAAACACACAAAAAGCACCTAATGCCCAATGTTAAGTAGGGTGAAGGATCCGTGATGCTGCGGGCCCGTTTCTCTTCCAAAACCTTTGGGAACCTTGCCAGGTAATAAAGGTTACATTTATTTTAAGGATCATTAGACGTCTTTATCAGAGGTGCCTACAAATGCTGTCAGAACTCTTTATTAAATGATGTTAATGACTTTTGTGCACAAATTTACCCTAAACATTACCTGCTGCACTAAAAGTTTTGGTTTAAACGTAATATTTTAAGTATTCTTCAATGAATCACATTTAAAGTGATTTATATTATTGGACTGGCCTCAGGTTTCTGTTACGGGACACAGCAGCTGAGCTCAGATTCGTTTTCAAGGTCCAAAGTTTTAAAAATAATTTAGAACATGAGTGTAGCAGCTGTAAGCAGTTTGGTACCTGTCTCTGATGCTGCAGGTGCTGATCAGGGGACAGCAGAGGGACGACAGGTCCGGTTTCTGGGGCGTCCGTCGGAGTTTGTGGTAAACACAGTCTGTCGTCTCGTTCCGGCTCCCCCTCCGCCTGCTCTGCCATCACTCCCAGCTCTGGGAAGCCCTCCAGCTTCTCCGACTGGAACAGATGAGAGAGTCAGGAATAACCGAGCTGTGATTCATGCACAATGTTCTGTTTTCATAGCAACACATCCCGCCCAAGACTGGCAGCTAAGGAAGGTTTTACGAACATTTACAATTAAGGAGGCAGGGAATCGAGTCTGATGACATACAAGGGATGAAACGGTACACAAAGAAGCGCAAAAATTCGGTACGTATTTGGGGTTTTAAAGTCACGGTTCGGTATGTTTTCGGTTCACTTTACTCAAAAAATAAATAAATACAAATGTGCATTTGACTTTTTTTTTTCCTGAATCACCTTCAATTCTTGAAATTAATTAGATTTTATTATGTTCTATGACTTAAAAAAGTTGAACGTATAGAACTGACAGGAGATTTGATTTTTAAAAATTAAAATAAAGTTGTAAAAGGAGACATAGCTAGAGTAGAAAGCAATATAACCACTTGAAAACAGTCAGTGTTAATGTTTAGAAACGTTTAAATAATACGTTGGCCATATTTAATCATTAAACATGCTTGAATCACTTTGGAGTTGTTTTGATATTTCCACAGCCCAGTCTCCCAGCTGTACTTGAATGTAACATGGGCACCTGCTTGGAAAATCCCTTCTCATCAACAGGGATTCCGCCGACTTGCGTTTTATACAAAATAAGGAGTTTGGGCTGATTGGATGCTACTGGTAGCCATTTGGACTTCAGCTGGTTTTTCTCTAGTATCAGCGATGTTTACATTCAGCTTCACATTTTTTCAGGCGAGTCATTCAGTTCAGTGCAGAGCGTGTTATGGACCTTATTGCCATTAAAGATGCGTTCACTGACAAAGTTCTGGTTCGGTCCATCTTTCATTTTCTACTGTAGCTGCATGAGAAATGATTAATGTTCCCAAATAGCAGAGTTTAGTGATAGCCGGGAGTCCTTTCTGTTTTGTTTTGGTGTCACTTCTGCTCTGCAGAACGTTCCACTGCACTCTGAGTTCACATAAACATTCTGCATGAGTTCAGGTAGAAAACAGCTTTATTCATTGGGTACATGTGCGTACCGAACCGACAGGGCCGTACTGAAAAATCTACAAATAAATACGAATACATGTACCGTTACACCCCTATGAAATACACACATGACTGAGGCATTCATATCTCTGGACAGTTACACATGTGTTGATTTAAGTGGAGAAAATTTACACCAAGAAAAGTAATACTTTGTTTGTGAAACCACAGAAACTTTAAGATAATTGACATGCATTTCCCATAAAAAAGAAGGTAAAATAATAATAATTTAGAGCACTCTCTACATTAAAGTTAAAGCTTATGAAAAGCTCTTTCTAAAATATAAAAAACATAAAAAGCTATAATTAAGGCTTTTATCGCTAAAACAACAACAATTGAGTTTTCAGAAAGGGACGGTGACTTTTTAGGAGCGAAACTGTACACACGTTTTGATGCAAAAGGGATGCAGAGCAGGCCATCAAAGGAGAAGTTTCTAAGAAAACACTCAACTCCATGAAGGAGAAAAAAAGAAAAGAAGGAAGAACATTGTGATTTCGTATATGGCCGGAGTATCCGAGAGACTGAGAATAATATTTCCCAAGCATACTATTCCGGTCCATTTGAAACCCAACAACACTGTTAGACCCAAACCGAAACGGAGTGGTTTAATAAACACCATTCTTTGCAGTGAGGCGTGTTCAAATCTCACCATTGGAGAAACTGAAAAGCAACATTCACCTTTCTAACACCTACACAGCAGCTTTGACTCAAAAAAAGAAAAAGAAAAAAAAAGCGGGTTTGTATTTAGCTGTTAAATAAATCGTTCCAACAAAGCCTGCTTTTAATGCTTTTAATTTGTTAATGAAAAACTCGGCCTAAAACATTTTTAAAAATCATACCAACTGCTTTTGCCAGCAACATTTTTACCTTTATAAACATTCTTGCTTGAATCACAATTGCCCCCCCTTCATTAAACTCATTAAATCAATGCTTTTAGTTTTGTTTAACTCTGTCACTTTCAATGATTGACGCAATAGGAGCAAAAGGACACGGTCTGAGCACCGGTGTCGAGTGCAGCTTTAACTACAGGACACAATTTTCTATCGACGGATTTAACCAGCGAAGGTCAAACTGTACTATGATCTTCGGGGAATCCCCTGAACAAAAAGCAAAAGAAAACAGAACATGAATCTCACAGATTGCTGGTCCAATCAACCAGAAGCCCAAGAGGAGAAGAAGTGGAACATTGACTGGTGTAAATAGAGTGACTCAATCAGCCTGGCAGCCACTCGACCATTAGAACTGAAGGTGTACGAGTCCCCGTGGAGCCAAAACATCTCCAAGATTGGAAGTGATTCAGGATGAGGCACTCGTTTTACCCCCAGCTTCACTGCTTTATAATAACCAACCGTATTCTGATACACCTCGGAAATAACCGCTGATTGGGAAGTCATGCAAGAAGCAAAGACATCAGGAATGCATCCTGAAAGTCACTGTTTGATACCTACAGGAGACAAACAATCATCCTCATTTTCCTCTTCGAGAACAAAAAAAGGCCTGACTCACGTCGGGTACTGCGGTCTCATCTCCCGAGTCGCCCTTGCAGCCGAGCCTCCAGTGCAAAAGAATCCCCCTAAGCTTCATGTAGAAGATGATGGTGTTGCGTCTAAACAGGCGCACCTCTCGTTGCAGCAGGGCTCGTTCCTGAGCCCACGGGGCCTCATGGCTCTGAAGGCCCTGAAGCTCCAGACCTTCACGCTGTGCCTCCTGCCACAGGAAAACGTTGATTTATACATTCAGAGATTATTAACCACTTAACCATTAAGGGTCACGCTAGGAAGGTCTGTTAGTTCACTTGCTTTGGTCCGGACCAAATGGTTTGTCTTTTTTCTTCCTTTATTTTTTTGCTGCATTTCCTATTCACAGTGCAAGTAAATGCCACTGGACCAGAGTTTCCCAACAAAAAGACCCGTGTGCTAAGATCTTTCTGCCGTTGGACAGTTAAACAACCAGGAAGTCATGTGAAAATAGATCAACATAAACAATGGAGAGTATTGTTCTTATCTTCTTTCTGGTAGAATAATCCATTATTGTCCCACAAAGGGGAAATTCGGATGTAACAGCAGCAAAGTGACAAGAATGGTAGAGAAAGTATAAAAACAGAATTAAGAATTATTTATGCACATTAAGAACACAATTACAAAAACCAAAGTATTGTGCAGTTATTAAAAATGGCCTCCTCAGATTAGAATGTGCAACTGAGTAGGATAATTTAAAAACAGTGAATATTTACAAAAATGTGCATGAGTAGTTGTCCAATAGAAAGTAAAGAACTAAACGTATTATTTACAAGAAGTTAACAGAATATAAACTGAGAAAAACAGATGTGCAAATAACACAATAATGTTGCATATTTGCCTGTGTTATTTGGGTATTAGTTTCCATTATTGCTTTTTCTCTCTAATCCAGTAAAATACAAAAATTCTCAGTCATACCTATCACCACTTTGACATGCAACATTAAATGTTGCAGGAATAATTTGAAAGTAATACTAAAACTCATTCTATGTGATGCAGATGCTCTGTCGGCGCTGAAGAAGATGACCTCACCTCCACTAGCTGAAGCGGCTGACGTTGGTGGGAAAGTTTGAGTCATCTTCTGACTGATTCACCTAAAATTAATACTTTTTTTGGGGAAATCACTGACTGTTTATCGAGGAGTAAACTTTCTGCCAAAGATGGTCAGAAGATCATTAAACAACTAAAATGACAAAAGAGGACAAATAAAAGGAGACAGTGATATTACACCAAAAAGCAACTTGTTCTCTCCTTGTGTTGCTGCAAATTTTACAGGCTTAGTCCTGAATGGATAGACTCAAGTAATAAACAAAACAGGGGGGCAAAAAAAAGCTTTATATACTTGAGAATAGTTGATCTTTGACTGAATGCACTTCATGTTAAGTGCTAAAGCAGATGTTTGGCTTGACGATCAAAACATGTCCCTAACTTATTATGATCGTGAAGCAACAACGACCCAAATATTAGTCGTATATAGATTTATATGACCAAATATACAGGGTGGGGCAAGTGACTAACATGCCTTAATGTAGAAAAAATATCCAACAAAAATAATCATTTTTTTAATCTAATCGAAATCAAGAGGCACCCAAGATGGAACACCCCTAATCTCTACTAAGGTAGGGTTAACCAATATGTCGTACATACTTGTTATATCAAGAGTTGTTCCTGGGATGATGACTAAAACAGTGATTACAGAGTATAGATATATTTACACATCTGAATTTAATTTGTTTTCATCATTCACTCAGAGTTTCATGAAGCAAAGGTCACGAGGTCGAAAGTCGTGGCAATCCAGGACTAATAGCCTCTATATAAGGGGCTCTATTGTTTTGACGTCTAAGCTTCGAAAAAATATTTTTTAAAAGACCCTTTTAAATTTTAGATAAAATATATCTGGAAAAAGGTTAAAAGAAAACTAAATTAAACAGCTTTTACTAGCAGTAAAAAAGCTGAGTAAGTGAACAACATAGAAAAAAGCAGTTTTACCAAATTTGATAATTTATTCCTCTCCTGAACTTCAAAGTGTTCGTTGCTGTACATGTGCAAAAAGCTCAGCCTGGACAAAGTAGAATGAAACCTTCTTTCATAGCGATGATTTGTACGACTGAAGTGAAACTCTCTGCATTGAAATAAATCTGAAGGAGATAAACTGTGCCGTCATTGTGTGTACCTGAGTGTTGACAGCCTCCCGCTCCTCTGTCCCCGCTCTCATCCTTCGCTCGTGATCCAGACGAAGCTGCACCTCAGAAGCCAAAGTGTCCCGATGCTGAAGCCACAACACCGCAAAAAGAAAATGTTTTATTAACAAGATCAATGCAAAGGCTTTTACATGCTTAAAGTTAGGTTTGAACGTAAATCCGGTGTGTCAAAGCAGGGCTTTTCTTCCTGATTTATTTTGTTTTAGTCCGTTTATCTGACTGCAAAAAAAAAAAAAAAAAACGCCAACTAAGGGGAGAAGTTGTCAGCCACTTGTTTAAGTTATATCTTTGGTTTAAGATGTTTAATTAAGGTTCATTAAATTAAAATAATCCCTACTCTATTGTTTTTTTAAGTACAGGTCCATCTCAATGAATTAAAATATCACTGAAAAGTAACTACTAACTCAAACTAAAAAGCAAAACCCTTATAGTACGGTGACATGACTCAGAGTGACATATTTCAAGCAATTATTTCTGGTAATTTTGACAAATATGGTGTACAGTTAATTATATCCTAAAATGCAGTTTCTCTGAAATATTGTGAATACTACACAAGACAAATAAAGATCATTTTAAAAACAGAAATGTTGTGTGTTATGGCCTACACAATCTTGAGGCTGAAAACATAAAAAGGTGTCCCGCAAACAGAAACAGACACCCTCAACAAGCAGAGTAAGCCAGGAAAGGCCATTCCTAAAGAACCTGGCTTTTTACATAGATCCATTTCCAAGTATATTGATGGAAAGTTGAGTGGAAGAAGAAACTATGGTAGAAGAGACACTCAAGAGTTTGGGGGAGATTCACAAGGTGTGTGGACTGTGGCTAGAGTCAGTGCTTTAAGAGGCGTCACAGGGGCTACAGCTGTAGTAATATTTGTTTTGAGGCACTTCCAGAACCAGAGACAGAAGCATCTTGCCTGAGCTATGGAGAAAAAGTACCTGACTGATGCTCAGTCGCCTTTTTAGAAGAAAGCAAATTTCATTTGGGAATCAAGGTCACAAAGCCTAGAGGAGGAGAGGACAGGCACAGAATCCAAGTTGCTTGAGGTCCAGTGATGATTTGATGAGCCACGTGATCTGTTGGTGTTGGTCCACTTTGTTTCATCAAGTCCAAAGACAGAGCAGCCGTCCACCAAGAAACTTTAGAGCACTTTGAGCTTCCCATTGTTGACGAGCTTTATGGAGAGGCAGATTAAATTTTTCAGCAGTGTTTCCTTAAGCTCTCAGCAGATCCACAGGCTCATGATCTCCATGCCCAGTGTTTATCAAGTTACTTAGAAATAGTAATTAGTTGCTAATTACTGACTTCCAAGAAAGATGTCCAGTTACTTTACTGATTATTTATTTTCAAAAGTAATTAGTTACTTTAATAATTACTTTAATTACTTTTCAAAAACATGATGCACAACCTGAATATGCTATAAAGAAACAGTCTCTTTTTAAAAGTTGTCTAATGAGTTTCAGTCTTCTAACTTTATGCATATTGCATCAAGCAAAAATGTTATTGAATGCAACACTCTGATGGTGCGCTGACGTCGCACGCACATGTGATTTTTTTTGCAGAGTATCAGATGCATATATGTATATTATCTGGACATACCTTACCATGTTAAAATTATTTTCTATTGGTCTTATGTTATCTAATTTTCTGAGTAACTGAATTTTGGGTTTAAATTAGATGTAACCCATATTTATCAAAATATTTAAAGGAGTCATGACCTGTAATTTTCACTTTTCCACCAGAAAAAATGTATGTTATGATTGCCTAACGATTATACACTGGCCGGGAACCAGCCCACGTGCACGCGCACTCAAATACGTGGTTTTAATTTCTGCCCAATTTGACGTCAAGTCGGCGCAGGATATACCATATATATAGACATCGCAGACCTACCTATGCTGCAGGAACCGTCCTCCCTCTCCCCCCCTCGCTCGCTCCTCTCCCCCCCTCGCTCGCTCCTCTCCCCCCCTCGCTCGCTCCTCTCCCCCCCTCGCTCGCTCCTCTCCCCCCCTCGCTCGCTCCTCTCCCCCCCTCATATTCAGTCGAGCGCCGCCATTACTGAATTCTAGTGATGGGAATTCCAGCTCTTTTTGGAGAGCCAGTTCATTTGGCTTGGGTCACCACAGAGAGCCGGCTCTTTCGGCTCCTCAGATTTTCTGTTGCTTAAAGTGTATTTATTAGCAATATTAATGCAAAAACGATGTCTACCAAATGGTTGGGGGGGTGAGAAAAATAAAAAAACGGCTCCCAATGACGAGTCGGCTCCCATCGTTCACTTTAAAGAGTTAGCTCTAAGAGCCGGTTCGTTCGCGACCGACACATCACCGATTCGAAGTACGAACTCCACCGTGAAAGATGCGGAAAGTTTCTTCACGCAATGACGCATTAAGACATATTCGTGTCAGCCTTTTATTTTAATCAGCTAAAACCATTTCTACCAGAAACGTAGTGCACACGTGAGTTGCTGTTGTTGACTGCCAGAATTAACATGGAAATATTTTTTCAAATATTTTTGTTTTACACCGGAATCCTTTATGAATTTGGGAAAATATCAGGCAAAGTTGGCATCAAAGCTCCGTTTGGAAAAAAGGGGCCATTCCAACAATCAGAGACTTGCCGGCAATTGAAACGGTAACGCTGTGTTTTTATTGCTCTGCTGTGTAACAAACAGCAGCTAACTGCTAATGCGGCTATTGTATGCTAGCAGGAGTAGTAGATATGGATTAGATATGCTGAAGCGTTACCCGCGGTGTCAACCCTCCTCCTTCCTGCCACCAATCAACGCGCCCCTCATTTGCATTATTACAATGCCCGTCCACGACAGCCAAAGTATCGCATCAGATCTCGCGAGACAATAATGCCTTCAGAAATAAGGGTCAGAGGAGCTCTGGGCCTGAAAGACTATAATAGAGCGTGGGTATCCAAGATAATACTAGGTTATGACTCCTTTAAAATCCATTACTCTGTGTGTAATGAAGCTATATAATATGTGAATTCATTTTTTTAATTAAAATATTGAAAATAAAATATTTTTAGAATATTATCTTATTTTAGATGCACATATAAGATATTCCTAATCAGCTTCAGCAGACTCATAAATGCTCATGTTTGAGTCTGGATGTGATCATTTGTCTTATAAATTAGAGATATGACAACCAGTCAATCCTTCTCAAAACATCCCAGGAACAGTTTGATTGTTTTTATTATTATTTAACTATTATTCATTATCTCCCACGTTGCACCTCAACAGTAAGTTGAGCTCCTCAGTTTGTCCTGACCCGGCATCACCTCCCTGTCAGCCCAATGTCAGATGAAATGCAAATCACACACGCTGACGGTGCAGAGCTAATCCTGCCATATCCAAGCTGCTTTCCCATTCACCCATTCATTTATTTCACCCAACAGATTAGGCTGCCGCTGAAAGCACAGGAGATGAAGAAAAAAAGTCCACACGAATGTGCTATAACTGTGACTACATCAGCAATGTGCCGCATCATCACTGCCAGCACTCTGCATTACATAACAACCGGCAGATCCTCTATATGTAAACACAAGCATGAGCCAGGAATGATCAGGACCTCTGTGTATAAAGCTAAGTTGCTAAATAAAACAAGAGATCTGAGATGTATGGTCCAAAACGTGTATTTAAAGCCGTTCTGTGACATATCTGTGCGCGTACATCGGGTTTAATCAGAGGAATCTGGAAGCTGCGTCTGTTAGTGGCGGACCGGAGCCAGGGGGCCATCGCTTCAGGGTGAACTGTGTGCAGACTCAGCTTTGATACCTTGAATGGTCACATCAAATGCATATTGTAGCTGTGCATAGCTGCTGGTACGACGGAGTAACAGGGCCATTTTAGATCAAGGGAAAAGAAAAATTGGGAGTACATTGTCGCCAAAAAGCTCAAGAAAAACTTTCTGATGTCGAAAAGTTGTGAATTTGCGAGAGAACGGTCAGAAATTCCTATGATTAAAGGCATACATTTTATATATTTAAACTCAATGTTTTAACAATTGTAAAGTCGGAAATTTTAAAGAAAAAATACTAATTTATCAGCAAAAACTGAGGTTTGCGGAAATTTAAAATCAGTTAAAGCCGGTCCTATAAGATTTAAGTATTAAATTTACAAGATGCGGATCTGTATATTTTTCAAAAGTAACCGGTAGCTACTTTTCCCGTATCAGAATGCCTTCTCCCGGGTTCAGACTCGCCATGAACGCCTTGAGAGACTGTGAGGAAGAAGTTGCATCAAGTAGGGGATTATTAAGCAGTGTGCAAGTGTGTAACTTTAGTTATAGCAACACAATAAGACCTAGGCTACTTGATGCAGCCAAGCTGCACCTTCCAGCTTCTTCCTTACAGTCTCTCCCATTCGAGGCGTTTGTGGCCTCATCAGCAACTAGGAGAAGTTGTTCTGATCCAGCAAAAGAAGCCGGATGAACCACTCACACTTATCCAGATGCGTATCTTGTAAATTTAAAAATTACATTTTATTGGAAAGGCATTTGCTGTCGGAAATATCTGATTCTCAACAAACTTCTGAGTTTTTTTCCCCTTGATAAATCTAGGAGTTTTTTTTATGTGCAAATGTATGTCTCTATAGAGCTGGGTATTAATTCAAATTTCAAGAATCTGTTACCTTAATTATATGACTGTAATTTAATGACGCACCACTTGGTGGGGTTACAGTTCACCGGGGGAAATTGTATTAACCCTTTCAGACCTAAGCCTTAAAATGCCCCTCTGGACTTGTCCCTCCTAATTTAGCTGTAAAAAGGGCAAACAATGTTAAACGATTGAATCAATTTTTAGGAATTTTAAAATAAGAATCGATTTAGAATAAGAGAATCAAATTTTTCAACACAGCACTATAAGAAAATATCTTTCAAAAATATTGACAATTTATGTCTTTAATCATGGAAACTTCTGAGTTTTAACTCGCAAATGTTCAACTTTTCTACATCAGAGAATTTCTGAGTTTATTCTGGAAAATATGTAAGATTAATCTCAAAACTTCTGAGGTTTTTGAGTGGAAATTTACTCCAAAATATTTTTTTATCTACAATGGCCCTAATACTCCGTCGTACTTCTTGCTGTGATAAAGGGCAACAAACCAGCAACTGAACTACATTAATCTGGGTAGTTTTATTTTCAGTCCAAACTGTCTTTGCATGGATGACATGTATGGAAAAACAATATAACAATGTAAAACAAAACAGAAATTAAAATCAAACCATCAGTAGCTATGGGAGTGTGAAATTAGTAAAGTGAATGGAATGTATGGAGGAAAATAGCCGTCAAAAAACATGAAAATGTATGTACAAGCCAACGTGTGCCCTTTGCTGATTATGTACATTTTTAGTAGATACGTCTTTTTTTCACAGACAAAATGTACACTCCATATTATATATTTCATTTTTTATCTACACGTTTACTTGTACATGCACTTTTTTGGGGGGAAGAAACATTCTCCATAGAGGTGAGATCGTGGTTATCGTCAAGTGACCGGATACGATGCACTTCGAGGACATTTTTATGAAAGAACCAACGGGATTTATTTCTCTTCAAACAAAGAGTAAAATTGAACTACCTGCATTATCACACTTTAGCAATCACACAAAACATATCTAAGATATTAAAATATTTGCTAATAATAATAATTTTGGTTCAGTTTGTCCCTTTACCAATTTGGACACCCACTTAGTACCCATCTACTCCCATTTCACACTCTTAAAGGAACCAGTTTGTACTTGTGTAATTAACCATTGCATAACGGTTTATTTAATATTTCTGATGAACTATACAAATATGCTAACTGCATGCCAAGTTTATTACATATTATTTAAGATTTTATATATCACATACATGAACTATTTCCTTTGTTTGTGATTCAGATCCCTGTTTGGGCCAGCTGATTTATGAAAATACGAACCTGGACCAAACCAAGATTACTTTGGTTGCCTCCTCTTGGTAGCTTCTACTTACTTTCTTACAATAAACTATAAATGGACAGTAGACAATTATTTTAAATCACTGGCTTTTAAAGTGGGTAAAAAATTTGCCCAAGGCTTGAACAAACAAACTTCTAAAACTGGAAAAGTATGAAATGGAGAAGGGAGGAAATGACAAGCACACTAATATTTCCACTACTACTAATAAAGTATAGTAATTGTAAAATACTAGAGCCATTTTAGTCTTAGCAGCTCCCAAAAATAACTCTCGAATATTGACATCACAGCTATGTGAGTGAATAATTTAACTGTAGGCTCAACTTGTTAATTTACCACAAGATAACTTCTCCACTTTTTTCGGTTGGCAGGGTTTAGATTTAGAGAAAGCCATCTCCCAAAAGTAGCTGAATCAAAACAATTCTGCAAAGAAGAGTAAAGCACAACTCTTCAAAAACCACAGCAATGGAAAAGACTTATTATTGCAAAGTTATTGCAAATGCTAAATGGCACTCTTAGCTACTGAGGGTGGCACAACCAGTTATAAGGTTGTTGTTTTTACACAGGCCCACATAGTTGGTTTTTCTCACCATAATTAATTGTATTTGGAATTTCAACACTCATTTTTGCATTTAGGCAGATTATCTTTGTCTGATATCGAAATTTGTTTAATGATCTGAAGCATTTAAGTGTGACTAAAAAGCAAAAATAAATAAACCTGAAAGGAGAGAAATAGTTTTTTTGCAGCACATGTTTTAATTTAATTGTTAAATAAAATTAAGATGTACACAAATCTCCCCAGGATTATTTTTATGACACTAAAAGATAAGATTGTTGATCGTGGGCCATATGAAGATGGTTCTTCATTATACTTGAATTATGGCTCTTTATATTTACCCCATGTCTGTGTTTATCCTTCATTCTTAAGATCAGCATTCGGTACATTGTGTGTTCTGTAATAAGCCAATATTTGTACATGAATATGTATAGCTATATAAGTAAGTAAGGATGTGTATTGGTAAAAATCTGGCGATACGATATATTGCGATACTATGAGTAAGACGATATATTGTGTTTTTTAAAACTGAATTTAACTATAGAAAAACTGTCACAGCATGTTAAACACTCCAACCTGTTTTTATACTTTAACACATCCAGTTTAATCACTACATCTAGTTGATCCACTGGGAAAAAAAACGGTGAAAACAGCCACAAACCACAAGTTATATTTTTATATTTACTACAAAAATGACTGTCATCAATAATGGTTCCATTCAAATTCTAAAAATAGTTTTTTTTAAATATCGATACAATATCGGGAAACAAAATATTTTCCTGCATCCCTATAAACAAGCTTAGGTTTTAAGCATTAAAGTCTTGAAACAATCTACAAAACCATCAACATCTGTCTAAAAATGAATAAGAAAAGAAAGAAAGTCTTGACTAAGCTTCCCACTTGACTGATTTGTCTCAACACTATGCATCAATCAATGTGTTAATAAGCATTACATGCTTCCAATAGTTTTGAAAGTGTACTTAGATATTCACTAAACCAAGTGGAGCTTCATCAGACAGCTGCTCACTTTGAAGTGAAAACTTTATTTATTTATTTTTTTTTTGCCCTGATTTAAGTCACAGTTTGGTCTATATCTTTTTTGGTGACGGAGCAATTAAATGAAAACAGCATCTGTTTCAAAACCTGTTCAGATCCATGCGTTAAGAGTTGGCAGAGTTGGAGATATAGAGGAGGGAGGAGGCACTGACCTCTATTCTTAAAGCCAGGGGTCTGTGGTACATTGTGAGTCCTGGGGCTCCCCTGCTCTGGGCCGGGCCCCCAGCCTGGCTCTGGGGCTCCACGCCTCGCTCCTGTCCTAGACGCCATTCCAGCTCATCCCTCTGAATGGACTGTGAGTGACATGGGAAGGGAGGGTAAAGGGGTGGTGGCAGGAGAGTGTAAAGGGGTAGAAGGGTGGGCAACGGGTACAGGGGATGGCAGTGGATGTGATGAGGGGTGGGGGGGAACATGTGTGAAGTGGATTGTGGACAAAACAGACAACAGACACCAAATAGGGTAAGGGACCAAGGAAAGAAAGCAAGCAGGGGGTAAAATTAAAATAAAAAACTAAAAATGGACAAAGAATATAAGCAGGAGAGGGGATATAAAGAAAAAAAAATCAACTAACGAGCTAAAAGGTGTGGAGAAGAACAATCGGACTAGAGTACGAAGAAAAGCGCAAAAAGGAACACCAACTTAAAGATGACTGCGTATGAGAGAGATGAGAAGAGAACGAGAATGAGGATGAACAAAATCATGGGCTGAAACATCTGATGGGAACACAAAGAGGAACAAAGAGAGGGAACCGGGGGAAAAAGAATGCAAAACACCTGTTATGAAGCGCATGCAATGAGGGATACATGAGTCCAAACCAACAGCTGAGAAATACCACGAAAAAACTGCAGAGCGAGAACTAGCACGCTAATGGTTTTTCCAACACATGTCAGCGCACGGCCATGTGTGCAACAGAAGCAATAGTCTAAAGAAAGCATCCAAAAGTCGGTATGATGCAAATTATATCGAGAAACTTTAGCATTGAAAAGTTCACAGGAATTTTATTTGACGTTTTAGAGCAGAAACAGCTTTGCTATATCCCTTAAACATGTGCTAACGTGCTAAACTACCTAACAATGTTTCCTCAGACAAAAAGAAAAAAATGAAATGTACACTTAAAATCCTAATAAATTTTATTACAAAGCTTTAAGCTGGAACTGTGCAAACATGTGCTAAGAGTTACTAGCTAATTAAAGTTAAAACTACCTAAGACAAAAAGCATTGACCAAAGGAAAACAAAATCATAAAAAAATTCTGAATAATTCCTAATTAACTTTATTTTAAAGTTATAAACTGGAAATTAGTTACATACCTTGAAATTATGCTTACATGTGCTAATGGTTGCAAGCTAATTATAAAGTTATTGTCTAAGAAAAAAAAGCATCCACCAAAGGAATAAATACTGATGATGTACATCTTAAAACTCCCTGAAAGTTTTAGTTTGAAAACGTTAGTTGTTTTGAAGCTTTGCAAACATATGCTACTGATTATTAGCTGCTGGTAAGGGTTTCCAAAACAAAAAAAGCATTCAGCATAGAAATTCAAATAACTGCTTATAAGTTAGGTGAATTAGCTTGATTTTATTTTAGGATTTGTTTGAAAAACTAGCAAATGAAGTGAAGGGTTTATAACAAAAACATTATTGTGAATCAAATTTAACACACAGGATTCAAAGAGAAGAGTTTAGAGCTGCTTTTCCAGGGAAAATATTTCTAGGGTAATTATAATAAAATTAAGTTGTTTTGCATTTAATTAAAAATGTTTATGTCTTCATATAAATCTAAAAGTTTGAGGTGTTTATGTTACACAGCAGTAATTTTAAAAATATAAATAAGTCAATCGACTATCTTTTATTTTTGAAACTACAGATATGCAAATTATGTATGTGAAAGTTTAATATCAAAAAGTACAAAAAAGTAGTGTACAGATTTTTAAAATCAAATCTGCTCTTAAGTTAAATGAGTCAACCACATCTAATTGCATTAAAAAAGTAAAAAAAAAAAAGAGGCCCGTGTTTTGATAATTTTTCAAACTTTTAAGATTTCTAAACAAGTTCAGGCAGAGTGCAGTACTGTCCCTTGTGTGTTTGTCCAGAAAGTAGGACGTCTGCAAAAAATGGGTTTAAAAAGTGAAACTGGTTTGTTATGGTGCTGTCTTTCAAAGTAACTGCTTTTTACCAAAGTTTTTGGAGATTGACCAGGTTAATCCAACATCCTCTCACTTAAAACCAAATAATCTCTGAGCGACTACGGGTCTAACGATACACAAAGACCACAGATCTGTACGTATTTGGGTTTAAAGTACACTTCAAATTAAGAAAAGAATAATATTTAAAGAAATTAAAAAAAAAAATTTGTTATTTACTTTCATCAGCAGTATACAAAGATCAATTTTTCAATTTCTGAAATTAATATGATTTTTACATGTTCTAAAATTTAAAAGTATAGAACTGACCAGATATTTGGTTGTATTTCTTTCAATGAATAAAGCAGTATAGGCAGGCAAAGCAAAGACCTGGATAGAGAGATTATACAACAATATAACCACTTAAAAACTCACAATGTTTAGACATTTTTTAAAATAACATTGTGCCCATACTTGGGAATAAACCATTATTAAATCATCAACTTGCTTTTTATGCAATGTCCAGAGTTTGGGCCGATTTGACAACGTTTGGACATCTGTGTATTTTTTCTCCTGTACCTTTAATTTCTAGATTTGGCTTGATTCAGGTTAGAAACTCAGTTAAATCCAGAGTGAGCTATGTACCGTATTGCTGCTGAGAAATGCGTTTTGGTTTGGTCCACCATTCTAACCATTAAAGTTCTCATATAGCAGAGTTTAGTGAGAGCTGAAAGTCCTCTCTGTTTTGTTTGGGTGTCACTTTTTAAAGTTGCTCTACAGAATGTTGCACTGCACCAAATGCCTGTTTCAAAAAACAATGGTGCCACTTTGCCACAAAGCATAAGCAGCATCAGGGAACCTTTGGTCATTCATTAGTGGTCAAGTCCAGCGTTGCGGTAATATTGCTATCAAGCTAGGCGGCACGAATGGCGCAATATTCTTGCCTTGCCATGGCGCCGCAGCGCATTCAAAGGACACACCGTGGCGGCAGTATTACCCTCATATGCCGCCGGCTATAGTTCTGCACATAAACATTCTGCATGTGTTCAGGTTGTAAGGTATTACCGCATATTGCAAAGCACTGTACTGAGGCTAGCTAATATAGTAATTCTGTTTGATGCCTGGAGAGAACGTGCCGGACTGTAGGAATGTTATACACCGAGGCTGAGACTGGAGGAAGTGCCAGACCAAACTAGACTGGTTCCAGGCGGGGCCACAGATGGAACAAAGGAAACGGCAGAATTAGACTTCGGGGCTTTTTGACTGATTCTCCATCCGCATGGCCGTGTTATACTTTGCTGGACCGTTTTAGATTTTTTTTGTATCAGGGCTTTATCCTTTATTAAATGCACAAACAAAGTTTTTGCTTCTCTAGTTTCTTGATTATTCCACTAAACTGTAAAGAATTGGGTGGTAAGAGCCGAGTAGAAGACGTCTGCCTCCTTGTCAAAGGGTCCAGGGGGAAAGGTCTTTGGATGTATAAAACAAAGCTGCATCGCGTACCAAACCGACAGGGCTGCACCGGACGCTTCCAGTACAAATACGCGTACTGTTACACCCCTATGAGGAACAGACCAGGCGTGTCTACACACAAGAAGGCGACAGCATCTGCAAAGCTGCTAAGTTGTTAGCAATTTCCTCTGGCTCCCTTCGGACAAGCCTCTGTAAAAACTTGTTGCTTCTATTGACTGAATAGCGTGCTACCTGTACCTCAGATTATGCATGTGCACTAATACAACGTAACGCACAAACACATGATCAGTACCTTTTCTGCTATTTTACCCCCCTTTTTTGCAAAGTGAGGCAAATTTGTAAAAAGAAAAATGCCAATGGCCACATTGTAAAAAATAAGAATTTTAATATTATCTCACTTCTTTTCTATAGACTGAAGTCTTTAGAGCCCGGGCCTAATGCCTTGTCCACACGTACCCGGGTATCTCACAAAAAGAAGATATTTTTCTACGATTTGGCCGTCATCCACGCGAAAACGCAGATTTACGGCACCGAAAACAAATCTTTGATTTTTAAAATCAAATTTGCTCTTAAGTTATGTGAGTCAACCACATCTAGTTGCATTAAAAGTTTTTTTTTAAAAAGGAGGCCTGTGTTTAGATATTTTTTCAAACTTTTAACATTTGTAAACAAGTTAACGTTATTAACCTTACTTTAAGCAAAGTCTGGAGAAGTAGGACAGATTAAGTTGAATTTATGTTAGTTAGATTCAGGCTGAAATAAATTATTATAGAATTCAAATTGAGTGGGACTCGTGTGGCCATTATTGGGATGCTACAGCAAACATGAACAGATCTTTATGAGCCAACAACAGCCCACGGTTCCAGGCTAATAAATCCAACCCTCTATTTCATGGGAGAACGTGCACATCCTTGTTTGAGTTGCAGTCTTTGGCTTACCTATTGTAAAGGCTTCCTTATAATTAAAAACAAACCAATGAACATAGAAGCTGTTGTTATCTGCTTTTACTTTGACATCTGTTACTGGCAAGTAGAAATTACTTCCAATTTCTGCTGGAAACTGGACCTTGCTCCGACTTATTAACCTTACACACATATTAAATCTTTAGTATTTAAACATACCCTCACAGACAATTTAGTAAATAAATAAAAAAATCTGCTTATCTTCAAATAAATAAAGGATTTGTTTTGTCGGACCAAACCTTCATCAATAAGCCGCAACTACGGTGCACATAGCTCTATTCTGGGTATATTTGATTAAACGTTTTCAACTGGACTTTTCTAGACCGCAAACACCTTTTTTTTCTTTTCTTTTTCTAGGTAATTGCACATTGGAGCAAAAACAGGAGCTGCAGACTCGCTGATACTTATTGACAGTTGTTAATCTGCAGTGCGCCGTCAACATTACTAATACTGTCTATACAGTTCTCATAACAACAGTTTTATTAGCCCTTCTTTCAGGCCCACTGCAATAATGTCTTTCTGAAAACTCTGGCCAAAGTGAAGATCTGCGTTTTCTCAGTTTTAAGCAACTGACAGAAATAACTGGAGTTTTAGGCTCTGCAACGTCACTTTCCGCGACAAAAATGCTCCGACATCAGTTGTGCGACTCGTGTTTACACTCAGAAACAGCATATATGCCCTCGAAGATGTGTTGCCATTATTGATTGTCCAAGCGCTTTTTGCTTGCTTGTTTTTACAAGATCAATTACTGCTCTATGTAAAAATTAGAACATTGAAAGTTACTCTGAGTGGATAGGATTTGGGGGAACTACTGCCCCCTACAGGTTTGGCATGTCTATGAATGTGCTTGACAATGAACTTATGCAGTTCGGTTTGGACAGAGTATTTTTTTAAAAAAGAGATGGTGAGAATATTAGTTTTTAGAAAACCCCGGCTATATGTGTACATGGCCCAAGTAAGGTCTGAAGTCTTTGATTTTGGGACTAAGTCCTCCTCAATGGATAAAATATGGTACACAATTTTTTAATGTACTAGCATGAGTAGAACATCATTACTGAATCTTCAATTGGTGGAGACATATCTCTAATTTTAGGAAAAGATCTGGTGCATTTTCCTCAAGTTTTGTTTTTAAGTCATAAATATAAGATGAATTTGCAGTTAAATGTTTCTCAGTGAAAAATACATAAAAAGTATTATTATTCCTTTGGTGAATATATCGATTTGTCAAACTTAACACCTTCTGGACTAGCAATGGACTGGTAGCTTTAGTGCTACTGTCAATGGCAAAGTCAAAATCTAACATCTAACAGTTATCAAAAGCTTCTGTTGTTTTGAGCTATTAAATAAGTAGTTAGCTGTTATTAAACCACCCAGCTTCACCTAGACTGACAGGTAGAGAAGCAAAGCAGGAACAAGTCATTGAATAGAATGAGCACTGAGACAGCTTTAGTACTATCTCTACAAAGAAGACGGGGGTTCTTCGAGTGAGGCGTGTTTAAAGACCTGTTTGTTTTACTTCTAATGGGGGTCTGACTGATTAGAAAAAAAAGCACATGATGTTTGCTTGATCATGCAACACAGAGATAATGAACCTGCTTTGGAGGAGTAAACCGTACTGACATGTTTGCTTACACTGAGCTGCAGTAACACAAGGACAGAAAGCAGGATGCCAGCCAGCAAGGTTCTTCCACAGGCCACTCATACAGCCCCATGCAATCAATCTGTTTTCACTAAAAACGCTGTTTTTTGTCATAGTTTAATGGCCCTGAAAGCATAAAAAAGTCCCCTGTAGGTCCAAGTATGTGACAAGACATGTTGTAAAAAACATGAAAGCAGCATTTATGCAGCATAAAAATAATGATCGGAATAATGTAGCAGAATGTTAAGGATAAAAGTACTGAATTTTTACCATGCAACAATTCACAGGGAGGTCCAGAAAGTTGAGCCAAATGGAAGAAGCTGCTGTAACCCCTTCGGTACTTACTCCATTCCCACCAAGCACCCTCCCCTCGGCGCCCCGGGTGACTGGAAGCAGGAAGGCTGCAGACAGTGAGTGCGGGGAGGCAGACAGGCAGGGCTGCTGGCTATGAAGATGTGCATGGAGATGCAGATGTAAAGGGCGGCGGCAGTAGAAAGCGATGGTGGTGGCAGGGGGACTGAGGAGAAGGGGTGTCTCGCCCAGTGTGGTAGAGCTGGGTGGCTCATCGTCATGAAGGAACCTGATACTGAAGGTCAGCCTGCGCTGACCTTAACAGGGAACTACAACATTTTTAACAGCATCCTATTTTTCAAGGGGATTTCCATTCAAAAACTAATGGCCAGTTTTAACAACGAAAATAAATGTGCAAAAAGGGATCAACAACTTTAGTACCACATTACATTAAGGCAACTCTTTTAAATGATTCATGAATAGTTAACAACGCCATTATGAATAAAATGTTCTAAACATTTCATAAATCATTAATAAGCTGGTCTGTGTAACGCTTATCACTTCAATTTTCTAAACACAAACGGACATTTGGAAAAACAGAAAAATGAATTCAAATATCATTTTTCATTTTTTTTCACCTTGACAAATTAAAAAAATGGATTTTTAAACAGTTTTTCAAATTTTCTGTTTTCATTCAGAGGATCGGAAATTTAGAAAATTGCAAAATTGTGTAAAAATTGCGTCTGGGCTCCAATTATTCAATACTGCCATGATATTCTCTCCCTCTTTCCACGTAGTTCTATGACGTTGCGCCGGTTGTGAGAATGGACATAGACATAATATATTCATACTAACCCGCAGGCTAACAAGTTGCAACCTAAGCTATAGACTGAATATGAAAACGTGATACAGCTTTATGTATCTATTCTTAATATAGCCTTCAGTCTGTACATAGAGCCAGGCTGTATCTTCAACAGAATAATAGATAATAATTATAGAATAATAATGGAAAAATTGGAGCCCAGACACAATTTTGCAATTTTCTAAATTTCTGATCCTCTGAATGAAAACAGAAAATTGGAAAAACAGTTTAAAAATCCACATTTTTAATTTGTCAAGGTGAAAAAAAAGAGAAAAATTGGATATTTGAATCCCTTTTTCGTTTTTTCCAAATGTCCGTTTCTGTTTAGAAAATTGAACTGATAAGCGTTACACGGACCATAGTTACTAGTGATGGGAATGTCGGGTCTTTTAGGAGACCCGGATCTTACAGCTCGGCTCACTAAAAAGAACCGGCTCTTTCGGCTCCTCATATTTTTTGTTTCCTAAATTAATTTAGCATCAAAAAGTGTATAATGTAAAATTTTGTGTAAAATGAATTACTAATCTACAGACAAATATATTAAAGGTTTATTATTTATATGACTTACTATATTTACCATGGAACAGTGCTACAAAATAAATAAATCTTACAAAAACCAACTCTGATTGTTTGTAAAATATCAATAAACTTTAAACTATGTACAGTGAACGACATAGAAAAGCTAAGATAATGTAGATACCTGCAGAGTCTGCTCAATATATTTTAACTTTCCGTACTCTACACTCTGCTTCCAAATTTTGCTGCATTACCTGCTGTCCCTCATTTTCTCACCTTTCCAACACGTTTTGTCCGTAGCTTTTTTCTCCTCCCGTTTCTCTGTGTTTGTGCCGCTATCAGTGTGTGTGTGTGTGTGTTTGTGTAAAACCCTCCTCCCCTCCCTCCTGCTCAAGACGTGCAGCTTGAACAGAAAAAAACCCAAACAAAAAACGGCTCTAATCCGGCTCCCAAAAAGGAGCCGGATCAGATCTGTCACCTCTAAGAAACATTTCGTTCGCAACCAACACATCACTAATAGTTACCTCCTGCTTTTGTAATTCACTATAAATGTTTATTATTACATAGTTCCTACACAATGTATAAAGGTTTGGAAAAGCATGGAATCAGATTTTATCATTTTACAAGTGTGGGTAAAAGGAGTGTAATGGTACATGTGTAGGCTACAGAAGATTTCTTCCGGTTTGGTACCAGGGGGCAAACTGTGAGGCCAACGAGAAAGTGACGAAAATGAAGTTCCCCCCTCATCCACTAGGGGTTGGTTCCAGAAAGGAGCAATTTCCTATTGACTCCCATGTTAAAAAGGCCAACTTCACAGCAGATATAAACATGTTTACAGCCTGGTTCAAAAAAACATTTCAGGTTTAATAAGTCAAGTTTACCATCCTGACAACTCTGAGGGTGGGTGAATTTTTTTATAACTCATCTGTTTAGATATAATTTAAGCTTGAATGTATGAATAATAAGGGGCGTGTCCTTTTAATTGACAGGTCTCATATGAGCCGTCAGCGCTAGCGCTGGTGGCTAGTCCCTTGCTCCCCCTGCTTGCTCCATGGAAGGCCGCAGCCAATGTTTATTCGTGTTTGAATGTTTATCGTGCACTTATTGGACAAAGAAGGCTTGCTGTGGTATTGATTGCTCTAACAGACCGTCCAAGAAGTCTCTGCTCCATTTTTTTCGCTAAGTAAAATTATATTTCTGCTGTGCCTTTAAGATAACGCTGCTTGGCCAAAAATGGGTTGAAATGATCACATTTCTTCTTAAAGCTGCAGTAGGTAACTTTAATAAAAGTAACTTTTTGTGATATTTCCTAAAACTGTCCATACAGGTCTTTCTCAAAAAATTGGCATATTGTGATAAAGTTCATTCTTTTCCATAATGTAATGATAAAAATTAAACTCTCATATATTTTAGATTCATTGCACACCAACTGAAATGTTTCAGGTCTTTTATTGTTTTAAAACTGATGATTTTGGCATACAGCTCATGAAAACCCAAAATTCCTATCTCATAAAATTAGCATATCATGAAAAGGTTCTCTAAACAAGCTATTAACCTAATCATCTGAATCAACTAATTAACTCTAAACACCTGCAAAAGATTCCTGAGGCTTTTAAAAACTCCCAGCCTGGTTCATTACTCAAAACCGCAATCATGGGTAAGACTGCCGACCTGACTGCTGCCCAGAAGGCCATCATTGACACCCTCAAGCAAGAGGGTAAGACACAGAAAGTAGGCTGTTCCCAGAGTGCTGTATCAAGGCACCTCAGTGGGAAGTCTGTGGGAAGGAAAAAGTGTGGCAGAAAACGCTGCACAACGAGAAGAGGTGACCGGACCCTGAGGAAGATTGTGGAGAAGGACCGATTCCAGACCTTGGGGGACTTGCGGAAGCAGTGGACAGAGTCTGGAGTAGAAACATCCAGAGCCACCGTGCACAGGCGTGTGCAGGAAATGGGCTACAGGTGCCGCGTTCCCCAGGTCAAGCCACTTTTGAACCAGAAACAGCAGCAGAAGCGCCTGACCTGGGCTACAGAGAAGCAGCACTGGACTGTTGCTCAGTGGTCCAAAGTACTTTTTTCGGATGAAAGCAAATTTTGCATGTCATTCGGAAATCAAGATGCCAGAGTCTGGAGGAAGACTGGGGAGAAGGAAATGCCAAAATGCCTGAAGTCCATTGTCAAGTACCCACAGTCAGTGATGGTCTGGGGTGCCATGTCAGCTGCTGGTGTTGGTCCACTGTGTTTTATCAAGGGCAGGGTCAATGCAGCTAGCTATCAGGAGATTTTGGAGCACTTCATGCTTCCATCTGCTGAAAAGCTTTATGGAGATGAAGATTTCATTTTTCAGCGTGACCTGGCACCTGCTCACAGTGCTAAAACCACTGGTAAATGGTTTACTGACCATGGTATTACTGTGCTCAATTGGCCTGCCAACTCTCCTGACCTGAACCCCATAGAGAATCTGTGGGATTTTGTGAAGAGGAAGTTGAGAAACGCAAGACCCAACACTCTGGATGAGCTTAAGGCCGCTATCGAAGCATCCTGGTTCTCCATAACACCTCAGCAGTGCCACAGGCTGATTGCCTCCATGCCACGCCGCATTGAAGCTGTCATTTCTGCAAAGGGATTCCCGACCAAGTATTGAGTGCATAACTGAACATAATTATTTGAAGGTTGACTTTTTGTATTAAAAACACTTTTCTTTTATTGGTCGGATGAAATATGCTAATTTTTTGAGATAGGAATTTTGGGTTTTCATGAGCTGTACGCCAAAATCATCAGTTTTAAAACAATAAAAGACCTGAAATATTTCAGTTGGTGTGCAATGAATCTAAAATATATGAAAGTAAAATTTTTATCATTACATTATGGAAAAGAATGATCACAATATGCGAATTTTTTGAGAAGGACCTGTATGTCCTGAAAGTAGGAAATGAGATTTGGAATCTGTTAAAAAAAAGCAGCTCAATTGGTCACGCCTACAGCCCCTACTGCGATTCACAAGAATCCACCGCGCCCGGTAGAAAACAGCCAATCAGAGCCAGAGCAGCGTCTGATGGATTGTCTGACATCTGTTTATCACTCTTCACACACACACCGAGACCCGCCCCTCGCTCCGCTACGCAACTGGCTGCGCTTCTGCAAGAAGCTAGGAGTTAGATATGGCCGAGCAACAGTCACCTAAAGAAAAACTGCAAGTACCGCCGCTGCCAACAACAGCATATACGGCTAAGATAATAAAAAAGAAGATGGCCGAGGAGGACAAAAAAGCTAAGAAGAAAGAACTTGACCAGACCGAGATAAAACGATGCTAAAAATTGGCGTAGCCTTTGAGAGGTGGAGGGAGCTACGGGAACTGAAAGCGTTTAAAACCGATTCCGAGTTGGAAATATTTCTGCTTGACTGGCAATTACCCTTGCTTGATTAATATTTGTTTTGTTTTATGGTGGTGGTATTACAGTAAATCTCCGTGCACTCACAGCTAATGTTGTCATATGTGGTTTACTGTTAGGAAGTATTCACGTAAGTTTGTTATCCAAGTCGCGTCAGCTGATTATCTTGGCGCAGCTGGAGGAGGGAGGAGGGCATTGGAGGCGGGGCTTGAGTGCATCGGAGAGGGAGGGGGAGTGATGTGAAGCTTGCTTGGGTTTAAATTTTCAAGCTAAGTCTGCTCTCCTCTCAGACTTACCTACTGCAGCTTTAACATATTGATGATTTAAACTAGTTTTAATTAAAATTCACATAGTTTTAGTGAAAGCACAAAGGACAAACAAGGCTTCATCATTTTATTTGACAAAATGATTGAACTTATTGAAATTATTATTGATGCAGAGTCTCCAGCTAACCTCAGTTTGCTCCGGTTCGATCTTGCTTAGCTCAGTTAGCTTGTCGCTACATTGGCTCAGAGTGTCAACCCTCCGCCCCCACCCTCACAGCCCCACTCTCAGCTCAATCTCTTTGCCCATGTTTTGTATTACCAGGGTGTGACGAGACGCGTGACGCAGCTAAGATGGCGGTGGTGGGAACCGGCAACTTACCTTAAATTATGCTCTTCAATAAAGTTACGGATGACGTCACGGAGGCTCCGTCCATTTTACATAGTCTATGACGATGAGCCATTTCAGTGTAGTAGGGAGCTGCGCTGCCTAGTTACTTGGGATGTAACGGTACATGTATTTTTATTTTTCGATACGGCCCTGAAGGTTTGGTACACACACAAATGCAGCTGTTTTCTCCCTGAACACATGAAGAATGTTTACAAAGTGAAACCAAAACAAAAGAAAACAGAAAATACTCCCAGCTATCACTATGCTCTGCTGTTTGGGAACATTAATGGTTTCTCATGCAGCTACAGTAGAAAAAGAGAGATGGACCGAATCAGAACATTGTCAGCAAATGCATCTTTCAACAGCAGTAAGGTCCATAACACGCTCTGCACTGAACTGAATGACTCGCCTGAAACAATGTCAAGCAGAATGTAAACATCTGATACCAGAGAAAAACCAGCTGATGTCCACATGGCCACCAGTAGCATCCAATCAGCCCACACTCCTTATTTTGTATAAAACGCAAGTCCGCGGAATCCCCGTTGTTAAAACGTGCAGCAATATGCGAACAATTTCTTTAGTGCTCTTGCCCTTGATGAATATGCAATGTGGACGTTTCTCTCAGAAGGCGAAAATTTTGGGAGGAGAAAATGCAAAAAGGAACGCGTTCCACGTGGAGTGTGATTTATCAAACATGAAACTGCGCCGGCTGTCTATTCTTACCCCCTCCGAAAGGCATGTCTTAACTTAACATAAGTTTATTACTGACAAACGAGAAATACAATTCACACACATTCTAACCTAATATAAATTAACACTCTAATGGCCATAAACTTTCTTTCCCTTTTCCCCCCCAAGACGCATCATAACTCACTGCGCGCTAAACGCTTCTGCACCTGCCGTCTCTGGAATATGGACTTTTTTTTGCATGCTCACCATTTTGTGGTCTTTATTTGGAAAATTGCTAAATCGGGCCCCATGATTTTAAAACCTGAAATACGTACTGAATTGTGATTTTTGTGTACCATTACACCCAGTTACCCATAGATAGATATGCAGCTGTGCAGTTGGAGTATTAAAGTGCTAGTAGTTTTTACAGGTACATACAGTGGCTTGCAAAAGTATTCGGCCCCCTTGAACTTTTCCACATTTTGTCACATTACAGCCACAAACATGAATCAGTTTTATTGGAATTCCACGTGAAAGACCAATACAAAGTGGTGTACACGTGAGAAGTGGAACGAAAATCATACATGATTCCAAACATTTTTTACAAATAAATAACTGAAAAGTGGGGTGTGCGTAATTATTCAGCCCCCTGAGTCAATACTTTGCAGAACCACCTTTTGCTGCAATTACAGCTGCCAGTCTTTTAGGGTATGTCTCTACCAGCTTTGCACATCTAGAGACTGAAATTCTTGCCCATTCTTCTTTGGAAAACAGCTCCAGCTCAGTCAGATTAGATGGACAGCGTTTGTGAACAGCAGCTTTCAGATCTTGCCACAGATTCTCGATTGGATTTAGATCTGGACTTTGACTGGGCCATTCTAACACATGGATATGTTTTGTTTTAAACCATTCCATTGTTGCCCTGGCTTTATGTTTAGGGTCGTTGTCCTGCTGGAAGGTGAACCTCTGCCCCAGTCTCAAGTCTTTTGCAGACTCCAAGAGGTTTTCTTCCAAGATTGCCCTGTATTTGGCTCCATCCATCTTCCCATCAACTCTGACCAGCTTCCCTGTCCCTGCTGAAGAGAAGCACCCCCAGAGCATGATGCTGCCACCACCATATTTGACAGTGGGGATAGTGTGTTCAGAGTGATGTGCAGTGTTAGTTTTCCACCACACATAGTGTTTTGCATTTTGACCAAAAAGTTCCATTTTGCTCGTCCAGAGTCACCATGGGCCTCTTGGCTGCATTTCTGATCAGCGCTCTCCTTGTTCGGCCTGTGAGTTTAGGTGGACGGCCTTGTCTTGGTAGGTTTACAGTTGTGCCATACTCCTTCCATTTCTGAATGATCGCTTGAACAGTGCTCCGTGGGATGTTCAAGGCTTGGAAATCTTTTTGTAGCCTAAGCCTGCTTTAAATTTCTCAATAACTTTATCCCTGACCTGTCTGGTGTGTTCTTTGGACTTCATGGTGTTGTTGCTCCCAACATTCTCTTAGACAACCTCTGAGGCCGTCACAGGCCAGCTGTATTTGTACTGACATTAGATTAAACACAGGTGCACTCTATTTAGTCATTAGCACTCATCAGGCAATGTCTATGGGCAACTGACTGCACTCAGACCAAAGGGGGCTGAATTATTACGCACACCCCACTTTTCAGTTATTTATTTGTAAAAAAATTTTGGAATCATGTATGATTTTTGTTCCACTTCTCACGTGTACACCACTTTGTATTGGTCTTTCATGTGGAATTCCAATAAAATTGATTCATGCTTGTGGCTGTAATGTGACAAAATGTGGAAAAGTTCAAGGGAGCCGAATACTTTTGCAAGCCACTGTAACTAGCAGTAAGCAAACATCGGCACTGGTTTAGCATTGGAATTGGTTTAGTGGGGGGAAAAAAAACCTTTAGAAAGTCTTTTGGTTGTAGCTCTTGGAGGAGAGCAAAATGGGTTTGCAACAGTTGCAAATGACAATTTTCAACATTCTCTCAATCTTTTCTTTGAATAGAGTTGAAACTATTTTACCTGTCAACCCATATTATATAAGGACATGCTTGAAAGCATCCAACTTCATGAGTTTCCCATTGTCAGGCCTGGCTGAGCTGGGTGCTGCATGCTGTTGCCACCATCTTTAATTAGAACTGATTTTTTGTTTTTCAGACACACTGCTGACTCAAGCTCTCATTTAGTTGATTTTGGCCTTAAATGGTCCACTAATGACTGAACACTTGGGAACGTTTAATGCAGACTCAAACAGATTCCAACATTTAGAATTACACTGCATGGCTTTACCCATCGCTTCCCATAGTATATCTGGATTGACCTGCTGCACAAGTAAAGACAGGGACAAATCATTGTTGTTTAATGTTGAGATGATCTTCTTAAGGATGAAAACTGAGTAAATTCAAGAGAGTAAGAAGACTTTGTTTGAGGTGGTCATTGCAAAAGCTTTATATCTTACTGACGAATTGTTTGTTTTTTTACAAGGAAGCAAAAACAACAGAAGAAAGGATAATTTAACTAAGAATGTCACCTCAAGAGAACAGAACAGCAGACCGTGAAACAGTTAAATGAAGTGTCTTGAACTAACCTGGAAGTCCGTGACCAGGTCTCTTCCGAAGGTGCCGATGGGAGAGTCGCGGGACATTGAGGTGACCGTAGACAAGAAGCTGCTGGACTCCGTGAGGTTGGGCATTGGAGACAGGTCGTCCGTCCTTTCTCTCAGCCCGTCTCCTACGTGGTCCAGCTTCTCCGTAAAGATGTGGAGCTCCGTACGGAACGCCTTCATGCGAGTGTTGATGGAGTCCAGCACTTGAGTGTCTGGTTTGGAGACGCCTTCGAGGCTCTCCCCTGTGGTCACCAGCAGCCTACCTTCGAAGATCAGACTGTCTGTGTCTGTGATCAGACGGTCCACCGTCTTCCCGAGCCTGTCGGCCTCTCTTTTCACATTGACGAACGACTCCCGCTCCTCCCTCCTGCGATTGGCGAGCTCAGTGGCGCTCAGCTCGCTGCCATCAGAGGGTTTAATGCTTCCCAACCCTGAGGTGGTCCCCGTTTTCTCAAATAGGTCTTCGGAGTCACTCTCTCCGCCTACTGGACCCTCTCTCTTTGGCTGTAGGAGAAGAAGTCGCCCCGTCTCCTCCTCTTCGGCAGCCTCTCGCCGGCCTGCGTCGCTCTCTGCGTCGCTGTCTCGAGGGCTGCCAGTGCGAAGGCCGAGGTGCGCAGCCAGGTCACAGCGCTGCACGTTGGACAACAGGACACGGTTCTCATACTGGAGCTTCATCACCTTTCCGCTCAGCTCGTTGATCTGCATCCGCGCTGATTTAAGCTCCTCCATCATCATCATTCCGCTGCCGGAACCATTACCGCTCCCCCCATTCCCAGATTTAAACAATCCTCCCTCAACGCCTTCCTCACTGGCTAGTCCAGAGGTGCTGCTGGGGCCAAACTTGAAGCGACTGAGCTCTGTTGTCAGCTGCCTGTTGTGGTCCTCAATCTCTGAGATGGATCGGCGCAGCAGTTCAGCTTCCTCTTCAACAAACTGGAGATGCCGACGCAGCTCGCCCGCAGACTCCAGCGGGTCACCGCCGTATGGAGACGAGGGCATGCTGGAGAACGGCTCCCGTCCAAAACAGTCTCTTTCGTACTGACTGCGGATGTCTTCATTCTCTGCCCGCAGGCTGCGGTTCTCCACCTCCAGCTCCACGATCTTTCTTCCCAGGATGTTGGCCTCCTCCTCCACTAGCTTCAGGCGCAGTCGGAGCTCGGCATCTCGTGTCGTATGGGGGCCTCCGCCCGAGCACTCCATCAGGGAAAGGGGACTGTCAATGTCACCGTAAACCGATTTGTACTTCTGCAACTCCTGTTCAAGCTCATCCTTCTCGCGACCCAGCTTTGCCATCTTCTTTCTAATGAGGCTGGACTCCTCTTTGGCAAACTGGAGCTGACATCGAAGGTCTGCGCTGTCCTCCTGCAAGGGTAAATGAAGACGAGGCTTTTCAAGACTTTGGAGTAAAGCAAAGTTGATAGTTTATGTGCTTTTAATTGGCAAAAACAGCATCATAAACAGTCAAGTTAGCATTTTCAGTCCCAAGCTCATTGGTTCAATTAAATAAAAAGCACAACAGCTAAGCTTTTTTTTCTATAGTTTGAGCACAATGCCTGAAGAAAAACTTTTTTCTGTCCTACCATTACAAACAAGTGACTCTACTGAGACTTTAACTGGAACTGGTGGCTTAGATTAGACTAAGACGAATCTGTAAGAAAACATGTCATCGCTACTAGTAAGTAGGGATGTGTACTGGTAAAAATCTGGCGATACGATATGTATCGTTGGTGTAGATTCTCAGTCATGATATTCCTGAAAATAAAAATGAAGGCAACTGGACTTTTCTTCTTGTCTTGAATACGTTTCGTCACTCATCTCCCTTGGATGAGAGACGAAACGTATTCAAGACAAGAAAAATTCAGTTGCCTTCATTAAAACTCTCAAGAATACGATATGTATCGCGATACAGGGGAGGTGATACGATATATTGCGATACTATGACTAAGACTATATGTTGTGATTTTTAAAACTCAACTTAACAGTAACGATGAAGTTCAGAGTTCAGACTCTTAACTTCATATGAGTGAGTTTCAGGCATCAAACGAGAAAACCATGGGTCTGGAACTAGAGAAGGGGAGGAATAAGTGTCTATTGTCCATCAAAAAATATAAATTTATGTTCATGGTAGCCTAAAAAAAGCTCTTAGAAAATGTTTTCAAAATAACTTAAATAATATACTATCATTAAATTGTAGGAATTTTTGAATGTGGAAAGTTGAATGGAGATCAGAAGTTCAGCTATATTATCCAACACTTAATTATTTAGTTACCATGAAAAGAAAAAAAGTATTTGTTAGGATTTTATTGTTCAAATATGATTTCACAAATATTTTATATTATTTTATTTTGTCATAATGGTCTTTTAGAATATAAACTCTCATACATCTGCTTGTTGTTAGGCAAAAAGACATGTGGGAACAGGAATGAGATAGGATGCAAGTTGAAACGTAAAGCAAGCCCAGTTTTGGAAGGTGTGTCACCCAAATGTAAGCTATTCAATGAAACAATCAGTGGTCTTGTCTCTGCTAGATCAACTTGTCCGTCTGTACCACACAATAATCTATATAATGAGTTTCATTAGTGAATTGACTTACTGAAATAAATGAACTTTTCAATATTATTCTGATTTATTGAATGTGTCAGTATGTGGAAGAGGCTGTCACTGTACAATTGTAAATATTTATGAAGGAAAATTATCCCTTTAAAATATGAGCGTTGTTTTTTTTATCCTAGATTTTCCCCTCAAACATTTTTTGAGATGACAGAGTATTTTTTTAATGTATACAGCATAACACATCATAAAAGCTGAATTCAAAGAGAAGTTACCTGAATCGAGGATTTCTTGTCCTTAAAAGCTTCCCTGCTTCCCCGTCGCCTCAGTGCAGTCTGAGAGAGAAAACAAAGGCAAAATGAAAACTCCTGAAAATTAAGGTTATTAAATGTCTTCCTACAGATCATTAATGATGCTACAAATTAAAGAAGATGATTAAAAAGACCAACATTGGGACGATTTGAAAGGGCAATAAAAGAACATCGGTGGGAAGGGATAAACGTGTTTGCCATCATTGGTAACTAATGGTATAGGAGGAGTTAAAAGCAAGACAGAGAAGCATTAATCTATGTGATACTAATATACAACATCATCAGGTTAAAGCTGACTGCAAATTATTACACATAACTACAGACAGACTAGTGAACAGTCATGTCTGTATCTAGTTTGGATGTGCTTACTATAAATCATATCAAAACATTTCCCTATAAATATGGTGTAGGGTGCTCTGCTGCATCTTTTGCAACATGATGCAGCGAGCTGCTTCACACCAACGCGTCCTCTCGGCTTGCGTTCTGTGACACGCTGCGCTTCCAAAACACCAAGGGAGGGGGGAGAAAGCATCTGCCTGCCCAGTGTGGAAATCTGTCCTGCAGCTAATACTGCAGTGGGCATCGCATGCAAAGCCGGGATAAAAACAAAAAAATAAATAAAAAAAGCCTTCTGCACGCCAGCTTAGCCTTACCAACTAATAAAATCATTCATTTTTCTATCAGCTTTTGTCTTACATCATCGTTTGACACAACGGGGGGGGGGGGGGGGGGGGGTGGAGCACTGCAAGAAAAGATGGTGGAGAAGATTGTGCAAGTTGTCCCACTTAAAAAAATGAGGTGGGTCTGTAATTTTCATCATAGGTACACTTCAACTGTGAGAAACAGAATGTAAAAGAAAAAGCCAGAAAATCAGATTGTATGATTTTTTTTTAAATAGTTTATTTGTATAATGGTGCAGAAAATACGTTTTTAGCACCTACAACTAAGAAAGAATTCTTTCCCTCGCAGACCTGTTACTTCTTTAGTAAGTCAAAGTCAAAGTCAGATTTATTGTCAATGACTCGATGCAATTTGTTGGGATTCCTTAAATAGGAAACTAACTAAAACTTTAAACTAATTGGAATGTTTGTATGATTGTATTGAAATTACTTTTCTTGTCATCTGTTGTGAATCGGCGCTATATAAGTAAACTGAATTGAATTGTCAGTTCTGCGGAATCGAAATTCTGTTTTACTTCTGTCCAGTACGGTGATGACATACAAATCAGAATAAACATTAAAAGTGGAGAAATATAAAGAATATAAAGGAGAACAAATCACCATACCCACTGTGAAGCATGGGGGTAGAAGCATTATGCTTTGGGGCAACTTTTCTGCAAAGGGGACTGAACAACTGATCCGTATTAAGGAAAGGATGAATGGGGCCATGTATTGGGAGATTTTGGACAAAATCTTCCTTCCATCAGTGAGAGCATTGAAGATGAAACGTGGCTGGATCTTCCAGGACGACAATGATCCCAAACACATCGCCGGGGCAACAAAGGAGTGGCAACGTAAAAAGCATTTCAAGGTTCTAGCCTAGCCAGTCTCTAGACCTCAATTCAATAGAGATTCTGTGGAGGGAGTTGAGCGACAGCCCCAAAACATCACAGCTCTGGAGAAGATCTGCATGGAGGAATGGGCCAAAATACCAGCTACAGTGTGTGCAAACCTGGTGAAGACCTACAGGAAACATTTGACGTCTGTCATTCCCAACCAATGGTATATTACAAAGGCTGGAGGGGAACTTTTATATTGGCCAAATATTTATTTTCTGAACCATTATACAAATAAATTCTTTAAAAATCATACAAGGTGATCTCCTGGTTTTTGTTTTGCTTTCTGTCTCTCACAGTTGAAGTGTACCTATGATGAAAATTACAGACCTCTCTCATATTTGTAAGAGGGACAACTTGCACAATTGGTGGCTGCCAAATACTTTTTTACCCCGCTGTAGATTGTGGCTCTGACAAGATTATTTAAAGGCTTGACAATCAGCAGAACTTCCTTCTAGGAAGCATAACTTTCCAGACTTTCATGGAACACTGTTGAGTAATATCATATATAATATCATCATTACCTATGATAAACAGGTCATTTTAGAGCGTTTGAAATTTTTATTTTGTTTTTTTAAAGTTTTTTTTTTAGGTTCGGTTTTTCCCAAAAACCTTTTGGGTCAGTATATAGACTATTTTGGACTTCTACATGTCCAGACTATTTTATGCTCCTAAGAAAGTTTAAGAAGGATAGTAAATACCCCCATAGACCCATGTGGATGATAACGTTACTTGTTTAAATTCAAAGAGGTATTTTTCATCAAATTTTGATCAGCTACAGCCAGCATTTTGCTATACACCTGCTGGCTTACACACACATACATAATAGAGCTGTTTATTCACGTTTTAACTATAAAGAGAGTATGGACACATTTTTATCCCAAAGGGGGTCTTATACACAGAAACACGTGGGATTAGAATTTGTCTGCTCTGTTGGAAATGTAGATGTGACTTTTGGAGACATTTATTTATATTTATTTATATAGCGCCGATTCCCAAAAGATGTCATCTCAAGGCACTTTACAAGAAAAGTCATTTCGATTCAATCATGCATACATTCCAATCGGTTTAAAAGTTTTATATTTAAGGAATCCCAGCAGATAGCATTGAGTCATTGACTTGCAATTACGTCCCGTTCATGCAGACTCAAACCACAGCAATCCCTCATACTGAGCAAGCATGTAGCGACAGTGGAGAGGAAAAACTCCCCTTTAACAGGAAGAAACCTCCAACAGAACCAGGCTCAGTAGGAGCGGCCATCTGCCACGACTGTCTGGGGGTTTGAGAAGACAGAGCAGAGACGCAAAAACAACTGATGTAAGAGTATTTTCTATATTAAAGAAAGTTCAAGGTGGATAACAGGATGGTTGTGACCAGTGCTTTAAGTGAAAAAAAAAGTGCCGGTACTCCCTTTTAATGACCTGCCGTCAGTCTGTGATACAAATATGGGACAAAAACATGGGTGATATTTATGTACATATAGATCCATCTATCGATCTATAGATTTATTGTACAGAAATTACAAAGAACAAAAGGATAAATCCAGTTCTAAATCAAATCCACAAGCCAAATGAGCAAATGTCACGGAACCACAGAATCAAGCCAAATGTAAACGTGGACATGAAAAATCTAAATTCTAGATTCTAAAGTCTAAATATTTCAGATACTATGCAGGTGATACAAAAACCTCTGGCACGTCAGAAACTATTGTGGCTCCTGTACTCTGGTAATAACCAGTGTTGGGTATAGTTACTTTGGAAAGTAGGCTAGTTAATTAGGTTACAGCGTTACCATCAATTAAAGCAACGCGTAAGAGTACTTATGCGTTACCAATAATTAAAAGCCAGTTCGCAGCGCCTCGCGCATGCTGCAACTTAATTGACAGACATAGCCTCCTTTAAATGCACCGAGAAGTCGTGACGATGAATAACGTCAGCCATCCAACTATAATTAACTCTGCAGGATAACAACAGGAAAGACAGCCAGCAATAGGCTCTGCCACATAGCGTTTTATTAATTATTTTTTTGATCACAGAACTTCCCATTCCCATTCTGGGTAGCCTGATAGAGTGGTGTTTGGATACAAGATGTTTTAAATTTGAAGTGGATTTTTTTGCGGTCGACAGAAAATTTTCCCCAATGCAGAGTGTGCATTTTACCGTTATATTCCTTTCTGTTTCGTTGCCGAAATTAAAACAATGTCCATTCTTCCACGAAGCTGTGCTACTGTTCTCTGCCATCTTGCCAGGAGTTCAAAAACACTCACACACAGGGTCAGGAGGAGCAGGGCACAGATAAATCACAGCGCTTCGCTGATAACAGCCGCAGGTGTCATCGTTCCTTTCACTTCACTACGACAACAAAAGCACTTGAACATAACGCAATGGGAATTTCCACTTCACAAGTGGAAAGTATCATCTTTCCCATACCACATGAAGGCAGCAGTACAGCAAGCTTTATGCGTATAAACAATGGTTTTATTTTGAGGCGATTTTTATTATAAACAAATAGAAGCTGTAAACTGTTGGGAAGTCTAAGCAGGGTATTGACTGCTGAGGAAAAGTCCCGGTACTCATGAACACATGCTGGACAGACGTTCCGGTACGAAGCGCACGCTGGAAATAAGTCCTGGTGTACGCTGAGGAGTAAAATTTTGAAGTACCGGTACTGCGTACCCTTGCGTACCGGCCCACTTAAACCACTGCTTGTGACTGGATACATTTGTAGGCCTTTTTGGGTTATGCCTCTACCAGCTTTGCACATCTGGAGACTAAAAGTTCCTGCTTTTTCTTCTCTTCAGAATAGCTCAGGTTTCATTCCAGGATGTTCCTTTTTTTAGCTCCGTCCAGTGCTGAGCGGTTTGGCAAAAATGTTCATATAACTTTTTTTATTTATTTATTTATTTTTATAGTTTTGGTTTGACTGACCGCCTTCCATGTTCCTGCTGAAGAAAAGCACCCCCGCAGCATGACGCTGCCACCACCATTTTTCACCAGGAGCAAACTGAGTTCAAGGTGTAAGCGTTCCACCAGGCATAATGTTTGGCATGTGGGCAAAAAGGTTTCCCTCCAGTCCTGATTAACCAGAGCGTGTTTGTCCCCCACATGGACTGTGGGGGACACTCCAACTTTCCAACTTTGCGTTTGGAAACATCTTCCCTGCCATCCTAAATGGGCTGGAGTGAATCATTCATGGAAAAATGTGCGGAATGAACTCATTTTATCCACAGCAGCCGTGTGACTCAGTCCCTGCTTCTTGTAACCATATTTAAGCTATGAGGACTGAACACTGTGTGCTTTTCTGTCACATTTCCATTAAAATTCACAATGAATTTGCAGCTTAAAGTTTAAAGTTCTAAGCATATTCCGGAATTGCGCCGCTCAAGGTGGCAGCATGTTGGAGTAGCTCTGTTACTTTGGTTCATATTTTTTTCTTTTTTAAAACTTTAATTCTTCCATTTCTGGTAGAAACATTGTTTTTGTGGACAACTGTTCTCTCTGGTTTTGAATGCTGTGCAGCTGGAAGGATTTTTGCTGATACTTTTTATTTTTGGACATTTGTTATGATACATAACCATGGCAACAAGGTGGTTTACAACTGGCAGCAGCTGATTAACACACAAGCTCAAATTATACCTCAACTGCAGCCAAAAAACCCTGATGAGTTGAAACGAAGACGCCATAGATCCAGAGCGTCTTCTACATCAGAATGTCATACAACTACAGAGCGTCTTCAGTCAGAGGCTTCTTCAGATCTGCAGACTGCTACAGGAGATCATCTCTACCCACAGCCATCAGCATCTACAACAAATCTTTGAAGGAACTTGCATAATGAGTTACAACAACATTTAATTTCCCTTTGGGATTAATAAAATAATTTTGAATTTGAATACGAATTTTAAAAAAACTAATTTCTTTTTTCCTGTCGAGTCACCAGTCATTATGTTTGTGTAGTTTTTAACTCTTCATCAGTTTAGCTTTTTACATGTTTTTTTCTCTGGCTAAAGTTGTGCAGTAATGATCGTCTCTGATCATTTTGTCAAGGTAGTAAGTCATGTAAAATATGCATCCAGTCCCAGCTCTCGCCGCTGGTTCTGTGTCAACATCTTCCACACCAGTCGTGGTTTAAATCCCAGTTGTGATGACAGAGTTAATCCCTCTGGGGAGTCAGCGGATTACAAAGCTCCTCTGAATACCCACACTACAATAAGAAGGGGTCTCTGTTTGTCAAGTGAGGTGTGAAAGTAAAAAAAGAGAAGAAACTAAATGGTGATAAAGCCGAATTTCTTTGTATTTTGCTTCCAACAAGCCAGAAGTTTTTACTTCTACGTATTCCCTTTCAAATAGTGTGTTTAGTATGTCTTGAAGCTTTGGTTCGTGTTTAATTTTGTTCTTTTCATTTATATTCCAAACAAATCAATAAGCTAATTTAAAAAAAACTAAATTGGTCTTGACTACTATTTCATTCCACTTTTCTGTTTATTTCCCGACCATTTTCAGAGGATTTTTGCTTGTTAAACTATTAACTCTGACCTAAAAATCATTCAAGCATTAAAAAAAGCTCCTAACTCACGTGAAGAACCAATATTTGGTCAAAACTTAATATACAGCTTAGCAAAGAACAGACTTTAAATAAGTACTTTGGAAAAAAGACACAATTATCTCCCATTACCTTAGCGGAATAAATTAAAAACACAACCGATTTTTGACTTCAAAGAGTTGTTGGAGGTAAACTTCTCAAACAGAAGATGATCAGCTAATGCAGAAAGGACTTTAGAAAGGGCTTATAGGGGCAGTAGCCAAGGGGCCTCGTTTTTTTTTTAGGGGGTCTCAAAGATTTGTCTTTTTTTGTTGTTAAATAAATGCATGTATTGCAACCATTGTGCTTCATATAAAGGCTCGCTCTCAATGACCTGTACGAACATCTGCCAACACCTTATGAAGGATTTCTGGACCACTTCCTACAGCTTCCTTAAAGCATAAACATTAGATCCATCCAACATTAGATCCAAGATCCATCCATCCATCTTTGTCCATCCATCCATCCATCTTTGTCCATCCATCCATCTTTGTCCATCCATCCAACCATCCATCTTTGTCCACCCATTCATCCATCTCTTTGTCCATCCATCCATTCTTGCATCCATCCATCAATCCATCCATCCATCCATCCATCCATCTCTTTGTGCATCTATCCATCCATCCATACATACATTCATTCATTCATCCATCCATCCATCCATTTTTGCATCCATTCATCCATCAATCCATCTATTTGTGCATCCATCCATCCATCCCTTTGTCCATTCATTCATCCATCCATCCATCCATCCATCCATCCATCTATCCATCCATCCATGAGTTTATGTCTGAATGTCTCTGACTAGCAGAGGAGAATCAGACAAATGAAACTGCAACATTAGGCCACAATGGTGACTTTTAGTTCAGGAGGTACTTAGCATTAATTAACTGCTCTCCACAGTAATTAGTGGAGCCTCACAGACGAGTATCGGTGTGTATGTGTGTTTTCCCGGTGCTCGACTAGTTTAAACACAAATCACCGAAGCAAAGGAACATGCTGCAGATCCAGTGGAAAATGGGTGTTTCCACACTGAAAATGTGGAACTCTTTGTACTTGGACACGCCTGTTCGCGTAAGACACCGAAGCTGGATGACATTGCACGTTGACATAACCCCCCCCCCCCCCCCCAAAAATCCCTCAGTGGAAAAGAAAGAAAAAACATTTTGTGGGTGGATGTCTGCATAGGAACAGGAGAAATTTCTGCAGCAGCTGCGCTCATCAGCTCGGCCTATTTATGATTTTCCTCAAAGAGTGCCCAATGAAAAGAGAGAGGCGTCTGGCTCTGGTAGAAGGGGATTTAACAGGAGGAGTGACGTGACCAGGGAAAGTGGGCGGTACTGGGGGGGGGGGGGGTACAAAAGGAGCTTCAGCAGCAGTTAGATGTAGATAAAGCCCTTCTCAGCTCTGACGGACGACTCCAGCACCACAGAATAAATGTGTCTCACCCGGCGGGAGAGCTCAGAGAGATAAGTCGCTCTGAAATGTTTAGAGGCAGATTATATTAGTCAGATCTGGATGAATGAGCCCTCAATCTGGACTGTAATCCGTTTGAATTAATCAATTAATACAACACAGTATTGACTGAACACATTTGGGAGCCAAAAGGCCTCCTTTTGTCACTTGATTTAATTTCTGGGCCAATCCAAGGACACTTGCGGATGCAGAAGTCCTTTCTGCTGGAGCTCCCGCTGCATCAGATGTGTTATTTTTACATGAACGATCAATCTCTGGCTTGCACCACCTGCAGCCGTCTAAATATACTTCATCTGGACGGGCTCCATCCTCCAAATATGCACCGTCCAACCCACAGGAATTCAATTGGCAGCTGAAAAACGTGCAAAATCCCCCGTAATGTCTGCAATTTGCATACGACAACAGACATAGCACGCACAGGTGTCTCTCAAAGGAAAATTATTTAACTTTTTTTTTTTATTCCAGTGACTCAATTCAACAAGTGGAACTCATATATATTAGGTACATTCGTTAAAAAATGACGTGACGTAACTGAAGCCATTATTTCTGAGAATAATGCAAATATTCCTTTTAATATTTGGCTTTTACATAGCACTAATAAAGGATCATTAAAAATAACTGTTTATATCCAAGTTTGCAAATGGAAAGTTGAGTGGAAGGAAATAATTGTGGTAGAAAACAGCCCATAAACAACAAAAATAGCAACAGCCATGGAGGATTGTGTAGCTAAGATAGAAGGAAAGATGTCAGAAGCAGGTGACTTGGGGGGAAAGGAGAAAAGGGACCGGACAGCTCAAGGGTACCGATCCTAAATGTCATATCATCCCGAATCCATGTTGCCTCATTACAGAATTGTCAGCCTTGTGAAAAGTTTGTCCACGTCGTGTAGGCTAGAGAATATTCAGAATTTCATCTGAAAAGAGGACTTTAGACCCTTGGATTTCTGCTTTGTCCAGGTAAGACACATCTCATAATCTGGTTCAGGAGTGGCTTCACACAAGAAATGTGATAACTTTACTCCATATCCTGGATACGTCTTGAAGCCATGCCTCCAGCTGTAGGGAAAGCCTTGCGAATCTCCTCCAAGTTCTTAAACGGGCTTTTATTCTCAATCCTCTCAAGGCTGTGGTTATTCCTGTTGCTTCTGCAGCTTGTTCTACCCCACTCTGTCTTTCCACTCAACTTCCCATAAATATACCTGAATACAGCCAGCTTTTTAAGCTATGACCTTTTGTGGGCTATCCTGTTTGTGGAGGATGCCAATAATTGCCTGCTATAAAAAACAGTTAATATAGAGAGAGATTTAAAAAGCAAATGAGGTGGATTAGCAGTGCTTTTCAACAGCTGATGGGGTCATCCAGGACATGTTAGTGTGAAATACCGTCTCTGCTGCCTGGATATTGAGCCGTTACCATGTCAGAATAATAATTAGCTTGCATTTGTATGGCGCTTTTTGAGACCCTCAAAGCACTTTACTTCACTTCTCTGTCATATTCAGCTACGATTGTGGCCACAGCTGACAGAAACGAATATGGCCAACAATCTTGGCCAAGTGTCTTGCCCAAGGACACAACGGCATGTAGCAGACGGAAGCAGGAATCAAACCCACGATTTCTGGGTCGCCGGCCGACAACTCTACCACTGCACCAGAGCTGCCCAATATGTCCCAGGACACCCATGAGACCGTCATACACCAACAGTCTTTAGTCAGGGGCTTCTTGAGATTCGTTGCAATACTGACTGCTACTGGAGATCCTTCCTGCCCACAGCAGCACCGTCTACGACTCTTTGAAGATACTTGGATTATATGACGACAATTGATTTCATTTTGGGACAAATTAAGTACCGTAATTTTTGGACTATAAGCCGCTATTTTTTTCACACGCTTTCGACCCTCGGGCTTATAGAACGATGCGGCAAATTTATAGATTTTTACAGGCTAGATTTTAAACGGCCTCCGGGGGGGCACAAAAGTGAGACAGACATGCAGGGAAAGATTATGCGTCGAAGAAAACACTAGTTTTGATTTTGAACTGTTATTTTGCGCATCATTCACACACCCCCATCATAGAAAACACAAAGAAATGCATATGATGCAGCTTTTACGTTAAAGGCAATGAAGCTGGTCGTCAAAGAAGGAAACAGAGCTGCAGCATGTAAGCTTTACTTCAATGAATCGATGGTGAGACGTTAGCTTTAGTGAGGAAGAGGAGGATTAAGATAGCTACCAATTACTTTTCGGGTAGGCTAAAGCAGGCTGGCAGGCTGCTGCCAATTTTCAGGCAGAGTTTTGAAGAAAAAAAAAAGAAGCTCGTCTTAAATTAAAACTAAAAAAGATCTTCTGTGTACGATCTTTCTGTGTAAATATCTCATATTACAACAAGAAAACCTGCGGCTTATATTCACGTGCGGCCTATATAGGTACAAAATGTATTTTCTTTTAAAATTTAGCTGGTGGGGCTTATATTTCGGTGCGCTCAATAGTCCAAAAACTACGGCAGTTATGAATATAAATCTCATATTTTAACTTTATAAAATATAAAAGTTTAGGCTTTTTAAATTCGCTGTAATTCATTATATATGTTGCGGACACACAGCCATTGGGTGGCGCTAACCCACATTCTGAGCTCCAACAGGAGAAGAAGAGGACCAGAGGTTTTATAAAGACATGAGTTTTTGGGAGAAACTCTCTCCCGTTCGGGCTTTCAGCCAAACAGCGCTAGGAGAGATCCAATCCTTCTTTCGCGGGCGAGGGAAGGACACGAGTTTCTGGGAGAAACTCACTCCAAGGACGACAAAGACTGTGATCGATCAGATGCTACCGTGAGGAAGCGAGCTGCTAACAAGCTACTGTTGCCGCAGAGCCGCGTCCAGACTACAGCCATTACATCCACTTTGCGCAGAAGAAGACACTACCGGTAGTTTTGATGCTTACACCCCCATCATGGAAAACAGACAAAAGAAATCCAGCTTTTAAGCTAAAGGCAATCAAGCTGGCTGTCAAAGAAAGAAATGGAGCTACTGCATGTTAGCTTGACATTAATGAATGCTCTTCCAGCGGTTAGCGGAGATTCGGGGCTGCTGCATGAGAGGATAAGCTTGTGAGCTCTCTGACACGGGAGAGGAGTGGAGGTTAGCACCGCTGGTCGGTGGGTGGATACGCGATTCATGTCGGATCAACCTCAAAATGTAATCACTTGTTCCTGGTCCCATTGCAGAAATATCCTGAATATTTCATCGGTATTAGTCCATAACGTTTTGAGCTATGTTGTTTAACAGACAGACAGAAAACATTACCTCCTGGCAGAGGTAATAAAAAAATCTTTTGTGTACCATCTTTCTGTGTAAACATCTCATGTTATACAACATGAAAACCTGCAGCTTGTATTCAGTTGCGGCCTAAAAATGTACAAAATGTCTTTTTCTTTTCAAATTTAGCTGATGCGGTTCATATTCAGGTGCTCTCAATAGTCCGAAAATTACGGTAACTGGTTTCTCTAAATTGCTCTTAGGTGTGTGTCTCTGTGTTGCCCTGTGATGAACATGGCGACCTGACCAGGGTGTACCCCGCCTCTCGCCCAATGACCGCTGGAGATAGGCACCTGTGACCCTGCACGGATGATTGATGGATAGATAAACACTAAACGCCCCTCATACGTAGCAACAGCTAATTCGACTTTTTGTCAGACTTCTTCCACTGTAATTATTATCCACGCATAATTTCTTGACATGAAAACAGCTTAATAACAAACATAAAACATAACTGAACATTAAAAAAACGGAGTATTATACACAACCTCCCAGGGCTGTTGGGTTAATCTTGTTGCACCGAAGGCTGCGCATTAGCAGGTCTGTTGTGCAACGAGTCAACCTGCTGGATTCCCACTGGACACATGTAGGACCTACAGATCCAGGAAAAAGTAAATCCCTTATGGTCTCCCTTTTGTTGCTATGGTGACCTTTGCCAGGATGCACAGGTTGTACATCATTCTGTACGGCAGCATGAAAACAACTCGCCTGTGTGTGTGTATTTCCGTATGAGGTAACTCCCACACTACTCCTCTCCACTAAGCCGACTCTGACCTCTGCAAGAGGGCAGACATCGTAAAAGGGGAAGACAGCGGAGGCTTTCATGGAGGAATGTTGCTCGTGCTTTAAAAATCTTCCCGGAAAGCTGGCACGCTGATCGCAGAGGAGACGTTGCCACTCAGCCAGCCAGCATAAACCCAAAAACAAGGGTGCGGGGAGGTGGCACTTTCTGGCATGTCAGGCGTACTTTTAATAAAACAATCATAATGAGGATGGGGATATTCACGAGTCATGTTTTTCCAAGTCAAGTCTCAAATGACTGGAATGAACCATAAACTCTGCCTTTGACCCTGCAGATTGCTGTAGATTATAAAATCAAATCATGTGCTGGTTTAACTCTAGGTCTAATTTAGCACATGGACATAATATTTTAGATTAAATTACCTCCTCTTCAGGAATAAACATCGGAATATTTTTGTTAAATATTGAATCAGATTAAGGCTAATCTACCTTTTCTTTTGTCTATTTCTTCATCATCATCAAGTTTATTTGAAAAGCACATTTCAGCAACAAGATAATTCAAAGTGCTTTACATGATAAAAACACAACAAGTAAACACTAAACAGTGCCAAAATAAAGAGAATAAAAGTTGCAATCCAGACTAAAACGAATTATGTTCCAGTTGATAATTAATCAAAGGCAGCTCTAAACAAATGGGTTTTTAGCTTTGATTTAAAAGAACTCAGTGTTTCAGCAGTTTTGCACTTTTCTGGAAGTTTGTTCCAGATTAGAAGAGCATAAAAATTGAAAGCTGCTCCTCCATGTTTGGTTCTTATTCTGGGGATGCAGAGCTGACTTGAACCAGAAGACCTGAGCAGTCTGGAAGGTTGATACAGCATCAATAGATTTTTTACGTATTTTGGTGCTAAGCCATTCAATGATTTATAAACTAGTAAAATTATTCTGAAGTCTATTCTCTGAGCTACAGGGAGCCAGTGTAAGGACTTTAGAACTGGGGTGATGTGCTCTACTTTCCTGGTTCTTGTAAGGAACATGAGCAGCAGCGTTCTGGATCAGTTGCAACTGTCTGATTGACTTTTTAGGCGGACCTGTGAAGATGCTGTTGCAGTAATCAATCCGAATAAAAGATAAACCCATGGATGAGTTTCTCCAGATATTTCTGGGACATCAGTTCTTTAATCCTCCAAATGTTCTTCGGGTGATAGAAGGCCGACTTTGTAATTGTCTTTATGCGTCTCTGGAGGTTCAGATTGGAGTCCATTACTACACCCAGATTTCAGGCCTGATCAGTAGTTTCTAGTTTTATTAGCTGAAGGTGTTTGCTGACTCTTGATCGTTCCTCTTTATGTCCATCATCACAATGTTCCCGCTGCTAACCCTGAGCTTTCTGATCCAGGTTACTGAGATCGAAATATTGAGTGGGCATAATGGACAGGTAAAGTCCATTTTAACGGCCAAATACATTATTGGAAACAGGTAGCTGAGAGATTACCTTCCAAGAAAATTCATTGGAACTGCAATTTTGCACAGAATCATATTGTGATTTGATATAATGTGCAGCTCTAATAAACATGCATTCATGTTTGCACAAAAAAGTATTAGAAATAACATAATACCTGTTAACGTTTGGGTTCTGACATTTTTAGACCCCAATAGTGTTAAATATATGTGACTGACTATAAAGGGCAATCCATAGGGTTAGAGGGCTTTTCCTATCCTTACTCTGACATGGAGAATTTGGAAGAATATTAAAGAATAACATGGGCTAAATCTGGATTTAAAACCTTTGTTGCAAAGTCTAAACAGTCATAGTGCACACCAAGCAGATTTCATCTTTCTGTATTTCTCAAGGTCTCTTAAAACAACATCTTATTGTATGCAAGCAAAATCCTGAGATCTCATGAATATGAGAAATATAGAACCTGATCAGTTGTTTAGATAGATTGTTGCATTTTTTGGTCTCTTTAACTCTAAAGAACGTTCATTTAGGACTGGCTTATTTTTACCCTGATCCACAGATACAGATTGTTCATGAGACTCAAGTCCCAAAACTTGAGTCTGATTCAAGTCCCAGATTTTTAGAGCACAAGTCAAATTTTAGATCTTTATTTTTGTAACAAGATTGACTGATTCCATGTCTCTGAATTGATTCCCTATCACATAAACCTAGTTTTAAGTATAAGATGGCAGGTAAAGATGTGTGTTGCAAAAGAATACTATCAAGACCTTTTTCAGATGTTATTCTGTGTTTTTATGCAAGAGAGTGCCTGTGTTTTGCATGCACAAGTTACTGGCATGCTGGCAAACCCGTTATGGCATGCTCACAGTGTAGTGCTGACTTTGCAGATCCCACGGTGGGGAGAAAATTAGAAGAGAGAGAGGAGGGGGAGACTTACACTTCACCGAGCGCTCCTGTAAGCTGCTTTAGCTTCTCTGAAATGTATAATTACAATCAAGTCTGCTTCAGAATCCCATCATCACACGCAGACTGGCCACAGTCATTGTTATTTAAGTTCTGAAGAGAGTATAAAGGAGCAAAAAACAAGGTTCAAATATTGGTATTACGGATAAGGAGGAGAAACCTGTGAGCCACAAAAAGTTGTATAATTTTAGGAACCCACATATTATAAGAACTGGAAAGCAGGAAATTGAAATTAAAAGCAGTAGAGATTTATCGTCAATATTGGCAAGGTAAAAGTATTTAAACCCAGTGGGGGGAAGATATGGAAGATACAGAGGTTTACACGCACCTGTAGAGTCTAAATTTAATTTAGCAATTGAAATGCACAGCAACTGATTTACTCAGCACCTATTATTCTAAATAGTTGATGTTATGTCATTTTTCTATGTTACAAGGCTTAATACCTTATTACAGCTCTAACAGTTGAAGATGTGTGTGTGCAGCTTGACAATATAATGCAGACAGTTCTTTTACTGGGATTTAAACGTATACTGCGATCTTATACAGGCTACTTCCACAATGGTGCCCTTGTTCACTAAAAGCTTTATGGCTCTGTGTGACCACACCATAAGAGCGCTGTAGTAAATTAAGGCAAAGAGGACAGAACATAGCTAAAGAATCTAAACAGATGAGAAAGGTTTATGGAGCTGGAGCAGGGAAGAAAAGCAGAGGGGTGTGCTAACTTTTCTATTTCAGAGAGCAGACAGAGAAATCTCCAGGACCAGTACAGACTTAGGAGAAATCCAAGAAGGCAGACCGAAACCAGAGACCTAGCAAAGAGTGTTGAAGACCCCCCAAATACTAGCCAATTAGATTGTTCCATGTTGCATTTATGACATTGTATCCTGCTAAGACAGACATCTTCTGGGGCGACTGCTGCAAGATGAGCCTAACCAAAGATCCATCAGTGTAAAATTTGGTAAATTTCTACTTCTAATAATTACATTTTTGAACTTTGTACCTTTCTCTTGACTCCTTTTTCCAATAAAAAGAATCGGACTCAACTAATGCTGTTAATCTTGAACTGTTAATGATTCATCTGACACAGGGTAGAAATTATACGTAAAAGCTCATATATGCACATACGCCCCCACTAATATTTGGTGGTGGATTACCGAGGAAAGTTGGCGAGAAACCACACGTTTTTTTGAAACGACTTTTCGAGCAGAATTAGACGACCTGGCAGAGACCTAGCTTTCATAAAGTTAGACCACCAGGTTCCAACAGAGTTCATTTTGATGTGTTTGGGGTCATTGTCCTTTTGGGACATCCGCCTGTGTCCAAGTTTCATGCATTTGACCAAAACTGAAATCCTGTTAGGGGGTTCAAGAACAAGCGGAAGAGGCAAGAAGACCAGTTTCACTGTTCACTGTGAAAGAGTTGTATATTGCCGTCATCTGAGAGGTCGGCAACCAAGATCCAAAATGGAAACCTGGGGCTCTGCTGCGATTTGCAGATACCAACATGGACAGGTTGAGTTTTACAGTTGCATTTGAAAAAAAATAAAAAAATAAAATCAGTAACATAATTTAAATATCTTGGGTTGGTTATTTATTCAGGAGATACATTTGAACAACACATTAAGAAACTTTCAAAAACAGACCAAGTCCGGTCTCGAGTCATACATCACTACTATGAGTAAGACGATATATTGTGATTTTTAAAACTCAAATTAACAGTAGGAAAACTGTCCCAGCATTCTAAACACTCCAACCTGTTTCATACTTTAACACATCCAGTTTTATTACTAGATCTAGTTGATCCGCTGGAAGGAAGAAGGGGAAAACAGCCACAAACTACCAGTTATACTTTTAATTTTACTACAAGAATTACTGTCATCATTAATGGTTCCATTCAAATCCATAAAAAAAAAAAAAAAATTGATATTTTTGATTAAAATATCGATACAATATAGGGAAATAAAATATTGCGATATATCGGTGTATCAATATTTTCTTACATCCTTACAAACAATGCTGCGCTACTCTACATGCATGCTATGATATTTTCGCATATATCACACTGCATGACAGCATGGGGTCAGACTACGACCTCAACCATAAAACGCAGCGACTCATTGTACACTCAAGCAATAAAAATGATGGGCAAAAAGCCAATCCGTTACCATCATTGTAATATTCTCAAAAAGTACAGATTGCTAAACTTTGAAAACTGTGGCATCCTATGCTTGCTTAAGTTAGTATTTAAATGTGTTAACAATCTAGCACCTGAGCCACTCTGTTCATTTGTCCAGAGACAGAACAGCGACAGGCTCACCAGAGCGTCGATAAACAACAACTGTCAGATTCCGTATTTTAGCACTTCGTTTGGTCAGTCAGTCTTTTCTTACAGAAGTGTTAAATTATGGAACTCACTACCAGCTGAACTGAAAGTTATACCTGAATTTACAATGTTCACAACTAGGATAAAGTCTTGGCTGAAAGACAATTAAAATTGCACCCATGTTTAATTAGTACTGGTTTTAGATGTGAATGAGCAAATGCTACATAGGCTTGTATAGTGTGTAAGGATATTTCATTTGATAGTTTTTACGTTCTTTTATTTTTTTAATATTGTTTTGTAGACCTGTTGTCACAATACCAACCACCAAGACCACTCAGGTCCTCCAACTCTAGCCTACTAATCATCCCTAGACTCAGAACTAAACATGGAGAAGCAGCTTTCAGTTTCTATGCTCCCCTTATCTGGAACAGACTTCCTGACGAGTGTAGAGCTGCTGAAACTCTGAGCTGCTTTAAATCGAGACTAAAAACCCATCTGTTTAGAATTGCCTTCGATTAAATGATTGATGTCATATGTATGAAATGTGTTCATGCTCTCTTGCTTTATTGGTCTTTCTATTGCTTTATTGTGTATCATGTGTAATGTGTGTTTATTGTGCATCATGTGTAATGTGTGTTTCATGCTAATTTGCTACTTTTACTTTTAAATTTCAAATGTTATATTCTGTGTTTGTTTGTTTTTTAATCACCAAATCATGTAAAGCACCTTGAATTACCCTATTGTTGAAAGTGTGCTATACAAATAAAATTGCCTTGCCTTGTCTAGAAGCCCAACCAGGGACAAGAGTTGAAAACTAGTATCTGCTAAAGCAGCCCTATTCAATAGGCGGTCCAAGGGCCAGAACCGGTCCATTGCCCACATACCTCTTTAGTAAATTATTTGTTTAATAGCCGTGCAACATTTTGCGACGTTTTACAGCACATAGTAGCACCGCCGTTTACACGGGTGATGGAAAGTTTAAAACAGCAGTTTTTTTTAAACAACATGTCAGAAAGAGAAAGTTGACAGCAAAAATAGAACATTTAACGACGATTGGACTGATCAATTTGCACACATGCAAAATGCTGCTGAAACACCCATGTGCCTTGTCTGTCTAGCCATTTGCTTGGCAAATAAAGGATATAATGTGCGGCGGCACTTCAAGATGACTCAAGCCAGCTTTTATACTGAATATCCACTGAGCTCAGAGGCTCGACAGACAAAAATAAAAACACTCACTCGAAACTACCAGCAAAGTTTTGTGATTTTGTAACTGTAATTAATGTTACCGGGAATTTATTCAACTGAAACAGGTCATGTTTTCTAGATTTTTATTTTATTTACGCAAAAAGCAATTACCGAGTTTGTGACTCAGATTTAAGGCAAAACTGAAGCTGGTTATGTTTTGCAGTTTTTATTGTTTGCCCTAGAAGCCAGCAGTTAATCCTAATGTCATTTGACTCTTATTTAAATAAACATGGTTGAAAATGTAGCGGTGCTTTGTATTAATGGTACAATACAAGAAATGGAGTACAGGGAAATGTGCAGCCCACTGGCAAAAGCGTTATGACAATTTGGCCCAACGAAAAATCTATATAAATACCCCTGCTCTAAAGCAACACATTAGTTGCGACTTTCTCTGAACCCTGTTGGATTGCAATGTCACTGGTAAATAAAGTAATAAATAAATACAGTCACACAAGGAACAAATTTAGCCGTTTGGCCTTAATACTATGAAGAATGTTCGGAAGAGGCTTTCAGTCTTGCTGTATTAACTATGAAGCATTGGTGGTGGTAGCATCATGCTGAGGGTGTGTTTGTATACCGCAAAAGTGGGTGAAATATTGAAGACAAAGTACTAATTAAAATTCTTCTCTACCTCAACTGAAACTTGGATGTATTTAGGTGTCCCAGGAGGACAACCAGTGTTGTGCCTGAACAAGTTCACAGAACAATCGTTCATGAACCCGTTCATGTTTTTAGTGAACGTGAACTGAATTGTATTTTGTCAGATTTGTTTGTGAACGGCGCTCTCTCGCAGTATAATTTTGTTCAAGAGAGCACCAGATTTCAATGGAGCCTTCAAGACAAAAGCACGGCTAAAACAATGCGCAGGAGCGGGCGATGCGGCGTCTAGTCTTTGTAATGCCTGTGCTGTTAACAACGGGAAACATCAGTCGTATCGCGCATGCGTCATCAAATTGCGAAGCATGGAGGCGAATTCCAACAAATGCAGCAGCAGCGGCATAGTTCGTTGTTTTACACTTTGAGGTACATCCTTTGTTTCCTAACTCAGATTGTTTAATAATTCTTCATTTTAAAATTAAACATTCAACAAGAAAGTTTTTTCCTCTTTTTCTTTTTGTTGAGAATATTTTGTAGGGGTAAAAGGAGCAGCTGGGTACAAGTGTGGACTGAATGGGTGGCAACAATTGGAAAAGGCCAGTATTCTGAGGGTATTAGCTTACAACATCTTGAACTTATTGGGGAGGGGGGGAAATAAATATGAAGTAGTTCATTTTTGGAACTGTGAACTTAGTTTTAAAAAATTGAACAATGAACTATTAGCTGAACTAGTTCGTTTTTAAATGTGTGAACTGAACTTTAAACTAGTTTATATAGAAATTTAACTTTCCCAACACAACTGTCTCAGAACACAGGCTAACTTTAAGCTTCTCTAAACTAATGTAGATGTTTACAAATCCCCCAAATGTTTTAACCTCTGACCCGGAGGACAACACTGGAAAGACTTTTCCATTAAACAAGGACATTAAGAACCAAACCTCCTCAGCTCGTACCTTACAATTTCTATACATTTCTAAAAAAAAAAAGTTTAGTTTTAACGCAGTATGTGGCTATAAATAAAACTTTTCTCCAGAGCATCAGCACCCTGAGGTAATATCGCTTTTGCATGAGAGGCCCTAACCCCCAGGTTAGGAACTGAGCGTCTCGCTTTACGTGTTATTGATTCATCTTCTGCAAGGAAATCCTCTCTTGCTGCAGCACTGAGCAACTACTGCAAAGACCTGAAACCGCGACGGCGTGTTGATTAAACCCGAGTGCTCCTGAAGTACGAACGGTGGCCGACGTCCCTCTTGGCTCGCCGGTCCGAAGCTCAGCTACTATGTGAACAGCAGTAAAGGCGGCGAATCTTTTCTCTTTAATTAATGACCCCGTCAGGCCGGCTGGGCTGTCCAGCGCCGTGGTTGCCATGGTAACAGATGGTTTAAGACAGCCAAATCGATAAGGAAAACCTGACACACTTATTTAAATTACGTTAACAGTTGCTGCTCTAATGGTTGCAGCTTTTTAGATTAGCACCACCTTGTCCTGGTTAAAGGCAGAGTCGCTGTGGGACTGATCCGGTCCCCCTCACTGACAAGACCTGATGAGTGCAGAAGTGGCCCCCGCTGACTGATGGAGGCCAGGGGAGGGAACTGGTGAAGGATGCTTCTGATTAAAAAAAAAGGTCATCAGGACACGTTCGAAGGGGAATAAATTCAGATCAGTGAACACGTGCATTTTGTTCTGAAAGCCTCTGCACCACCGAGAATAATGCCACCATCCAAACAGCTCCTGTGTTGCACTGACAGGCTTTTCAGTTCAATTCAATAATACTTATCCAAAAGAGAAATTTAATCTTGTCGTAACTCATATCATCCAACTATGCTCAAAGAGTTGCTGTGGATGGTAATGCTGTGGGCAGGAAGGATCCCCAGTAGCAGTCAGTCTTGCATTGAATCTGAAGAGACCTCTGACTGAAGACGTACTGTATGACGAGGTTAGCATGACACGCTAACAGCTCAATATCTTGGCAGCAGAGACGATATTCCACAGTAACATGTCCTGGATGGCACCATCTGTTGTTGGCAAGCCCTGCTAATCCACCTCGTTTGCTTTTGCTGCTCCTCTTTAAATCTCCGTCAGTCTGTATGGTTACGTGCAAAGTCCATGCAGGAAGACCCCAGGCCAGGATTCGAACCCGGGATCTCCTTGCTGCAAGGCAACAGTGCTACAGGCTGCCATTTGGGTATCTGCTGCCTTTAAAAACCCGTTTTTTGCTTTCAGAAATCTTGTGCTTCTACAAGCCGTTTGAAAAAGTGCCTTAATGTGATGTCACAAAAGGCAGGATTTGCATGTAACAGCCCCTCACCTATCAAACTACACCCACCAATTCCAGTTCCAGGCCATTCTCATGTGTGGCCAACACATTAGTTCAACGTGTCCCGGTCTCCTCCTGGCAGCATCCAAACCAGATGTCTTTTAAAAAGCTTTTTAGCACATTCCTTTTTAACATCTCGTTTTCTGCATTATGGTTTTATTGTTATGCACTTTGATATCCTTATCTGGATGTTTTAAATTGCCTTATAAATCAATTAATGAATGATAACAAAGATGAAGAAACACTGCACCGATTGATTTACGTTATTATATATTTTTTCTAACTTCATGTAAATAACACGTATGCTTTTTTAATGCACAAATACATATGCACATTCTGTATGTATATATATATATATATATATATATATATATATTATTTTTTTTTACTATCCTACTCAGTTGCATATTCAAATCTGAGTATGCAGCTTTATTTTTAATAACTGCACAATACTTTGGTTTTGTAATTTTGTCCTTAATGTACATATATTCTTAATTCTGTTTTTCTACTTTTCTAGTGTGAATCTAAATGCTTCAATAATCTGTCACTTTGCTGCTGTTACAGCTGAATTTCCCCCTTGTGGGACAATAAATAATTATTTTACTCTATTCTATTCTTCTTGTTTGAAGATGCTGGTAGGCAAATTATTTTTTTCCACCTTCACAAACCAGGCAGGTGGTTCTAAAAGGTCAGCTCCCAGATGAGAATATGAGTAAAACAGCTTAAATAAGCTGCGGGACAGTGTACTTTCCTCAGCTAAGCCCGTCCCACGAGACAGAAAGAGGGCAAAAACAGGCCAATAATGTCTGAAAGGCATCGACTCTGCGTTTCAGTCTGGAGGTCGTATCAAACACAAGAAAACTGGGCTCTCAAACCCGAGTACATACAGCTGAGACTCAGAGAAGCTATAAAAAAAGCCCAGAGAATCTGATGTGTCATAGAAGTGGAGCTGTTTGTGGAGCAACACCAACAGCTATAAATGTCACCGTGCCTCCGACGGACCAGGAGGAGGTAAGAGCTGCCATGTCATCCGCCTGCGAGCTCCTCGACGGGTCCGTCGGGTATTCTGGGACGGCAGACTGGCAGCGTGCCGGCGGCGAGAAAGTGTTTGCAGCAGGAGAAAGGGAAGCATAAGGGGAGGCGGATGTGACTATCAGTCATCATGAAGTGAAGAAGATGAGGACAAAGTCAGAGAGCAACGCCCTCAGGGGTAAATAATCCCAAGATAAATCAGGGTCGTCTTCTCTTTTTTAGAAAATTTCTTTTTACAAAAATATTTTAGATTCATCCTTGGAATGAAAAAAATGTTTCATGCTTTGACATGTTTGTATTTGATAATTTTAGTTATCAAACAAACCTTTTAAGTGAGTAAGGTAGTATTTTTTCCTAATTTGCCAAATTCAGAAAAAAACTAAACATTCAAATGTTTCATCTTTGCATTAATTTCAGCGAGGATCCATCTTTCAATGTGCAGATTGTTGAAGGATTGCAGTACAACCACCATCATCCATATTTACTGTTTCTTCTGAGACACATTGATCGTATAGAGTAGCGTTAAAAAGTATTGCCTTATCCTAGATTTCTTCCCATTTTGGTTCCAAGAAGTTTTACTTCTGCAGAGACAGATTTTTTCAGAAATCCTTTTAAATCGTTTTGGTAGTTCTTGAGGTTTTTTCCCCCACTCATTCTGTCCATTTACTCAGTGATTTCTCTGACTGTGACAACACATTAGGGTGTTTGCGTCTGAAAGGGCCTGATGTGTTTGCTAATTTTATCTTAAAACTCTTACTTAAAAAGATTTAGAAAATGATGGAATTTACTTTTAACATTTTCCAAGTCTCAATAAAAATACAAATAAAAAAAACTGAGGATGGAAAAATTTATTTCGAGACTATTTTTAATGTTATTACTATTTTCAAACTGATTATGCTGTACAGTACGTAACAGAAATATGACATCTGTACTAATATTTAAATCAATAAAAATGTTAATATGGTGCATAAAAAATTAGTAGTCGTTGTTTTAAACCCAGTTTTATTAAACAACCTAGAAGAATCATGGTCATGATTTTTGGCTTGAAATACATACAATTACTTTATTTTATTTTTTACTCACATCCAATAAGAAACAAGTTCAAGCTTACATTATCTCAATATTAATCTGCTTAACGTGAGCTTAAAATTTTATTGACCCGATGAGATAATGAACATTTTATTTCATGAGCAAAACAGGCTTGAGATTTCATTAGTTCGACATAGTGAATGAAATGTTTGTCACAATTGTGTTTCCATAATGAAAACTGTTTAGGTACTTTTTTATATCGAGATTACAAGAGCTTTCCATGTTATCGGGACAAAACACCTCAAGTGAATCTCTTGGCATTTCAAGATAAGATGTTAAACCCTTTTATATCTTGGTATTAAAAAAAAGATATCTACATATGATATTTGTTGGGGGTTTTAGTGACTAATTGAAAACCCACCAACAGGCGCCCGTCTATGCAGTTTTATATTAATCATTTGTGGGTGTGACCCAGTTTTGCAGCTTTTAGCGCCTAGGATCCACCAATACTAAACCACTGACATGAGGAGAAAAAACTGCATACATTTTTTTTTTTAAGTCTGGAGTTTTGAGACAGAGAATTTTCAGGATCACTGCTGTTTTTTGTAAAATATTCTACAAACAACATTCCAATGATGGTTTCTGTGCTTTAATTAAACCTTTTTTTAATCAGCAGCTTATCTCCTTTTCAGGGTATGATCATTAGGTAGCTATCATCTGTTGTTGTTTTTAATAATAACCACCGGCCAAGTGAAGTGAGGCACGGATAAATAAAACCTTATTAACCTGCGATTATAAACTTGTATCGGGGCCTTTCCATCTGAGCTGCACCGATGTTCCTCCGACTCGGACAACAGGGCATTATTCTCGTTTATGACAGGATCTCTGCGGGGTGTGGGATGGTGGTAAAAAACAGGGGGGCATAAGTATCCATCTGGCTGCTAATTAGGTCAGCCTCACTCAGTATTTCACAGTGGCCCTGTGTGAATCAGAAGGTTCACAATAGGTTGGGATTAGGAGGGAGAGGTCCTCTCCTCTGCACACTTGTCCTCTTTGTGGATGAAAAATGGCACAACGGGAGCCGATAAAGGAGGAGAGTAAAAAATGTAAAACGTTTTATCAACAAATCCCACAAGACTGTTGAGCTGCAACAGGATGGGGTCAAATTGAACTCTGGACTCTTTTGGAGTCATGATGGGTGTATATAACTGGTTAAAGTCAATGCATCTTTCGATTGTGAAGAGCTATATTGTAGATTTGGGGATTTTACTATCCATCCATCCACTTTCTTCCGCTTATCCGGGGTCGGGTCACGGGGGCAGCAGCCTAAGCAAAGAGACCCAGACTTCCCTCTCCCCAGCCACTTGTTCCAGCTCCTCGGAAGGAACCCAAAGGCGCTCCCAGGCCAGCCGAGAAACATAGTCCCTCCAGCGTGTCCTGGGCCTTCCCCTGGGCCTCCTCCCGGTGAGACGTGCCTGAAACACCTCACCAGGGAGGCGTCCAGGAGGCATCCTGACCAGATGCCCGAGCCACCTCAACTGGTTCCTCTCGATGTGGAGAAGCAGCGGCTCTACTCTGAGCCCCCTCCGGATGACTGAGCTTCTCACCCTGTCTCTAAGGGAGAGCCCAGACACTCTGCGGAGGAAACTCATTTCAGCCGCTTGTATCCGTAATCTCGTTCTTTCGGTCACCACCCAGAGTTCGTGACCATAGATGAGGGTAGGAACGTAGATCGACCGGTAAATTGAGAGCTTCACCTTTCGGCTCTGCTCTCTCTTCACCACGACAGACCGGTAAAGCGCCCGCATAACTGCAGATGCCCCACCAATCCGTCTATCGATCTCCCACCCCATTTTTCCCTCATTCGGGAACAAGACCCCCAGATACTTAAACTCCTCCACTTGGGGAAGGACCCCATCCCCGACCCGGAGAAGGCACCCCACCCTTTTCCGGCTCAAGACCATGGCCTTGGATTTGGAGGTGCTGATTCTCATCCCAGCCACTTCACACTCGGCTGCGAACCGCTCTAGCGAAAGCTGTAGATCACGTTCCGATGAAGCCAACAGGACCACGTCATCTGCAAAAAGCAGAGACCCGATCCTGAGGCCACCAAAATGGATCCCCTCAACGCCTTGGCTGCACCTAGAGATCCTGTCCATAAAAGTTAGGAACAGGATCGGTGACAAAGGGCAACCTTGGCGGAGTGCAGCTCTCACTGGAAACAAGCCCGACTTACTGCCGGCAATGCGAACCAAACTCTGGCACTGGTCGTACAGGGACCTAACAGCCCGTATCAAGGGGCCCGGTACCCAATACTCCCGGAGCACCCCCCACAGGGCCCCCCGAGGGACACGGTCGAACGCCTTCGTGTCAATAAAACACATGTAGACCGGTTGGGCGAACTCCCACGCACCCTCCAGGACCCTGCTGAGGGTGTAGAGCTGGTCCAGTGTTCCACGGCCAGGACGAAAACCGCATTGTTCCTCGTGAATCCGAGGTTCGACTATCCGTCGGACCCTCCTCTCCAGAACCCCTGAATAGACCTTACCAGGGAGGCTCAGAAGTGTGATCCCCCTGTAGTTGGAATACACCCTGTGGTCCCCCTTTTTAAAAAGGGGGACCACCACCCCGGTCTCCCAATCCAAATGAACTGCCCCCGATGTCCACGCAATATTGCAGAGCCGCGTTAACCAACACAGCCCCACAACATCCAGAACCTTGAGGAACTCCGGTCGAATCTCATCCACCCCCGGAGCCCTGCCACCGAGGAGCTTTTTAACGACCTCGGTGACCTCAGCACCAGAGATTGGAGAGACCGACCCCAAGTCCCCAAACCCTGCTTCCAAATTGGAAGGCGTGCTGGTGGGATTGAGGAGGTCTTCGAAATATTCCATCCACCGACCCAAAACGTCCCGCGTCGAGGTCAGCAGCACACCATCCCCACTGTAAACAGTGTTGGTGGCAGACCGCTTTCCCCCCCTGAGACGCCGGATGGTGGACCAGAATCGCTTCGAGGCCGTACGGAAGTCGTTTTCCATGGCCTCTCCAAACTCCTCCCACGCCCGAGTTTTTGCCTCAGCAACCATCCGAGCCGCATCCCGCTTGGCCTGTCGGTACCTATCACCTGCTTCAGGGGTCCCACAAGCCAAAAAGACCCGGTAGGACTCCTTCTTCAGCCTGACAGCATCCCTTACCGCCGGTGTCCACCAGCGGGTTCGGGGGTTGCCGCCGCGACAGGCACCGACCACCTTGCGGCCACAGCTTCGGTCAGCCGCCTCGGCAATGGAGCCGCGGAACATGGTCCACTCGGACTCAATGTCCCCCCCCTCCCCCGAGACGTGTTCAAAGTTCTGCCGGAGGTGTGAGTTGAAGCTCCTTCTGACAGGAGACTCTGCCAGACGTTCCCAGCAGACCCTCACAACACGTTTGGGCCCTCCAGCTCTGTCCGGTGTCCTCCCCCACCATCAGAGCCGACTCACCACCAGGTAGTGGTCAGTGGACAGCTCAGCCCCTCTCTTTACCTGAGTGTCCAGAACATGCAGCCGCAGATCAGATGAGACAGCAACCAAGTCTATCATTGATTTGCGGCCTAAGGTGTCCTGGTGCCAAGTGCACATATGGACACCTTTATGCTTGAACATGGTGTTTGTTATGGACAATCCATGACAAGCACAGAAGTCCAATAACAAGACACCACTCGGGTTTAGATCGGGGGGGCCATTCCGCCCAACCACACCCCTCCAGGTCTCACTGTCATTGCCCACGTGAGCGTTGAAGTCCCCCAGCAGAACAAGGGAGTCCCCAGGAGGAGCACTCTCCAGCACCCCCTCCAAAGACTCCAAAAAGGGTGGGTAATCTTATCTGCTGTTTGGCGCGTAAGCACAAACAGCAGTCAGGACCCGTCCCCCCACCCGAAGGCGGAGGGAGGCTACCCTCTCGTTCACCGGGGTAAACCCCAACGTACAGGCGCCGAGATGGGGGGCAACAAGTATGCCCACCCCAGCTCGGCGCCTCTCAGCAGGGGCAACTCCAGAGTGGAAGAGAGTCCAACCCCTCTCGAGGAGACGGGTTCCAGAGCCAGACCCGTGCGCCGAGGTGAGTCCGACGATGTCCAGTCGGAACCTCTTACTAATTTCCTTAAATAAATAATATATATCACCAAAGATAAATGGCAAAGCTGTCTGCGGATACGTTTTTCTTCCTTGGGACCGGTCGAACAGTGAATCGCCTCAAAGTAGGATCGAATCTGTTCATTTTATTCTCCTGTTTCTGTATCTGGGCAGAGATAAGTTGGAATGATTTAGATATCATTTCTTAGAGTTGGTTTGATGTGTATCGAACACTGAAACCGCTGTTTTCCACTGAAGCCTCTGATCGCATGCCCACTGTTCTCTGTACGTTCTATTGTTAGCTCCTGAGCTAAACCTAAGCACGCTCCCCTCTTTGTTATGGTTATGTGAACCAAACAATACTTCCTGTTGCACAACACTCCATGTTTGATCAACGTGCAACTAAATCTTTGAAACGCCTAAAGGACATCAGACTCATCCTTGTTAAAGAGATGTTTTTTTCCACAACAGTTGTCCATAATTTTTGGGATTTTATGAAGAATCCTTCTTTGCATTATCATCTCCAGATGTTCCACAGTTGTCCCAAGAACAGAACCAGAACCTTCTTTATCAGGTTGTTTAGCCTTTTTAAATCCCTGGCTCTGATGCTGCTACCCCAACAGATGATGGCTGAAGAGATTACACTCTCCACAACAGACTTGTAGAAGATCTGCAGCATCTTGCTGCAAACCTTGAAGGACCTAAGCTTCCTCCAGAAGTACAGTCTGCTCTGTCCCTTCTTGTAGACGGCTTCACTGTTGCGCCTCCAGTCCAGTCTGTTCTCAAGGTGAACTCCGACGTATTTATACTCCTCAACCACCTCCACTTCTTCTCCCATGATGGAAACAGTGTTTGACTTATCCCTGTTTCTTTTTAAATCTACAATCATCTCGTATGTTTTGTTCACATTCAAGAGGATTGTTCATTGTGATGTTATGGTATTAGGTAAAGAGGATGTCATGGATTAGACTTTTTATTTTTACCAGCAGCGAAACATGTGGCAGCATCATGCTTTTTTAGATGATGTTCACTTACGCAGAATGAAAAATTGTTCAGTCAGATTGTTCTTGAACATCATGGATGTCAATAAGTGTGGAGGACGGTATGTTTCTTTTTCATTTTGCTAACGCATGCACAATGTGTTTAGGTTTTTAAAGCCAACTAAACCATTTACCAGCATCCACAGTGTAATACAGCTCAAATGTAAAAACCACAGATCAAACTCGACATCCTTTCTCCTTCATCGACCCCTAGCGAAAACCAGAAAACTTTTCCCAACCATATTTCATGCCAGGCAACGTCCCCCTCAGTGCCGTCGGAGGCTCTATTTTCCTGACGGCCTGTCAGTTCCTTCTGTCTGAAAGGGAGGTGAGAAACACTGAATCAGTCAGAGTTACCGCCTGCCAAGCTGCTGTCAACCTCCCTAAATATAAACAGCTAATGCCATTCGTTCCGCTGAGGAGGAGAAGCATCTGCAACACCAGCTTTGGACGGCACATTCTGATGTTTTTAGGTTAACGCTGAGCAGCACCCTGCCAGACGGCGAGGAGTCAGTTGCTGCAACTGATATGGTGGAGGCTTCGTTATTTTGATTTTTCTTGCAAATCAAACATTTACACCTCAAATAATCACTCAGGATTCTCTTATAGCCTCCAAGAAATGAAATTGGGTTATTTCGGGTTTGGGTTTTTTTCTGTTTCAGAGCGTAAAATACTCACACAAAAGGTGCAGTGAAGGTGGGCAGTATCTCTAAAAATCCATCTGTCATGGATGTGGTTCCTGTTCTACATAAAATAAAAGAAACCCAGGATTTCTGTTGATTTGCTTTTTTCTGAATGTTCACGATTCACGCAAATATGGAGCAGGAGATCAATAGACGAATTGTTGTGGCATCTGCAGTGATGCACTTTTTTGACACAAAAGAGCACCATATCTGGATCATGTAGCATCCGTAACAGTGTCATCTTGGAGTCTGTCACTTCCCATTGTAGCAGATGGAAAACAGACTATTTCCTGACCGAAAAAAAACAATCTTTCCAACAGATATAGTTTGAATAGATTGGTGGACGCTTATTGGTGGCATAGAAAAAGGATGAAATAGGCACTTTAGCGACAAAGATTATCTATGCAGGCAACACGGGTGACCTCTGTGGAGGTAAACACAGGTAGGGAGGACAGATTTCTCTTCTTCCACCTATTATTCTCAGTAGCAAATAATTTCTACCCCAGGATTATTTAACAACTGGAATCTTGAATTTAAGGGAAGGAAAAAATCTAGGCTACATTGTAGAGTCAGGAGCAGGGAGTCAGCAGCCAGACCATTGGTGGCAACTGATGTCCACAAATCACTTTATTAAATGAATCAATAATCATTCTCGTGATGCTCCTCATGCGTGTTAACCCATGCTAAATATCTATGGCAGCACTGTTTTTATCCTGTGTCTGAGCCAAAGGAAGGAGAAAAGCAGCTACAATAGAAAAAGACAGATGGACCGAACCAGAGCTCTGTCAGTGAACGCATCTTTCAACAACAATAAGGTCCATAACACGCTCTGCACTGAACTGAATGACTCACCTGAAACAATGTCAAGCTGAATGTAAACATCACTGATACTAGAGAAAAACCAGCTGACGTCCAAATGGCCACCAGTAGCATCCAATCAGCCCAAACTCCTTATTTTGTATAAAACGCAACTCGGCGGAATCCCCGTTGATGAGGGGGGATTTTCCAACAGCTGACAATGCTGCATTCAAGTACAGCTGGGAGACTAGGCTGTCAAAATATCCAAACAACTCCAAAGTGATTTCAGCATGTTTTATCCTCAAATATGGGCAGAGTACTATTTAAACATTTCTAAACATTAACACTGACTCTTTTCAAGTGGTTATATTGTTTTCTACTCTGACTATGTCTGGTTGTACCATTTTATTTATTTTTTCAAAATACAATCAAATCTCCAGTCTGTTCTATACTTTAAACTTTTTCAAATTAATTTCAGCAACTGAAATTAAGGAATTAAAAAAAGGGTTCTTTGTTTAATGCTGATCAAAATAAGAAATGAAACTCATATGCACATTTGTATTGATTTGTCTGGACTAGTGTTCCGAAAACATTTATTTATAATTGATTTTTTTAAATAAAGAAAACAATGGTGTCGTAACTCATATCATCAAGTATCTTCAAAAGGAAAAGTTGTAAAATGAGAATATGTTTTATCTTAATTCTTCTACTCTGCCAAAAAGCCTAACCAAATTAGTATTTCCAGCTTTGATGTGTTGTGGAGGATACAGAGGATACTTGAATTTATGAAGAATACAAGCAAAACCTCAAGATCCCTAAAGACTGTGATCAAGATTACAACAAATAAGCTTTTGATGCTTCTTGAAAAAGCCTCGATTTGTTTGAAGACGTTTAAAGAGGCACTCTGATGTTCGTATGGCGATGCTCTTATCTACCAACTGGCAGCTTTGATGCTTCAGTAAATTATATCACTTGCAAAACATTTTCAGAAAAACCCGTCTGCAAGGGTGACGAATTCAACCTTTAACGGGTTTAAACTTCAAAGGACGCCGCTTCAAATTTGTAGCACACATTCCTCAAGGTTTCACACACAATTGATGATTGCCCCATTTTCTCTATGTAAGCCAAAGTTTACCTATATGAGAATATCATAACCCTGCAAAAAGGATTTGTATCCTGTAGCCCATTGTGCAGCAAAATAGCTCTAAACTTTTTTCTTTGTTCAATAGATGGTAAATCTTGGGACTTTAAGTGATTTGCACAGCAGCTACATGGTGATACATTTCATATGAATGTATGTCACTGCAGCAGATTTTTCCTCTCCTCGTGCACGCTCTCCTTCTTGCTGGTGGAGTCAGACACAGGAAATTAAGTAGGTCAATGAGATTCCTTTATACTACTACAGCAGGGAAGCACGACGAAGTAGAAGATCGGGGAATACATGACAGGGAGACGATGAGATGAGACGGAGAAGACAAGCGGGAGCCACTACCTCCGCAGTCATTGTCGCTCAGATACGGTGGCTTATTAAGAATGTAAACACATCTCCATTTCTTTTAGAAGTTAAACACACCTACGAAAGGCTCAGAGTTGGAGTATTTTCTTTGAAATGTTTTATTTTGATTCTGCGCAGTAAATATTTTCCCAATATGGTAATGAAAATACTCACTGACGGCTCCAACCTTCAAAACTAAATGTGAACTTTGCTTGATTCTTGCACCCCAATTTCAGTGATGCTGGAGGAGAGAACCAGCAAAGACAAGCAGAGGCTGCAGCAGCACCTCTTTTTACCCCTGCCAAGGAGGTTATGTTTTCGCCAGGGCTTTTTGTTTGTTTGTTTGTTAGCTAGCAACATAACTCAACAGGTTATAGGTGGATTTTGATTACATTTTCACGAAATGTCTGCAATGGGACCAGGAACAAGCGATTACAATTTGGGGGTGATCTGGATCACCGTCTGGATTCAGGATTTTTTCATTTCAACATATGTGCATGTAGGTCCACAATAAATAGCCCAGGGTGCTTAGTGAAAAATACAGGATAACTTCCCAACAGGTTCTACAACATATCAAAGAATGATCTGGATCCTGCAAAAATTCCGGATACCGTGATCCAGAATAAGGAAAACACAGGGGAAACTTTTGAAAACTGCAAAGGAGTAAATTAGAGTAGAGTCATGAAACAAACACCAAAATATAGGCGAGACATTTTGGATTCTGAAATGTGCCAACGGATTTTATGCATCTTCAAAAGCTAATGGAGCTACATCCAGAAGAAAACCACAAAGTAAGAAGTAGTTATATCAGTGTGAATCCAGCTGCTAAAGGTGTTTTCATGGTCAAGGAATCTAAAAACTTTGTAATTAGATCACAACAACTGGGGGTTCTGACCTGCTTTTTCCGAGTGCTTTTGTAAACAACCTAGAAGCATCATGGTCATGATTGTTGGCTTGAAATACATACAATTACTTTATTTTATTTTTTACTCACATCCAATAAGAAACAAGTTCAAGCTTACATTATCTCGATATTAATCTGCTTAACGTGAGCTTAAAATGTTATTGGCCCGATGAGATAATGAACATTTTATTTCATGAGAAAAACAGGCTTGAGATTTCATTAGTTCGACATAGTGAATGTGCTTTTTTATTTTCCCGACTGCAGAATTGTTTAAAAATGTCTCGTTCACTGAAAAACCGTGTGAAATACGATTGGTCACTCTGAGCTGCATATGTGCTGCATGTGAACCAGTGACGTAGCCAGAAATAGCTTTTTAGGTGGGCCCAGCAAAAAATGGGTGGGCCATATAAATATAATTGAAATTGAGTTATTTCCACTGTTCCACAGATATGTGTCTGTATACATCAGAAACTGCTTAGAGCAAAGCATCCAGGAAGAATAAAACACATTAAAGTTGTATCCTAAAAGGTAACTCACATCAGCTCTCCGACATAAACAGTTATTTTTAATTTCTAGTTTTGCCTTTTTGGGCTTCACTCACTATTAAGACAATGTGCTGGTTTCCCTTTATCGCATCAGATCAGCGGCAGTCATATTCTGATTGCGAAACACTACAAAGTATAAACATAACCAGTGTCAGATTCGCAATTCTTTAAATAATTATTTGATTCCATTAAGGGTTAATATTAGGGCAGCTCACCCTGCAGATAGCGATAGATTATGAAGCTGTCAAATATGTTGCTGCATCGCACCATTTTTGCTAACCAGAAGTTAAACGGGCGGGATCATCTAGGCTCAGTGAGATCAGTGATTGGTCAGCTTTTCACAAGGGACTATAGAAAATGTAGTAGCAACATGTTTCAAATAAACATTTAAAAAAAATTTATTTAGTTTATTTATTGTCACATTCAATTAGTTTTAAAGCATAGAACTGTAGTTTAATGAATTAGTCTGGAATATTTAGCTAGGGGTCGTAATATTTTCATTAAAAGTGTAAGTTTAAAATCTACAATCTTAGACTTATTTCTTTATTTTTTTACTCTTTATTTATGAAAGGTACATCGTCATTTTACACATATGTTTACTTTTTTTTCAATCTCTAAAATTTTTCTTCGTGACATAAAAGTTTCTCTTACATAAACCCATTTCCTTTCGATATACCATTTTACTTGTTTTTCCCTTTTTCTTCCTTTATTTTATTGTACTTTACGAACTACAAGTGAGGGGTGCGCATTCATGTCCAATATAGATCAGTACTGATACCAGTAAGGAGATAAATTGTACGCTACTTTATACTGAAAATGTTTTTACTTCCAATTAGACCAAATCTTATTAAACTTCTCTATTTGCAATTTAAGGGAGAGAGTAATTTTTTCCATTGTATAAATGTTGTTCACTATGTTTTCCCATTCCTCGACTGTTGGGGAGTCAGGATGCAGCCAGTGTCTGGTTATGGCCTTTTTACCAGCTAAAATAAGAATGTTAAGTAAATACTTGCTAGAGAACCCTAGAGAATGGTCCACCTTTCCAAAGAATATTGTCTCAAAGGTGAAAGGTATTTTCATTTTAAATATTTTCTCCAAGTTTTGTGGAGGTCCGACCAGAAGTACTTAATTGGTGGACATTCCCAGAAAATATGGTAATGACTGACATCCTGACTCCCACACTGCCTCCAGCATTTAGGTTCTATCCCAGAGAAGGATTTCTGTTTTGGAGTAATAAAGTATCTAGTGAAGCATTTCCATGAAAATTCTCTCCACGTGAGTGAGTTGGTGCATTTCCAAATAGATCTACAGTGACTTTGCCATTCTTCCTTCAAAATAATAGCTCCACTTTCTTCTTCCCATTTGTTTTTTATATATTCTGTTCAATTTGATTTTTTAACTAAAAGGCCCTTATATAGCCTGGAGATACTTCCTCGTTTTGTTTCTGATTTATATGCCGCAATAAACTCTTTTAATATTGGTTCTTCCGGGTCTATGAGATGGTTTTTAAGTGTCTTGTCATAGTAATGGCGTAATTGTAAGTATCTAAAAAAAATCTTGCTTTTCAATTGAGTACTTATTTCATTTCGAGAATCTCGGATCTGATTGGCTGGGACCAAAATCAGGATCATATGCACACCAGCGCAATACTTTAAAATCTTCCTGTAAATCATATTCCTCTCTAATGGTCCTCCAGATTTTCAGCGGGCATTTTATCCAGGGGTTCTGCACATTGTCTATAGCCTTTGTTAAATCCTGGTTTGCTAGTAATGCCTGGATTGGTTTGTTCTTTGTTAGTGAGAGTTCTATTTCCTTCCATCTTGAGTTACAATCCTTATTGCATATATTTATAAGTGGTTTTATCTGAGCTGAATAAAAGTAATCTTTTAAGTTTGGTAGGGCCATGCCTCCTCTGTCTTTTGGGAGTTGTAGAGTTTTATATCTCACGCGTGGTTTTTTACCTTGCTATATGAACCTTGATATTATACGATCCCATTCAGTAAATTGTTTTTGGTTAATTTCGATTGGAAGGGTTTGAAACAAGAAGAGAAACCTCGGTAATATATTCATTTTTACGGTTTCAATTATTTGAATGAGGCTAACAAATGGGTTACAATTCCATCTCTGAATATCTGTCTTAATTTGTGTCAGGAGCAAATCGTAGTTCAATGTTCCCACTGATGCTATCTGTTTAGGTAAGTGGAATCCCAAATACTTTAATATGGTTTGGTCCCATTTATTTTTAAATTTTTCTTGTAAGTGTGTAGTTGGTCTAAAATTGAATGTTAGCAATTGGGTCTTTTGAATGTTGAGTTTATATCCTGCATAATGGCCAAAAAACTCTAGAATATTCATTAAATTAGTAAACGATTCTAATGGTTCCGACAGATGCACCAGGACATCGTCCGCATACAATGCTATTTTATGTTGTTCGTTACCAATTACAATACCTTTAATATTTTCTGCTTGTCTTATCCATTGGGCTATTGGCTCAATGTAAAGAGCAAAAAGTAATGGTGACATTCCACATCCTTGTCTTGTTCCTCGATTTAATTTTATTGAATCTGACAAATATCCCTTTATTTTAATCCGGGCAATAGGATTTGCATACAAAGCTTTAATACCCTTAATAAATAATTCGGGGAATCCAGATCTTTCAAGGACTTTGTATAAGAATTTCCAGCTTACAGAATCGAAGGACTTTTCGGCATCCAAACTGACCAGCAGGGCCGATGAATTATTTTCTCTTATATGATTGATAATATGTAGTGTACGTCGTGTATTATCGCTTGTTTGTCGTTGTGAAATTAATCCTGTCTGGTCAGTGTGAATAAGCTGGGGGAGGACCTCCTTTATTCTCTCTGCTAAAATTGATGTATATATTTTATAGTCAATATTCAGAACTGAAATTGGTCTAAATGAACCACATTCCCTTTTATCTTTTCCTTCTTTAAGAATGACGGAGATTGTGGCCTCTCGCCATGATGGTGGTATTCTATTTTCTTTTAAAGCAGCATTGAATATTTGGTAGAGAATTGGAACTAATTCATTTCTGAATGTTTTGTACCACTCTGATGAGTAGCCGTCGGGACCCGGGGACTTGTTTGTTTTCAATTTAGTTATTGGGTTTTCAATCTCTTTCTTTGTGATATTTGCTGTAAGGAGGGTACATTTAAAAGGTTCTAATAATTTAGTAATTTGTTGTTCATCCTTTGTATTAGGTTGTGAGTATAATTGTTGGTAATATTTTTGAAAAGCTATTTGTATATTGTCTTGTGTATTTACCAAGGTCTTAGAGTCTGGGTCTCTTATTCTATAGTGTTATCTGCCTGATGTTTCTTCAGTTTCCTTTCCAGGAACTTAGAGAATTTAGCCCCTGCCTCGTAATAACGTTGCTTTGTGTAGACCATTTTTTTCTCCATTTCCTGGGAAAACAGTGCATTTATTTCATTTCTTAGTTTTTTAGCCTTGGTATAAGATTTGAGTTTGGTTCCTTCTTGTGTTTTAATTCCACTTCCTTTAGCTCTTTTGTTAAGGTTTTAAGTTGAGATTGTCTTTGTTTCTTTCTGTATGAACAGAAAGAAATAATTTCTCCCCTATTATAAGCCTTTAATGCATCCAACACTATCTCAGGACTAACTTCTCCGTTATTATTGGTTTTAAGGAAGTTTATGATTTCTTCTTTCTTGTGCGTCTTAAATTGTGGAACGTTTAGAATGCTTGAGTTTAGCCTCCATTGTGTTTTACCAGGTTTCTTGTTCATTTTTAACTCCAGAGACAGTGGTGCATGGTCAGACAAATCAATGCTGCCTATTTCACAGTCATGAATTTTATGAAGATCCTTTTTAAAAATGAAAAAGTAATCAATTCTGGCATAAGTTGCATGAGGATGAGAGTAGTGTGTATAATCTTTCTTTGTTGGATGTAAACTTCTCCAGAGATCAATTATTCCCATTTCTGACATGTATGTTTTCAATTTCCTTTGTAATGAAGACTGGGGGAAATCTTTTGATGAATCCAATTTAGGGTTGAGCCTCATATTCCAGTGTCCTCCACAAATGACTGCGCCTTCCCCTTCTGTCATCAAGTCAAACATTTTCCTATAAAAAGGGAGGTCTGAGCCTGGAGGGGCGTAGATGTTTAGAAGTGTCATTCTAACACCTTCTATATTGGCCTGGATTAGAAAATATCTTCCTTCTCTATCTTTTGTTTCAGAAAGAAGCTCAAAGGAGATTTTTTTGGGATACTAAAATTGCCACCCCTCTTCTATGCCCAGAACTATATGATGAATAAAACACTTTATTATAGCCACTCTTTATCAATTTTTCGTGCTCTTTAGAATTTAGATGTGTTTCTTGTAACATTACAATCTGTGCAGCTTTTTTTTTCATTTTGTTCAAAATTTTAGTCCTTTTGACTGGGTTCAGTACTCCATTAATGTTAAAGGACACCATTTTTAATGTACAGCTATCCACCATATTTCCTTATTGGTGTTGTTCCTGTTAGATTATGTCCTACGTAAGTACGGAAATCACAAATGCACACCCCTCTGAACGTTGTGAACCATGAAATATGAACAGGCTCTGCGTATCACCTCTTCCTTCAACTTGTAGCTTGCTATTTTTGCGATTATCGACCGGGGTTTCCCCCCAGAGTTGATGGGCCTCGGAGCTAATGCTCTGTGGGCTCTTTCAATCCGCAAGGTCGTGTCCGCTGGGAGACCCAGCGACTCCGCCAAAACTTTCTCCAGGAAACTGTGAACGTTGCTGCCTTCTGCCTCTTCAGGTATGCCATGCACCCGGATGTTGTCCCTACGTGCGCGCCCCTCCTGGTCCAATGGCTTAGCTTCCATCTCGGCCTGACGCCGGGTTAGCCGTTTTATCAAGGTGGCTGCGGCCTGTAAGACTGTCTCTGCTTCTTCGATCCGTTCCTCTGCTTCTTCCAGTAGGTCATTGGTTCTCTGCACCATCTTAGACTTATTTCATAGGGCGTGTTATTCAAAACAGCTAATGACAGCAAGTCTTGCAAAGATGGACATGTCACCTCCAGTTTTATTTTATTTTATTTTATGATGACTTTATGTGATACTCCTTAAAACTAAAATGTAATTCTAAATATAATTTATTTTAAGAAAGTCCTTTATTTGGGTGGGCGCTGGTCCAAAGTGGGTGGGCGTAAATGAGTGAATGAAACCTTCAAAAAAGTGTGCACAGAGTATTTCGTCAAGTCAGGTATTTTGTATTTTTGTGCACTTCTGTGTTTTTGAAGGTGCGACAACAGCTTAAAAAGCAAAACAAAGAATTAATCTTGTGTGCTTCGACTTGATGGTAGTAAGAAGGTGAAAAAGTGACTCAATTTGTTTTCTGACACTGAAAGCGTTAAAATATATAAACTACAGTAGCTATTGTGAGAATTCAGTCATAAAATACCGTTTATGTGAGTAAAGACAACAGCGAGAATGAGCAAAACATTTTTAAAGTTTATTTTAGAAAAAATATGATAAATGAACGAGAATTAGTTCATGGTGGAACTGTGAACTTAGCTCAGAATGCTTAGAAGGTGAACTATGAACATGAATCAGTTCATTTTAACCCAGCTGAACTGAATTTAGGGCTAGTTCTCTTTCAGGATGGACTGACATAGCACTGCTTGTGAAATGTTATAGAAAAAGACTTTAAAGGAGGTTCACCCCAAAAAATTACAAGTTAAGGGTTTTAATGTTTCTACCAGTGGATGTTTAGACTTTCTTTCCTGATTATATTTTACATTTTCTACTAAATGTAAAACAGGACTCAAAGTTTGATGTAATAGCAAATATTTAAAAACTAAATTATCCATCCAGGTAGCGAAAAGTAACCATTTTCCACTTGAAACGAAGGATTTAACAAAAATCCATTTAACTGAACAAATGAGCCAGATTTCACTGCCTGAATGGTCACAAATCACACAATGTCAAAGAAATCATAAATAAAGACGAGTGTCTAAATGTAGAAGTGCATTAACGCTTTAAATAGAAGCATAAGCAGGGCCTTGCGTAAGTGATGTCCCCACTTTACCGAGCGTTGCCGCTAGAAGAGGAGGAAATCTGTCAGGAGAAATACCTGGGAGTCAGTGAGCAGGAACAGAGCAGCACAAAGGCCAAGCGTTTGTCTTTAATGAAAGATGAATTTATCACAGCAGAGTGGGAAAACACAATAAATCACCTGATGCTCTGCGTGCAGACATTTCATTAGTTTCGTTTCATTACACACATCAGAGGGCTGTTCTTCATTAAGAGCAAAAAACAACTCTCGGACCGTTTCCGCAAAAGGCAACAGCTTTGGCTGCTTGCTACGAGGCTCGGTCATATCGCAGGGTGACGGGGTCCAGAACCGTCATCTTCCCGCCTCTCTGTCTCTGTGTCCACCGCACGGAGACACGACGCTCTGTTTCATAACATCCCCTCTTGTCGGATTAATCCACGGCGTGGTGCCAGAACTGCTCTGTAGAGCCTCTGACCGCACAGAAAGATTGGGTTTAAAGGCCACAGTTGCTCAAACTATTTCAGATTAGTTGCCCTTTTACAACAACCGTGAGACACATTTTAACAGGATTTTGTTTGTTTTTTTAATAATAAAATCTAATTACATCATAATAACGGTGAGGCTGAGCAAAAAAATAAATAAAAAATCTCCCATTGTGTTCAGAGGAATGATAGTCTGGTCTAGAGTCAAATTAAAATTTGAAGAAAGTGGAAGATTTTACCTGAGAACTCAAACTGGACTAAATATTTCATTTTTTAGGACATTAGGTCAGTTAGGATGATTTTATCTAACTTTTTTCAAATTCAGAAGTGTAAAGTACATCCACTTCCTTAGTATTTGGTAGAACTGCTTTTAAAACTGCATAAACTGGGTCAAAACATTTTAGGTATCCTTCCAGAAGCTTCTCACAATAGTTTGCTTGAATTTTGGCCGATTCCTCCAGATAGAACTGCCGTAGATTGGTCAGGTTTGTTGGGCGCCTTACTCGCAAATGCCTGTTCAGCTCCACATTTCTAGGGAGAGTGTGATTTATAAAGCGGAAATTGCACGCAGCTGTCCGTACTCCAAGTTTGATAGATCTGAAACTTACTTGCCCCAAGTAAAAAACTTTTTTTGCTGAGCTTAAGTACGGTTTTAATAAGTGTTCTATGCAACGTTTTATAAATGAGACCCCAGGTCAGTACAGGACTTGTTTCACTGCAGATGATGACACTCTTACCAGCTTCGGCCAGCATCTTCACAAGATCTTATCTTTTTTGGCACCAGTGGGCTTTATTCACAAGCAGATCAGGCAAGAAAAAGGGCAGAAAAAGAAGGGGGAAGACATACAGCAAAGGTCCTAGAGTCAAGAATTGAACCCTGCTGCGTCGAGGACTAATAGCCTCCGTATACGGGGGCGACCCCTACACGCCTACCGCCCCCATTCCCATGCCGTTTTTACTTGAATACACTAATTATTTGAACAGATGAACACTGCACCTTGATGCATCTGGAAATTGTACCCAAATATGAACCAGACAATAATGCTCCTCCTGATATCTTGGCGGATTTTTTTTCCCCCCATGATGTCACACAAGGAAGCAGTACGAGGTTTTTCCTTAAAATACATCAACAGGTGGGTCTAAATTTACCTCAAATGTTGTCAGAAGTTTACAAAGCCATGACAGCATTATCTGGGCTTTCACAAATTATTTAAATAAATAATACTCTCAGAAATTGAAAAGAGAAGTAAAAACATTATCTTATTATTCTGGGATTTAGCAAATAGAAACAACTTTTGTGATCCTAACAGACCTAAAACAGGAAAAGTTTGTTTGATTTAATGCCGGACAGTGAGGGAAAAATAATTATTTATCTTTTTAAGTGCTATACGTAAATATCTGGTTTCAACAGTGAGGATTTTGTGTTTTCCTCTTGCATCTCGTACACCTCAGCCACAAGGTGTGGTTAAAGCAGAAAGTCAGGAGCGCCCTCTCATTCCAGTCAGACTACATTCTTATCAGTGAAGCCCGACTTTCCTCCATCTACACCGATGAGATTTATCTCTGAGAGTTAAGCAACTGAGTTATAGCTTGGGTAATTACATCCGATCCCCAATTAGCTTGTTTTTGCACATCCAAAACAGTATCATCACCCCTTAAAAGAATTCATTTCTGTGCATTACAACTTTACCAGGCTCCTACTGGGAGTGCTGTTACAAAAAAAAACACACAAAAAAACACTTTGAAGAAGTTATTTAAAGATACGGTGGGGGTGTTGCATCAAAAACACCCAGAAAGGGAGCGTGTTTCTCTGGGACGAACCACGGGGGGAACAAAAACAATAAAACAACTGCAATCATTTGGAGCAGCAGCCCTTCAACTCACTCACTCTGTCATCTGCAGCTCATCATGTATGCATCCTTTTACCGCCACCAAGGACAAATAAAGTGAGCTGCTCAAATCTACCCTCAGCCACGGTAACAGAGACAGAAAGCGCTACATAAATGGTTTCAAGTAGTGTCCACTCTCATGCAAAAGTGTACAAACTGCAAAAGGGCATTTGTTGCACAAGGGTTTGTTTTTGTCAATGCTTCAGCTTCCTTCAGCTGCAATATAGATTTGAAACCAACATCTAACCCAGTCAAATAAAGACAGCGGATGGGAATCACCAAACTCTTCTATCTGGGATTGGCCTACTTTCTCTAAGCTGGCAGACGGTGATTTACCTGCTGCTGTCAAAATCAATAAGTCTAAGCAGTCCAACCTGAGCCGCTCTGAGAATAAACTCAGCTCATCTTGTTACTGGTGAGATTTTACTTCATTATCGTCAAAGTAAAAACTTCCTCCTTCCTTCTCTGGGCAACAGGGGAGCAAATCGGGGCTGCCTGATGTCAGGAAAATTTGCAAATGCTACTTTTGGTGAATATTGCGATGCTAATTATAAACGATCCCTATGTTTATTACAGTGGTGTGAAAAAGTGTTCGCTCCTTCATGATTACTTTTTTTTTGTTTTGCATGTTTGTCACACAGACATTTCAGATCATCAAACAAACTTAAATATTAGTCAAAGACAAGACAAGTAAACACAAATTGCAGCTTTTAAACAAAGTTTTTTTAATCTTTAAGGGAGAAAAAAAAAAAACCTGTGTGACAAAATGATACTCCCCCCTCTTAACAGTGGTTCATCACATCTAAGTTCAGTTTCTTTAGCCACACCCAGGCCTGATTACTGGCACACCTGTTCTCAATCAAGAAATCACCTCAACCAGACCTGCCTGATAAAGTGAAGTAGACCAAAACATCCTCAAAAGCTAGACACCATGCAAAGATCCAAAGAAATTCAGGAACAAATAAGAAAGTATATTGAGATCCATCAGTCTGTTGAAGGATATAATGTCATTTCTAGGCTTTGGGACTCCAGCGAAACACAAGCCCCTTTCAAATAGGCCATGAAAAATGGTAATTTTTCGGATTTCGTCTGTTTTGCTTTTGTGTCTGAAAGCAATCTTCCAGACTTTGTCCGGATACCCTTTACCGGTAATTTTACGGATGAAGACCTAGTAACAAGAGCGGACTTTTCGCGGTATGGGGTTAGCATTCAGATTATCAGGAAATGTTCCGGAAAAGCTGGAGGGGTGCGGGGTGCCTCACTAAGTTTACGTCATATCCACCCCCCAGACATTCATCAGGATCCTCCGGTACATTTTGTTGCTGTGTGAAAGCAGCTGAAAGACAATGTTCCGGAAAAAAGTGGTGTATTTGAAAACACAACTCCGGTTAAAGACCGGATGGAATTGTCTGTAAATATTCCAGAACCTCTGTTTGAAAACGGCTACGGTGAGAGAGCAACTATCCACAAATAGGGAAAACATAGAACAAGTGGAGAAACTTCTCAGGAGTGGCCAGCCGACCAAAATTATCTTGAGAGCGCAGCGACGACTCATCCAAGAGGTCACAACAAACTTCAGGCCTCACATGTCTCGGTTAAGGTCAGAGGTCATGACTCCAGCATAAGAAAGAGACTGGGCAACAATGGTCTGCAAGGCAGAAAAAACCCACTGCTGAGCGAAAAGAACTTTAAAGACCCATTCCAATGAAAATGTTGTTTTTTGTGTTGTTAACATGTTCTTGTGGCATTTTTGCTGAAGCCAGAGGGCATATCTTAAGAAAATGAAGCTCAAAATTGCATTTCTGAGTATTTGTGCTTTCAAATCGCTGTGAATCAGTAGCAGACGCTAAAAGGCCGTCTAAAACAGACTGTGCTTGTGACGTAGCAACCGCACTGGGCGGGGCTACAAGCTCCTGCTCACCATTGTTGTTGCACCGGTAATGCTAGCTTGAGAGTGTGAGGGGCTGTAAACTAGCAGGAGAGCTAGCGTAAACGGAGAGCTCTCAGCAACGGGGAGAGGGAGGAGTCCTCCACGCCAACGGTTCCGCCCACAACACAGAGGCGAATTGCTAATAAGCTACTGCCGCTCATATTAGGCTATGTCCTAGAAAACGGCACAGGTTTTATGATCTTGGCTAAAAATCATAATTTAAAACCACTGAGAACACTTTAAAATAGCTCAAAAGATGATCGGAATGGGTCTTTAAGGCTCGTCTCAGTTTAGCCAGAAAACATCTTGATAAACTGATGAGACAAAAGTTTAACTTTTTAGAAGGTGTGTGTCCTGTTACATCTGGCATAAAAGTAACACCCCATTTCAGAAAAAGAACACCATACCAACAGTAAAACATGGTGGTGGGAGTGTGATGGTCTGGGGGTGTTTTGCTGCTTCAGGAGCTGGAAGACTTGCTGTGATAAAATAGAACCATGAGTTCTGCAGTGGACAGAAAAAAATCCTGAAGGAGAACGTGCGGCCGTCTGATGGTGACCTAAAAAAGACGGTTAATGCTGGAAAACCCTCCAGTGTGGCTGAACCACAACAATTCAGCAAAAATCAGTGGGCCAAAGTTCCTCCACAGCTGGAAAAGACTCACTGCAAATTATCACAGTTGTTGCTGTTAATGGTGGCCCAACCAGTTATTAGGTTTAGGCAGAGGTGGGTAGAGCAGCCAAAAATTGTACTCAAGTAAGAGTAGCACTACTTCAACATATTTTTAGTCAGGAAAAAGCAGCCATTCAACAAATTACTCAATTAACAGTAAAAAAGTATTTAGTAAAAAGGCAACTTGAGTCCCACGTAATATTTGATCTGATATTCTTAAAATTGTGTCATCAGACAGAGAAACATATAAAGTTATGGGCAAATTCTGGTATTTTAAAGACTAATATGAAAAAAAACAAGTGACATATTTACAAAATAATATATTTTAAACAGAAGACTTTTCTAAGTTATATTTTTCAATATTATACCAATACTTACAGTACATAATGTAAATATATATCTTAGAACGAGGTAAAACATACTTCAGTGACAATTTATGGTATTTACTGTATCCACTTGACCTTAAGGGGGGTGGCACGTTCTTCATATGCAGAAAGAGCAATTCTGAGGTCCTGTACATCAATAATTTTACCTGAAATAGATCTGTAAGTTCAATAAATGATTTATACTACCTATTTGAAATTTTGCACTCACAGCATGTCCGCACTGAATGCCTTGAAATTAGCTGCGTGTTTCTTTAAGAGTCTCGGACACGCCCCCTTCAACACGCTGCCCTCAACGTCATCACAACATTCTCCAGTCGCATGGGGACGAAGCATTACAGTACTGTAGCATCGGTGCGCCGGACTTTTGGAAGACAGGCATATCTTTGGGTTTACTATGGCCACGCAGGACATGGTACAAGCATATGCATTTGATCCCGTCTCTGACCCTGAAAGTGAAATATTGGATGAACCGGAGCGCGTTCAGCGGCTCGTTCAAGGCGTGTCTGCTTGGTAAAATATTGATGTTTCATTCACAAGAAAAATCTAACTTGTTACTTTTTTCCCCAAGTTATAAATCTGTAGTAACAAAACTCCTTGTAAACATGAAGCCATCCGAATGCAATTCCGTTTTTATAAAAAAATCAGTCTACATTTACATTTTTTTAAAAATACAAATATATGTATGATTGCTGCTGACGACGCTCTGCTTTAGTGCTCTGGGAGCGGGGGAGGGAGGGAGGGCTGCGGAGAGATGTGGGCGGTAATCAAAATTTAGGGGCGTTTTTGGGAGGTTAGGGCGTTCCTAGGAGGACCGTGGCGTTCAGTGCTCAACATGGCGGCCGCGAGAGTTTATAGATATTACTCAAACATACATAAATTAACCTAAGAAACACTTTAGGCATGTTTTTAAGGAGGGAATGGCATAAGAAGGTGATGAAAAGCTTTAAAAAGTGGATTTTACATGCCAGCCCTCCTTTAAAATGCAACAACGAACTCAATAGACAGAAGATTACTTTAGAAAACCAAAGCTTGTGTAAATACAGGTGGTCTCCTTTTAAAAACTGTAGGTGTCTGTCCCTGTCTGGTGTACTTTTGTTAAAACGTGTTTTATTTTCATTCTGTGAAGTTACTCAGTGAGTAGAGCATTCAGAAATTTTACTCAAGTAAGAGTAGCGTTGCTTCAAGTAAAAGTAAAAAGTATGGTTGAGTAAAACTACTCTTAGAAGTACTTTTTATCCAAAAAGTTACTCAAGTAAATGTAACTAGGTACTATCCTCTACTGGGTTTAGAGGGCAATCACTTTGTCACACCACTGTACTTTTTTTCTTTTGATTCCATCACTACTATCTCCCCACGGTTTTTCATGTGCTTTAGGATCTCAGACAGTAAGTATTTTGGTAAATATCCGGTACGGCCCTGTCGGTTCGGTGTACATGCATCGAGCGAAAACAGCGTTGCTTTATACCTGAACACCAGCAGAATATTTATGTGAGGAACCAAGTGCGCAATGGAGCGTTCTGCAGCACAACTTTAAAAAGTGACACCAAAAACAGAAAGGACTCCCAGCTAACACTAAGCTCTGCTACTTGGGAACATTAATGGTTTCTCATGCAGCTACAATGATGAAAAACAGGGAAGCAGAACTTGATGTCAGCATATGCGTCTTTTAACCGCAATACAGTAAATAACACGCTCTGTTCTTTACTGAATTGATCAATTGAAACAACTTTAAGCTCAATGTAAACATCACTGGCACAGGAGAATAATCAGCTAAAGTCCAAATCCCGCTACCTGGAGCTTTTAACACACTAGTAGAGCCCCTCTGATCAGAGAGGATTTCCCAACAGCTGCACTTTTATGGTGCATTCAAGTACATCTAGTACAAAGGAATTATCTAAATATCAAAAGTTATTTAAACCTTTTTTTATCCTCAAATTTCCACACATTCTTATTTAAGAGTTCCTAAACAGTAACACTGACCATTTGTAAGTGTTTTTAGTGTTAAATATTCCATCCATCGGCTATAATTGCTTAGTTTTTGTTAATTTAAAAGAATCAATCCAAACCACAGATCAGTTCTACAGCAGCCACTCTTTAGTTGTCTCTCTTGATTAAAGCAAACCAAACCAAAACATGCCATACCATACCATGGGTAACATGAATGCACGACACCTAAAACATACTATCCAGGAAAATATTGCATTCAAGTAGTCGTTTGGGATTTAGATTTTGCATTCTGCAATAATGTGATGCTGAAATATTGTCTAGCTTTAGAGGAAGGAGACAGAAACACAACGTATTAATTTGAACATCCACAGAGAATAAATCTGAAAAAGAGGCAATGGTTGTTGAGACTGACCGTTTCAGAAGTAACTTTATCTGGTCAGAAATCTATCATACATTCTTATCTCCCAGGTCTTTCTCAGATATGGCCATTTTTCTCTTAAGCGATACATGAGCGTGCAACGTAACTGCAGTAAACAATTCAAGGTGGGGGGAAAATATGAGAAGATTATCCTACTTGGTGCTTCCGGACACAGCAATTACTGGGATTTGGTGCAAATAAATACAAAAATAATTTGAATGAATTCAAGATTAGCCAACAAAATCACGATAATCTGGTCATAACATTGAACGGGGAAAACAATTTTCTGTTGGGATGATCTACAGCAATAAAATAAGATGTTTTATAACAAATTTATTTGTTGGTTGCCTTTTATTATTTTTGGACAATTTTCAGCAATTTAACAAATAAAAAGTTTTCCAACACTGCGTCACATCAGGACACAATCTGACAATCTGAGTTACTTTTAAAGTAAGAATGTTTGTCACGCTCTGTTTTAAAGTGTAGAGATCTGAACCCAGCTATAGTCATTTCTGTTTTCCTGAGAAAATCCTTTGGGTTTTTGCTAAAACCGTTGATTTTTCACTGAAGATTCTTATTCTACAAGAACCTCAAACCGGCCCAAACATAAAAGCCATCCAAATAAAGAGAAGAGGAGCTGGCTCTGCAATGAGATCTAATGGATGTGATTTCTCTCTGTGATCCAACAGGTTTCATGAAAGTCAGCATGCATGTTTCTCTGCTAAACACCAAACAGCCATAAACAACCCGCCGTCATCTCACCTCTTTGATCCTCTCCAGCTCGTTGTGCAGCGCCTGTTTGGAGATCTCCACCTCGATGATTTTCTGTCTGAGCATCTCGTTCTCGTCCTCCGCTCGGCTGCGCTTGTCCTCTGTGCTCTCCAGCTCGTTGTGCAGACGCACCGACACGTCTTTGGCAACCTAAAGACGGTTCGGTCGGAAAAGAAGAAGCACAATTATGTGCATAAATACTTACCAATATCCTACGTTTACAATAATACTGTAGCTCATATTTCAGTGTCTTATATGCAGTTCCTTGCATTAGTCCACACACCTTGCACCTTGAACTTCAAAACTTTAATGTCTTTTATTGGGATTTCATGTAACAGAGCAACACAAAGTAGTGTGGTAGTAGAAAAATCATACATGGTGTTCAAAATGTTTTCCAGATAAAAAATTTTAAAGTGTGGAATGCATTTGTATACAGTCGCCTTTACTCCAATACCCCAAAGTGAAACCTGGTGCAACCAACTGACTTCAGAAGTCACCTAATTAGTAAACAGATTCCACATGTGTGTAGTTTAATGTCATTATAAATACAGCTGTTTGTGAAGGCCTCTGAGGTTTAGAGAACAAACAGAATCGTGAAGAACGAGGAACACAGAAGACCGGACAACTACCATATTTTTGGGACTACAAGCTGCTACTTTTTTCCACACCCTTTGGACCCTGCGTCTTATACAACGATGCGGCTAATTTCTAGATTTATTTACTGGCTAACGACCTCTTGGGGAGCGCTATAGCAGGAAGCACAAAAGTGAGACAGACGTGGGGAAATACTATGCGCCGAAAAAGATACTACCGGTGGTTTTCATGGATACACCCTCATTATGGAAAACACACGAAGAAATGCAGCTTTTAAGTTAAAGGCAATGGAGCCGGCAGTCAAAGAAAGAAATAGAGCTGCTGCATGTTAGCTTGACATCAATGAATCGATGGTGAGACGTTGGAGGAGGCAGCAGGAAGAACTGAGTCAGTGTAAAAAGACGACAAAAGCTTTCAGAGGACATAAAGACACTAAAGAAGAAGACGACTTCAGTGGCTTTAGCGAGGAAGAGGAAGATGAACACAGCAACCAATGACTTTCTGGTATGCTAAAGTATGTTTTATTTTCTAACCAGGCATGTTACTGTCGTGTTGTGTTTGCGCCGTACTGTCGATTTTCAGGCAGAGTTTGAAAAAAAAGCACGTGTTAAATTAAAACTAGAAAAACACTCGCTAACCCCCCATCCCCATGTTGATATCTAATTCTAACTTTCGGTACTTTTCCAATAAAATGTCTGTTAATGAGAAGCATGGCTGCGCTCTTCCAGCGGAGAGCAGAGATTCGGAGGGCTGCTGTGCGAGGGGAAACCGCTTATGAGCTCTCTGATACGGTAGAGGAGTGGAGGTTAGCACCGCTGGTCGGTGGGTGGATACGCGCTTCATGTTGGAGCAACCCCAAAATGTAATCACTTGTTCCTGGTCCCATTCCAGACATTTCCTGAAAATGTCATTGAAATCCATCCATAACTTTTTGAGTTATGTCACTAACAGACAGACAAACAAACAGACAGACGGGCAAGAAAACATCACCTCCTGGCAGAGGTAACAAATAAAAGAATCTTTCTGTGTAAATCTCTTTTGTTACAACATCAAAACATGTGGCTTATATTCAAGTGCGCCCTATATATGTACAAAATTTTTTTTCTTTTAAAATTTAGCTAGTGCAGCTTATCAGGTGCGCTCAATAGTCCGAAAATTATGGTACTAGCCGTGCACGGCACTAATCTGATCGTCACGGACAAGTGGGAAGAAGAAACCATTGTTGCAGGAAAGCCATGGAAATGTTGTAACACTGCGAATAACGCTGAACACACCAGGGCCTTGGTGGAACACAGTGGTGGTAGCATCATGCTGTGGGGACTTTTTCTTCAGCAGGGAGAGTGAAGCTGGTTAGAGATGATAGAAAGATGGATGGCGCTAAAACAGGGCAGTGCTGGAAGAAAACCTGCTAAAGGCTGCAAAAGACAGGCAGAGGTACGATGGAATGGTATAAATCAAAGCATATTCATCTTTTAGAACGGCCTAGTCAAAGGCCACACCTAAATCCAACTGAGAATCCGTGGAAGAACTTGAAACATCCCATTCAGACATGCTTCATCCATTCTGACTGAGCTTGAGGGATTGTGGACGTTGACTCAGGGGGCTTAATACAAATGTTATTATAGATATTATTTGAAAAATGTAGAAAACCATGAATAACTTTCCTTCGATTATGGGCTAATTTGTGTTTTTCTATCACATAAAATCCCAAAAAAACTCAGGAAGGTTTGAAGTTGTAATGTGACAAAATGTGGCTGTGAAGACTTTATTGCAAGCCACAATAGAGCTAATCCTAGTTATTTTGTACTCCCAAAAAGCCTGCATCCCTTTTTTTCGTGGTAAAAAGCATAGAAATCTCAGGATTTGCAGTTTTAGGTATTAACCTCAGATAGAAACACAGTAATTTGATGCACAGAGACGAAGAATAGCCCAACAAGCACCTTCAGGTCCTGCTCCAGACCGCGCAGCAGATCTCCGTCCACGTGGCCCGTCTGAGCCACCCGCAGGCTCTTCTGCTCGGCTTTCCTCAGCCGGTACTGCAGGATGCGGCAGTTCTTGTTGGCTCGGTCCAGTTCCCGCCGCAGCTCCTGCACCTGGTAGACCTCCTCCTCCAGGTAGCTGTCCCGAACCTCCTCCATCTCAGCCCGCAGCTCCTCCACTTCATCCTGGGAGACACACGGAGGAAGAAAAACAGCTTCACTTTTTTATAATATTTTGGTTTTGTCAGCAAATTATATTAACTTCTTCCCTGGAATGCTGTTGCACTAAACAATAATCGTTTTATTCTTCTGCTGTTAGTAAGAAACTAACGGGGGGGGTTTTCTGGAGATGCTTCCAAAAGAAATTACAGCTATAAAAAGCTGTAATTGCACACACAAAACGCTGAACGAAGACCAAATGTTCCCCCAAAGGAATATCCTGATTAAATTTCAAATATAAGAATGACATGAATTCATAGTTCTCACATCAAGTGAAGAAGGAAACATATCCAGGAACCCATCCAGGCCCTTATTGGGAGATCCATAAGCATTTCCAACCCAGAAGCTATGTTGTTGTTCTGCCATGAGGTTTTATGCTGGGAACACCTCTACACCAACTTCTGAGTCCTGCTGATGCGGTGAAGCAGCGATTCTACCCCCATCTTCCTCACTTCATCTCCTAGGCTGAGCCCTTCCTCCCTCTGCTCATCTGCATCCAGGTTCTTAGGTTTATTCTCGGAATTTTCTGACCCACAAATAAATAAATAAAATCAGCACAGTGAGTGTCAGAAAATAGAACATTTAGATATTTGTTATATTACGACAGCCAGGAAGAACCCAGATCTATTAATCCGTTTTGGTCTCCTTCGCATAATCACAAATAAACTTGTTCATCCAGCTTTGTTTCTCAGTTTCTGTTGCTTGAAAGTTTTTAATTGGTGCTTCTGACTATAGTTATGACAAAATTTAGACGCACAGCTAATTTTGGATTCATTTCCTGAGTTGTAAAGACCAGAACTTCATAGTTCATCCTTACTCATTTAGCACATTTTCTGTCTTTCCCATTTTGAAGAGTATGAGGCTCTGTTTAACGTCATATTTATACCCTTGGAAAACAGAAAGTCAAGTTTCAAGTAGGGTATAAACTAATTATTTAACGGCTAGGTATTTTTCACCACGGAAACCCAAATTAACAATTTGATTTTAGTGAGATTCTGCCGCTGCAATAACATATTCATTTATTTCAAGGCATAGTTTCATTGTTTCTTTCAGGCAGAGGGTAAAGTTCATTTTAAAGAAGCTTCCCGCAGCTAAAAGTAAATAAACTGAGACTCTTTTTCAGACAACTGGGCCATCAAAGCAGAAAGTTCAGTTCTGAGAGACACAGGATGAGATTAGAAAGGAATTAGTAAAAATGTGTTTATTTATTTGCCATAAAAAAAATCTGCCACCAAAACTAATAGGAAATGTCAATGTGGTAAAAGCTGTGTCATAAAGGCAGATTAAAAAGGTCATGAGAAGGTTACCCAATCAAGAAGATGAGCTTAAGTTATTTTCTGCTTTAAATCTATTAAGGAAGAGATGCAATATGATACACTTCTGTGGATTATGTTGATACTTTTGTATGATTACACATGAGCTCCAGTAATGCAGGTACTCTTAGTGCTGATGACGTAACATCCATCGCTGGCTGAAAGCACCTTATCTGGAGCGGTGGATGCAGTCCTGCTCTCATCTAACGTCCTGATCTGGGTTTATCTGCAGAGTTGAGGTTCTACATCGGTTATTTCTGTAACTGAGAGGAGATCCGTTTATTTCCCTGCTCTGTTTGCTGTGTAGATGTCTCCAGGGAAAGCTATCCTAACATGTGATGAAAAGACAATTGGGTGCATAAATGAGGGAGGGGAGAGTGTGTCAATTAAAAAAAACTAAATCCAACCTGATGTGGGAAAGCACTGAGGCCAGTGTTATCTGAGCAGGCCCCCAGAGGAAGGAGCTAATGACCTCGCAAACGGTCGAACCGATCAATGGACAGGTTCAAAGCTGCACGACGGCAGCAGGTATGCTTGAGGAAAACCTCTGATGTTTATTACAAGAGTGTGCTGAGTCACAGAAACAGTTTAGCCCTCTCTTTAAAGTGACTTTATCTTCACTCATCACCGGTTCTGATCATTTAGAAAGGTTATATATTCTATATGAAAGGAACAAAGGCTTTAGAGTGGGCCTTCTGCATTTTTTTTTTTATGATATATGAACTGGAAGTTATTCAGTAAGTTGTAATGTACTATCTCAACCACTAAATGTCTATGTTGCATTGACTGAACCTTTAAAAGGTAAATTCTAAAATTTCTTTGAGTCTGAAATCCTAAAACTCTTAAAATTAATCAGTTACTTTAAGCTTTTCATTGTTTTTAAATGTCTCATTCACTTGTTTTTTCGATGAATTTCCTGTGGTCTCTAGCCCAGTTATATGTCTTGTGAGCCGTTTTACGTGGAATAAATGAACTGGCGTTCGTGTTTCAGGAGGCTGTAGATTGTCGGAGGAGAGGAGAGGGGTGAAACGTCAACATCACAAGTCTAAATTATAATTATTCACGATATGCAAACGTCTCGCCTATGATCGGCTGACAGCAATCCAACCCTTATGATGCCTCCGAACAAATAATTAACTTCGCTGACGGTGTTCCAAAGACAAATTCCAAGAGTTTCTTCCTCAGCTTCTCTTTCTTGGGTAAAAAAAATGCAATGCCGATGTGCTATGTCCACAAATAAACTTGACCCTGTTCTGCCATGCTGTGGAGTTGCTAACAGTTAGCTTCGGTTTCTAGCTTCTACTAGCAGAGACGCGCTCTGCTCTCTCCAGGCTGCAAAAACAACCTTCCTGTGGGCGGACGCAAGCCAAGGTCGGATACGACCATGAATACTAATTTTCCCTGTGACGTAGAAGGGACTGGCTTTTAATGACTCGCTCGTTTTGCTGTCTGTTTACTTTCTGTGGTTAATGCAGGCAATGGGGGTTGGAGAAAATGTTCACGTGCAGCATGCTTATGCAGTTCAGAGTGACTGATCGTATTTCAAAAAGAAAAAAGCATTACACCGTTTCTCAGTGAATAACACCTTTAAAATTACAGAAAAGTAATTACAGAAAAGTAATTTTAAAGTCAGAGATGCCAAGGAGGCAATTCAGCCTTTTGATTCAGCCGTTTTGCGCAGAGATGCATCCAAAAGTTGCAGGACGGTGGCCCTCGAGGGCTGGAGTTGCAGACCTCTGCCATAGATGGATGATGACTGGCAATATTTTTCAATACAAAAATGGAACATTTTCATTACAAAAAAAGACATTTCTCACAAGAGTATGTTGAATGTTTGTATGGGTAACTCAGACAAAGATGATTAAGAACCCCTAAAGATCCTGCTGAGCAGAAAATAATGCCAGACTCTCCTCATCCACCTAAAACTTCTGCTCCCCCCATAACACATTTTGAGGCGGTGGTTACAAAACAATTTGTATTTGGTTCAACTCAAGCATCAAAAACTAAAACTATGGGATGGGAATATAATACAGTTTGTGCCAGAGTTACTTTAGGTAGCCCCAAAAGAGTAAACAGCCAGACTACAGATGCAACTCGAGGGTGTCGTTTGTGAGCATAAAGTGTCTCTTACAAGACAACGTGTTTCTTTCCCAAAATTTTCCCTTTTTATGTGTACTCTGTCTGCTCAAAACATCTGCTGACATCCATAGATCATAAACTCAGCAAAAAAAGAAACGTCCCTTTTTCAGGACTGTGTATTTCAACAATAATGTCCTAAAAATCCAAATAGCTTTACAGATGTTCATTGTAAAGGGTTTAAACAATGTTTTCCATGCATGTTCAATTAACCATAATCAATTAATTAACATGCACCTGAGGAATGGTCGTTAAGACCTTAACAGCTTACAGAAAGTAGGCATTTAAGGTCACAGTTCTAAAAACACAGGACACTAAAGAGACTTGTCTACCGACTGTGAAAAACACCTAAAGAAAGATGCCCAGGGTCCCTGCTCATCTGCGTGAACGTGCATTAGGCATGCTGCAGGGAGGCATAAGGACTGCTGATGTGGCTAGGGCAATAAATTGCCATGTCCGCACTGTGAGAGACGCCTAAGACAGCGCTACAGGGAGACAGGAAGGACAGCTGATCATCCTCGCAGTGGAAGACCCCGTGTAACAACACCTGCACAGGATCGGTACATCCGAATATCACACCTGCGTGACAGGTACAGGATGGCCACAACAACTGCCCGAGTCACACCAGGAACACACAATCCCTCCATCTGTGCTCAGACTGTCCGCAATAGGCTGAGAGAGGCTGGACTGAGGGCTTGTAGGCCTGTTGTAAGGCAGGACCTTACCAGACATCACCAGCAACAACGCCGCCTATGGGCACAAACCCACCTTCGCTGGACCAGACAGGAGTGGCAAAAAGTGCTCTTCACTGATGAGTCACAGTTTTGTCTCACCAGGGGTGATGGACGGATTTGTGTTTATTGTCGAAGGAATGAGCGTTACACCGAGGCCTGTACCGTGGAGCGGGATCGATTTGGAGGTGGGGGGTCCGTCATGGTCTGGGGCGGTATATCACATCACCATCGGACTGAGCTTGTTGTCATTGCAGGCAATCTCAATGCCTTGCGGTACAGGGAAGACCTCCTCCTCCCTCATGTGGTACCCTTTATCCATGCTCTTCTGGTCATGATCCTCCAGCAGGACAATGCCACCAGCCATACTGCTCGTTCTGTGCGTGAGTTTCTGCATGACAGCAATGTCAGTGTTCTGCCATGGCCAGCGAAGAGCCCGGATCTCAATCCCATTGAGCACGTCTGGGACTGTTGGATCGCAGGGTGAGGGCTAGGGCCATTCCCCCCAGAAATGTCCAGGAACTTGCAAGTGCCTTGGTGGAAGAGTGGGGTAACATCTCACAGCAAGAACTGACAAATCTGGTCCAGTCCATGAGGAGGAGATGCACTGCAGTACTTCAAGCAGCTGGTGGCCACACCAGATGCTGACTGGTACTTTTGATTTTGAGCCTCCCTTCATTCAAGGACACATTATTCTATTTATGTTAGTCACATGTCTGTGAAACATTTTTAGTTTATGTCTTATGGTGTTGACTCTTTTAGTGTTCATACAAATATTTACACACATTAAGTTTACTGAAAGTAAAAACAGTTGAAAGTCAGAGGACATTTCTTTTTTTGCTGAGTTTATTATCAAACTAAATCAATAAACTCTCTGTGCAAAATATTTCTCCTTCATGTTTATCCTTGATAATTAGCTACAACAGCAATTCATTTTTCTTTCCTCACTGTCTGAGACAAACAACTGACTGTGCAGTCGTGGCCAAAAGTTTTGAGAATGACATAAATATTGGAAATTGGAAAAGTTGCTGCTTAAGTTTTTTAACTCAGGTGAGAATGTTGATTAGAACAAGGCTGGAGATCATTATGTCAGGCTGATTGGGTTGGAATCGCAGACTTGACATGTTAAAAGGAGGGTGATGCTTGAAATCATTGTTCTTCCATTGTTAACCATGGTGACCTGCAAAGAAACGCGTGCAGCCATCATTGCGTTGCATAAAAACAGCTTCACAGGCAAGGATATTGTGGCTACTAAAATTGCACCTAAATCAGCAATTATAGGATTATCAAGAACTTCAAGGAAAGAGGTTCAATTCTTGTTAAGAAGGCTTCAGGGCGTCCAAGAAAGTCCAGCAAGCGCCAGGAACGTCTCCTAAAGAGGATTCAGCTGCGGGATCGGAGTGCCACCAGTGCAGAGCTTGCTCAGGAATGGCAGCAGGCAGGTGTGAGCGCATCTGCACGCACAGTGAGGCGAAGACTTTTGGAAGATGGCCTGGTGTCAAGAAGGGCAGCAAAGAAGCCACTTCTCTCCAAAAAAACTTCAGGGACAGATTAATCTTCTGCAGAAAGTCTGGTGAATGGACTGCTGAGGACTGGGGCAAAGTCATATTCTCCGATGAAGCCTCTTTACGATTGTTTGGGGCATCTGGAAAAAGGCTTGTCCGGAGAAGAAAAGGTGAGCGCTACCATCAGTCCTGTGTCATGCCAACAGTAAAGCATCCTGAGACCATTCATGTGTGGGGTTGCTTCTCATCCAAGGATGTGGGCTCACTTACAATTTGGCCCAAAAACACAGCCATGAATAAAGAATGGTACCAAAACACCCTCCAACAGCAACTTCTTCCAACAATCCAACAACAGTTTGCTGAAGAACGATGCATTTTCCAGCACGATGGAGCACCCTGCCATAAGGCAAAAGTAATAACTAAGTGGGTCGGGGACCAAAACGTTGAAATTTTGGGTCCATGGGCTGGAAACTCCCCACATCTTAATCCCATTGAGAACTTGTAGTCAGTCCTCAAGAGGCGGGTGGACAAACAAAAACCCACTAATTCTGACAAACTCCAAGAAGTGATTATGAAAGAATGGGTTGCTATCAGTCAGGATTTGGCCCAGAAGTTGATTGCGAGCATGCCCAGTCGAACTGCAGAGGTCCTGAAAAAGAAGGGCCAACACTGCAAATACTGACTCTTTGCATAAATGTCATGTAATTGTCAATAAAAGCCTTTGAAACGTATAAAGTGCTTGTAATTATATTTCAGTACATCACAGAAACAACTGAAACAAAGACCTAAAAGTAGTTTTGTAGCAAACTTTGTGAAAACTAATATTTGTGTCATTCTCTAAACTTTTGGCCACAACTGTACATCAGGAGGCAGACTTCCTGTCTTTGCACTACATTTGAAGCATTAGCTTGAAAGTGATTTTTTAAATAGTAAATCAACATATGTATGTAAAAAAAAAACATAGGGTGTCCTCGGAATAATACTTTGACATCTTTCATTTATCACAGTTAAACCATCAGGATTAAAAAACAAAAGTGAGACTTTCAGCTGCTTCCATTCATTGTCGCTATGTTTTACACAACCTCTGCACAACTAACTAAAACTAATTTAGTGACAATTTTATGAGAAATGTCTGGTGATGTCTGTGCACAACAAAGTAGCAATGCTGGTCAGAACTAGTGCAGAGATAACATGTACCTGAATGCTCCTAGTTTTCAAGGTTTTTTATTTTATTTGTTTCTATAACAAACACTCATTTAAAACTCTGGGGTAAATTTGGCTCCCTGCAGAGTGCTTTTAAATTCCTAGGTAAGGTGACAGTGTGTTGCTTCTCCAAGCTCCCGCTTTCAGACAATGCTTTCCTCGACTTCCTCCGGCTGATTAGACAAATTGCTATATTAAAATCTTTTGATTAAGAGCTCACATCCAAACTGCAAACTTTGCCATCATCACCTTTTTCCTCGGTGGAGACTGTTATGAACTGATGCCCGATTGGTTACAAACATTTTTCAGCAACGTCAGGTTGCCCCAGTCTTGTTTTCTTTTATCCTTTTCTGGATATTTTTCAGCTATAAATATAAAAATTAACTTGTGAGCAACAAGACTGATCACAAATAAAAAGGAACAGCGGTAAAAAGGTCAATATATGCACAGGCATGAGAATTATGAATTCTGCTTTAATTGTTGGTGCTTTTTCTTGAATATTTCAAACACTAATTGATGGGTTAAGCAGTAAAAAGAATGATACAGTCAAGTGATATTGAAAGATATTTCAAAGCTTTTTGAAATTCAATTAGAGATTTTGTTTTGGTATTCTTGACTCTGAAATTTGCAAAATTATTATTTATCATTATTGTTGTTTTTTTTATTCTGTAATTTTGTATTTAAAAAGTATAAATAGCTAGTTAAACATCTGCATATAGAAATAGTTCATCTTTGAGAATCTATTCAGCTCGGAGAAAAATCAAAGTGAATGCTGATTAATTTTCAATTGACCGACCAGTTCAATAAATAATTAGTTGCAAAATATGGAGACAATATTTGCATATATTTTAGCTAAAGACAAATTTACCAGCCACTCAGAAGGGAACTTGTTGCAGAAATCCCAGCCACTTCTGTAGCATCAAATAGGATAAAACAGAGACAAATGTGCTAAAATGTGTTTTGCCATGTTGAAAAAGGCAGACTTAGTGGGGGCACCCTGCTATTTAGGTACACAGGGGCTGGGGGGCTGGTAAAGGACCTCAGAGACCCAGCTGGCAGGCAGTGACAGCCAGGCAGGGTAGGGTCTTTGAACCCACCCCCACCACACACGAGACATCTGACTGTTATCAAGTCCTAAGGGATAAAGCCATAACAGCGAGAGGCAGAAAAGCTGATTACCTCTCTTGTGTCTCGACCGAATAGGAAAGAAAGGCATCGCAGAAACGCGTGATCAAGTCTGAAATACTACTCTCATCAGTGACGTTCAAATATGCCGCTTTCATATTTGGAATGGAAAAACCCTGCAGTGTTTGCTGTTTTCAGTTTGTAGGTAGAGCTTACTTTTACAACAGTAAAGGAGAGTGCACTTCAATAACCCTTAAGGTTCAAAGCTTTTATTAAAACAAACTACATGTGCAACGTGTGTATCTTTTTGAAGATAAGATAGAAAGAAATACACCGGCATATTGTTTCCTGCAGTGCATCTCTTGCACAATCCAGCTCTCAACGGAACAGATGAACTTATTGTCCTTATGTCAGAACAAGCTTTAGATTTGACCAAAACAATATATTTAAAAAAAGCACCAGGATGAAGCCTCTCCTCATAAAACTCCCATCAATAAAGGTCAAATCTACAGGGATCACTGAGAGGATTAACAGGATGACATGATGGATGGAAAGCAGAGGGAATGTGTTTAGATTCAAGATATAGATTTTTAAAAATTAAGTTATAATAAAACAGGTAAAAAATTCAAGGGCATAAACAAAATTCAGCTGTCCCGTATGGCACTGCTTTGAATTTTGTTTTGGGCAGTCATGCCACCAAGGGAGGTGGCAAGAGAGCCACCCTTATAAATCTCCTGCACCCTCCCCCCACTTATTCCCCCTGTAGTCAGACGGTCTTATATGTATAAACAAGACTTTTTTCTTTTCTTTTTTCAAAATGACACAATTTTGCAGAGGCTTAAAAAAAGCATGTCCTAACATATGGAATCTGTGTTTTTTTTGTTGATACAGTAAACCTCTGACTTTTCGCAGCTTTTTCTGTGGAACGTTACTCCAAATTACTCACGGAAAAATTTGACCATTTGCCAGGTTTTTTTTGCTTCTGATGCCGAAATACCAAGGATGCAATGTTACTAGACACACTATTAGCTGCCGTTAACAAAGCAGCCAATCCACAAGCGGTATAAATTTTCATTGCCGCTGATTGGCTGTACTGCCAATAGCGGAGATAAGGAAGACTGTAGATGTTAGCTTCTGCAGTAGTGCCAGGATGGTTTTCCACTGTGTGTAATGCACATAAAGGCATATTTGGTGTCTGAACTATTAAAATAGGGAGTTACAAGCATTTTTAGAGGGGGTCTCAAATATTCTTGGATTACACCTATTCGCGGGCCGTTCTGCTCCCTAACCCCCACGAATACTGGGGGTCCACTGCAGACCCATCTCGGCTTGATGTCACCAGCCCCTTCTGCCTCTCTTTGATTGGCAAAGAAGCCCCATTGCTGCAATAAATAAAATCTGATAAGGGAATGTAAGCAGTTGAAATCTTGCCAAGTTGTAAATAGGGTCGGTCATAAACTGATATTTCCTACAGAAACTTTTAAAACGTCATTGTTAGATAGCTAGTCAGAACAGAGACATTTAGAATTAGCAAACATGTTTGGAGCCTTCGGATCACTAACCAAACCAACCTATCCCTGTGTGAAAACATGATTAGTAACTCATGAATTAACTATGATTTACCACGTTTTCAGTTCATGTTCACTAAGTACATGCGGACCTAATTACTGGGAGACCTGCAGACTCAGCAACCTGTCTAACAACATGAAGAAGGCTGAAAGATCTCCAAAACCAACACATCATGCCCCGATCTGAAGTAATTCAAGAACAGAGGAGAAACCACGACATTAACATCTCTCAGTTTGGAAAGGGTTATAGTCCAGCGCACTGCAATGTGAGCCATATTCCACAAAAACATCAAGCAGTGGTGAACTTTTCCAGGAGTACCCTACCAAAGAGCAAATTATCTTCTATCTAGGACAGAGGTGTCCAACTCTAGGGCTCAAGGGCCGGTGTCCTGCCCGTTTTAGGGGCAGTTTACACGACAACGTTTTTCAGCAAAACTGAGGTTTTTCTCTCCGATTCGGCCTCTCGTTTACACGACAACGGGAAAACGGGGGCGCGAAAACGCAGCTTTTGGGAAACGGCTTCCAGAGTGGAGAGTTTTGAAAACGCTGGGGGATTCGTTGTCATGTAAACGCAAGCCGGAGACTTTTGAAAACGATGACGTCACTGCCAGCCACCTACGGACATGTTGCACTTGCGCACTCCGCCTTTCTACAGAAAAACAACAACAATGGCGGATCCAGGTATGCGGTTACTGCTGATGCAGCTTCTGAAGTTATTTGGTCTCTGTAAGCAAAACTTAGAGATCATCAGGCTTCTATGCAATCGCCAACGAAAACGCATACAATACGTGCGCCAAATAATCAATATGCCTTTATTTAAGCGGAGGAGAACTACAAGAAGACCGCCATTGTTAGTTATCATTAAATGTTTCTTTTCCGGGTTGTGAGGGGGAAAACTTGGAACACTGCATTCACGGGGCACACTGCCATCTAAAGGCCGGAGATATGTACTACATCGTTTTCCATCGCGCGCCCTGTCGTGTAAACGCAGCGCGTTTTCACCCGCGTATTCAAACAAAAACGGCAACATTGTCGTGTAAACAGCCCCTTAGATGCATCTCTGCTCCAACACAGCTGACTCAAATGGTGCAACTACCTCCTCAGAATGGCAACGTTTGGTAGACTATTTTGTCTGTTTCCATTGTAAAAGTGGACCGCACAACCGACCTGTACAGTACCACACTAATCCTGGGCTCCCTTCAGCAGTCGCTCCACAGGACAACAATACGGTACGGTTAGGGTGGAGCTGCTGGCGTCACACAACAAAGACCATTGATAGGGGGACAGACATAAACCCGCCTGCCCAGTGAGAGTCCCACTGGCGGTGGAAACACTCTCCTGAATACGCCGGACCATAAAATAGTGAAAACGAGTTCCAAGCTAAAAACAGCTGGTAACCAAAAATAACTTCTTTTTTTTTAGGGTAAAACTAAATCAATCTCATGTTTCCCGAAAAAAACATCTTGATCTCCAAAACCTTTGGGAAAACATTCTGTAATATTCTGAGAAAAGGGTAAAAACTTTTTTTTTAGAAGATTTGCATCCCGTTACATCTGATGTGGAGCTAAACATGGCATTTTGGTAAAATAGCATCCTACAAACAATCAAACATGGATGCGTTGGTGTGATGGCCTGGGGCTGCTTTGCTTCTTCAGGACCTAGACAACTTGCTTTAACTGATAGAACCATATATTTTCGCGCTCTCGCAGAATATCCGGTTATCGGTTTGGAACCTCCCTTGGGTTTTGTGGCAGGACAGGGATCCTGTGTACACCAGCAGGACCACCTCTGAATGACTCAAACAAAACAAAATGATGGTTTTCGAGTGGCCTAGTCAAAGTCAGATTGAGACACTAAAACAATCATGCTCAAAAATCCTCCAGGATGACTGAATTAAAATGATTATGTAAAGAATGGGCTAAACTTCCTCCATGGCGATGAGAAAAACTGATTGCCAGTTATTGCAAATGCCCAATGGCAGGTTATGATTGCGATTACTTCTTTTTACATAGTGCTAGCTTGGTTACAATTAAGCTTTTTGGCTTAGTAAATATTACAGACATGGTAAGGTGCATCGACAAGTCACTGTCAACCAGCGCATTGTGCATGCATGGATTCTTGGACTGTAAAGATAAACCTGCAGTGGGGCTATAGGTGTATGAAAGTCTGATCTGGAACAGAAAGGGTGTCCAAAAACACTGGATTGGCATTTGGACCAAGAATGTTAAAGGTGGAAAACGCAACAAATCTACAATCTTCAGACTTTGTTGGTCTGAAAAAGGGGAGAGTGTCTGAACCGTCTCATATACTTCATGAAGTTTTCATGTTAGAGTAGAGCATCAGCTGGTGTCCAGATATACTTTTATGTTTTCTATAAGTGCTTGAAAGCTTGAATGGTGGAAACAAACAGTCCCAAGTGGGGTTAAGATTTTTTTGGGAGAGTCTAAGTTCCAAGTTCCCCAGTAGGGAAAAAAAAACACGGTTGAAATTCTGCTACTAAGTTTGGATTTTGGTTTGACACGCCAAGATTATTAGAGGGGGCGCCCATCTGCCCTTATGGAATAAAAACCCATGGTTTCACATAGGGGTGCACGATTTTGAAAAAAAACCTAATTGCGGTTTTTCTGACAATTATTGCGATTGCGATGCGATTTTCGATTTTTACTTTCGATACTTTTAAGTGCATAAAACTGAAATTATGAATGAAATATATTGTGACTTTTACAACACAGTCTTGTACAACTTGACACACATGCGAACAATATACAATAACCTAAAAAATATTTATGTGGCCAAGGCCCTCTTCTGCTGTTGAACCTGAAAAATCTCTAATATAAACTACATCGTGATTGAGGTAATGAGATTGTTCAATGCTTCGTGATTATTAAATACCTGAACCTAGATACCAAACAATAATAAGACATAATGAAAATTAACTTAAACAGGTAGCCTAATTTTTTTTTTTTATTGACAAATCTTTGCCATTGAAAAATAGAAAATGAACTCTTATTAGATTTAGATTTACAATTAGAAAACAAAATCTTCTGCAGTCCACTGCCATTTACTAAACATGAAACTGTTATATTGCACACATTTTAAAATAAATGACAATAACAATTAAAAACAAGACCTTATCCAGCCTTCTGCAAGATAAGCGTAGTAACCTGACAGTAGGGTTGCCAACTCCCAGCAAAAAGAATAAGGAACCACCCCCCACCCTCCGCCTCATGATGCTTAATCGACCTAATCGACTTTAATTTAATGCACGTGTAAAACAAATGCACAGGAAAAAAATATTTTTGTATAATAATTAGATTCAACATCTTTCTTTGACAGAACTGCAGACTGCACAGTTGGTACCTTCCCGAAGGAAAAAGTACTATAGCTTATTAGGATATATACTGTATTAGACTTAATATTTACTATATATGATAAAGGATTTATGACCACTACATCCAATTGGTTGTAAGATTCAGATAAGTATTTATTAAAAGCTAGACATTTTAAATGAGAATAAGAAAAGTATGTATTTGTGCCCCCCTTTTCCTGTTTATGCCCCACCTGGCCCCCGGGCAAAACTTTGCTAGAGCCGCCCCTGCACAGTTGTAGAAAATGATCCTGGTGTTATTTGTCTCAGAAACAGTTTATAACTTCCCTTCAACTCATTCATGTCCCCTAAAAGGTAAACCTGTTTCTCCATCACCTGTTCAGCTCTGATGATTCAGTGAGAACATCTCCTGGTTTCATCTTCATGTTTCCATCTCACCACATATCCAAACCGATATCATGACCAGCAGCTTTTACGGCTGTGGCTCCAGCAAACATCAGAAAGTAATATTAAATCAATTCTAACAACAGTTTATCAAGCTTAAACGTGCTGCTGTTGTTTAGCGCGACACCCGCTGGTTTCCTCTATCTGCTAAAAGTGGGCGATAAACAAACAGAAACGGGACTGTGACAGAAAAGCCGATCAGCTGATCATTGATCAGTTTCATGATTGAAGGAGCAACAGGAGAGGGAGGGGAATCGTGCAGCCCTAGTTTCACATGGGCAAAATCATGTGTAATCACATGTGAAAAATCTTTGATCCATGTGAAATTTACATGTGAAAACATGTGAAAAAACATGTGAAAAAAGTGATTTGGACACATTTCCCATGTGAATTTGGAACATTTTCATGGTAAAAACTGTGCAACCCATGAACATTCACATGTAAACCACATGTGAAACATGTTATTTTCCACTTGAATCCTACATGTGAAAACTTTTTGAGAAACCCATGTAAAACTATACATGTGAAGCCCATGCTTGCTACACATGGGGTTTACCAGGCACCGCATGGCATAACATGTTCTGTCCCATGTGACTTTTCCATAAGGGTGCCCACCCATCACAAACTTTCTAGAGGCGCCCCTGGGTTCCCTGCTGTCAAAACGATAAACTCCTAATATCAGATATTGTTCTGTGCTTTTATACCTTGAGGTAGTCGTTCTCAGATCTCAGTTCATCTATTTCCCGCAGCAGGTCATCCTCGGTTCCTGCAGGTCTGAATTGTGCGCTGGTGGAGGGTTTCTCTCCCTGCGGCCCCGGAGCGGGCTGAGCCCGAGACGCGCCGGGGGGCGCCGGCGGAGCCGCTGCTGCTTCCCTCCGTGGAGGAGGGTTGTCCCCCACCGATTGATCCCGGTCGCTGGAGCCGGTGCCGGACTCGGCGTCGCTGGCGGCGGCCGGCGCCAGCTTGTGTTCGTCGGACAGCGGCTCGGATGGGCAGTCCGACAGGTCCGAGCTGCTGTCCGTCTGGCTGACCCGGCAGGGAGGCGCGCCGGTCGGAACCCTGATCGGGGATCCATGGCTGAGAGGGCCCGGGGATCCCGCGGCAAGTTTTCCCTTCTTGCCTTTGGTGAGGTTCGGACTGCCGGCGGCTGCATGCTGCGGCACCTTCGTGGGCTTTTTCGCGGCGTGGGGCTTGATGCTACTTTTTGGCGTGGCTGGTTTTTCTTTGACCCCGGTTGTGTTGCGTCTTGAGCTTCGGTTCGGATTGGCTAAGGACACCGAGGCGGACTGCTGCTGCTGCTGCTGCTTGCCGAGTTTCGGGGATTTGGGTACGATGGCAGGTGGCTTGTTGGAGCGGGAGTGCACATCCTTGAGGAAAGGTCTAGCCGGGGAAGGCGCTCGGTTCAGCCTCTTCTTCTCCAACTGTTGGCTCTGCGGTTTGGAGTCAGAGCCATTGGAGCTCTCCATTATACAGGAGGGTGATGAAGGAAGCGATCAATCCACAGCAACGAGGAAAATCTCTGACGTGCGCCTGCGGGGAAGCAGCCAGGTTGCTCTGCCTTCTTCTTCTTCCTTGTCGGGCTGGGGATGCGCATCCTGTGGCGTGCTGGATGCTATTTTCTTCCCCCTTTTTTTCACTCCATCCAGCAACATTCACCACGTTGTCATTGTAGTCCCCTCTGCTTGTGGAGGAAACACTGCAATAAAGGAGAGGGGATTACTGACGGGATGAGTGGCAGGTTGCATCTGCAGCCCGGGCTGGTTAAACTCAACTTGGAGACACAGAAGTGAGTCGGGGGCCGCGTCAGATCTCTTCTTCTTCCTCCGCAAACAGCCTCTCCATTCCCGTTTCAAGCGCACTGGACACCCCCTAGTGAGTCGCACTCCTTCGGATGTGCCAGTAAAATCTGCAATTGCTGCGGTGTGAGGCTCGACGTGGGTTCCTGCGATGCGCATGCGCTGCGGCTTCACACCCCTTGTTTTCTGTGGGACCAGGTCTGCCACGCTCTGCTGCGCATGTCCTAAAGGCTGTTGAACACCTTTTCCCTAGAGGAGCAAAATACTCACCTCTCCAGGATGATGCTTATGCAAATATCCAATAAGGGGAGACATCCCTTTGATTGAATATGGAACCAGGAATGTTGGTTTTCATACCTCTTTAAAATGTTCACAACTAAAACAAAGTTGTGGTTAATTGTTAAGTGTAAGGAGGAGTTTGATTATTCATTTTCTTGGACAAGTATCTGAAAAGTATTGCTTGCTTCTGAGTGAAGCCGTTGTAGAATCGCTCTTTGCTGCAGACCTTTCAACCTTTAAACATCTAGCCTTAAAATTGAGCAAATTCTGCTTTGCAAAATAATTCAAGCTCACTCAATTTTCAAGTTATGCCATCGGTTCCCAATCAGATATATTGGTGCGTTCCATTTGCACTGGGAACTCGGAAATTCCGACTTCCGAGTCGGGAAAGAAAATTGGAACGGACTACTAGAGTACAGGGGCCATTGTAGATCAAAGGGGGGAAAATGAGGGTAAAGTTACCCCAAAAAAACTTTACTTTTAAAAATAATTTCACATATTTTCAAGAAAGAAATCAGGCATTTTAATGTCAAAAAGTGGTAAATTTGAAAGTGAAAACATGATTAAAAGCATAAATTTTTTACATTTAAACAAAATATTTTCTGACATTGTAAATTCAGAAATTTGGCAAAATATGTAATTAATCTAAAAATTTCTACATTTTAACTCACAAATTTTTGACTTTTCTAAATCCGAGAATGTCCGAGTTTTTTTTAATGGAAAATGTGAAATTAATCAAAAAATTTCTGAGTTTGTTGGGTGGAAATTTACTCCAAAATATCTGTACTTTGTTTATAATGGCCCTAAATACTCATGGTGCGTTAAGTTGTCCTCGGAACTCCCGACCCGGAAATTACGCAATGAGCTCGTTTTGCGTTCCAGCAGAACCAAGTCTGAAAAAAATGGACACATGACCTTTTACAGTTATGCCACATACAACCAGAAAAATAATAATTCAAATGTAAAAACATACACACCTGTAACAGTAAAAACCATAAACACCAATTTTGGCGGCAACGTTTGCAACTTTTCATATTTGCAACAACGTAGTTATCGATAACAACAACAACTACTCCATGCTACTTACATAGCAAACAGAATGAAAACAACACATAAATGAGAAAAAAATAAAGACGACAACTACATACTGGTAGTACTGGACGCAGCCATCTTTAAATGTGGAAGCTCTGGGTCCTCTGAAACTTACGAGCTCGCAGCTCGGAAAAAACGAGTTCATTGCGTCAACAACTAACTTATCTCGGAAAAACGAGTTCCGAGGATAACTGGAACGCACCATCAGGCTTCCCACCAAGGGGCAAAGTCCACCAGTCAAATGTGAAGCCAATGCGGAAGTGACAAAAAGTGCAGTTCTCCCCTTATCCACTAGGGGCTGGTTCAAAAAACTGGTTTAGGTTTAACAGGTCAGGTTTGCAGTCATGACAACTCGGAGGGGGGTGAATTTTTTTATAACCCAACCGTTTAGATGTAATTTAAGCTTGAAATTATGTATAATAAGAGGCGTTTCCTTTTGATTCACAGGTGTCAGATGAGGCGTCAGCGTTTGCGCTGGTGGCTAGCGGATTGCTCCAGGGAAGGCCTTCAGCCTTGCAGTAACGTCAACAGTCTAGGCCATTTTGTTTCTCTGAACTTGACCATCAGTTGCGTCCGCAATGTTTATTCATGTTCGGATGTTAATCGTGCTCTTATTGGACAGAGATGGCTTAGGCCACGTCCACACGAAGCCGGTGCGTTCCCTATCCGATAATTTTTTTTCCTCATCCTAAAAAAAATTCTGTAAACACGACGTCATCTCAATAAATATCTGCGTCCACACGAAACCACTGAAACCGACTGAAAACGGTGTAGTATATTTGCCAGACCAGTATGGGGCGCTGTAATTCTGCCACAGAGATACACTATACATGGAGAAGAAGACTTTGAGCATAACCTTGCATGCTTGTATACGAACCAAGAAGAATAAATGTATAACAAAGCAATAGATTTTGCTGTAATAAAGCTAGTAGGCTTATTAGCTTCTGAAGCACGAACAAAATCATGCAGTCCGCCATTGTTGTTGTTGCAGTTACGAGTGAACCAGTCGACACATGATGTGATGACATCATCGTTTCACAAAATATACGGATTGGCTGTACACTCGAAACCGCAAGGGTGTCGTTTTCAGATTTATCCACTTTGGGACCCGGTTTAAAAAAATAGTGGTTACAGTCTCCCAAAACGCCGGATCCATGTGGACGAAACGCTAATACGATAAAAAATGTATACGTATACAGCGAAACGCGTCTGTGTGTGGACGGGCCCTTACTGTTTTTAATGATTGCACTAACGGACCGTCCAAGAATTCTCTGCTCCATTTTTTACGCTAAGTAAAATTACATTGGCTTGCAAAAGTATTCGGCCCCCTTGAACTTTTCCACATTTTGTCACATTACAGCCACAAACATGAATCAGTTTTATTGGAATTCGACGTGAAAGACCGATACAAAGTGGTGTACACGTGAGAAGTGGAACGAAAATCATACATGATTCCAAACATTTTTTGCAAATAAATAACTGAAAAGTGGGGTGTGCGTAATTATTCAGCCCCCTGAGTCAATACTTTGCAGAACCACCTTTTGCTGCACTTACAGCTGCCAGTCTTTTAGGGTATGTCTCTACCAGCTTTGCACATCTAGAGACTGAAATTCTTGCCCATTCTTCTTTGCAAAACAGCTCCAGCTCAGTCAGATTAGATGGACAGTGTTTGTGAACAGCAGTTTTCAGATCTTGCCACAGATTCTCGATTGGATTTAGATCTGGACTTTGACTGGGCCATTCTAACACATGGATATGTTTTGCTTTAAACCATTCCATTGTTGCCCTGGCTTTATGTTTAGGGTCGTTGTCCTGCTGGAAGGTGAACCTCCGCCCCAGTCTCAAGTCTTTTGCAGACTCCAAGAGGTTTTCTTCCAAGATTGCCCTGTATTTGGCTCCATCCATCTTCCCATCAACTCTGACCAGCTTCCCTGTCCCTGCTAAGGAGAAGCACCCCCAGAGCATGATGCTGCCACCACCATATTTGACAGTGGGATGGTGTGTTCAGAGTGATGTGCAGTGTTAGTTTTCCGCCACACATAGCGTTTTGCATTTCGGCCAAAAAGTTTAATTTTGGTCTCATCTGACCAGAGCACCTTCTTCCACATGTTTGCTGTGTCCCCCACATGGCTTGTGGCAAACTGCAAACGGGACTTCTTATGGTTTTCCTTTAACAATGGCTTTCTTCTTGCCACTCTTCCATAAAGGCCAACTTTGTGCAGTGCACCACTAATAGTTGTCCTATGGACAGATTCCCCCACCTGAGCTGTGGATCTCTGCAGCTCGTCCAGAGTCACCATGGGCCTCTTGGCTGCATTTCTGATCAGCGCTCTCCTTGTTCGGCCTGTGAGTTTAGGTGGACGGCCTTGTCTTGGTAGGTTTACAGTTGTGCCATACTCCTTCCATTTCTGAATGATCGCTTGAACAGCGCTCCGTGGGATGTTCAAGGCTTGGGAAATCTTTTTGTAGCCTAAGCCTGCTTTAAATTTCTCAATAACTTTATCCCTGACCTGTCTGGTGTGTTCTTTGGACTTCATGGTGTTGTTGCTCCCAACATTCTCTTAGACAACCTCTGAGGCCGTCACAGGGCAGCTGTATTTGTACTGACATTAGATTACACACAGGTGCCTCTATTTAGTCAGTAGCACTCATCAGACAATGTCTATGGGCAACTGACTGCACTCAGACCAAAGGGGGCTGAATAATTACGCACACCCCGCTTTTCAGTTATTTATTTGTAAAAAATGTTTGGAATCATGTATGATTTTCGTTCCACTTCTCACGTGTACACCACTTTGTATTGGTCTTTCACGTGGAATTCCAATAACATTGATTCATGTTTGTGGCTGTAATGTGACAAAATGTGGAAAAGTTCAAAGGGGCCGAATACTTTTGCAAGCCACTATATATTTCTGCTGTGCATTTAAGATAACGCCAGTTGGTCAAAAATGGTTGAGATGATCACATTCCTTCTTTACTTTACATATTTAATTCCGGAATTGCGCCGCTCAAGGTGGCAGCATGTTGGAGTAGCTCTGTTACTTTGGTTCATATTTTTTTTTTTTTTTAACTTTAATTATTCCATTTCTGGTAGAAACATTGTTTTTGTGGACAACTGTTCTCTCTGGTTTTGAATGCTGTGCAGCTGGAAGGATTTTTGCTGATACTTTTTATTTTTGGACATTTGTTATGATGCATAACCATGGCAACAAGGTGGTTTACAACTGGCAGCAGCTGATTAACATCACAAAAGCTCAAATAATACCTCAACTACAGCCAGAAAACCCTGATGAGTTGAAAAGAAGACGCCATAGATCCAGAGCATCTTCTACATCAGAATGTCATACAACTACAGAGCGTCTTCAGTCAGAGGCTTCTTCAGATCTGCAGAGCACTACAGGAGATCATCCCTACCCACAGCATCTACAACAAATCTTTGAAGGAACTTGCATAATGAGTTACAACAACATTTAATTTCCCTTTGGGATGAATAAAGTAATTTTGAATTTGAATTGAATTGAATTGAATATTGATTTTTAAAACTTGTTTTAATTAAAATTCACATAGTTTTAGTGAAAGTTGTGGACCAACAAGGCTTCATGATTTTATTTAACAAAATTACTGAATCTGGCTAGAAGGCAGAAGGGTAGCAGAGTCGCTTCACCGCGTTTTTCTGGCTAAAAGCGCCCGCTAACCTCCGTTAGCTTCGGTTAGCTCAGTTAGCTCGTGGCTACATAGGTTCAGAGTGTCAATCATCTGCCCCTTCCCTCACAGTCCCACTCTCAGCTCCACCTCTTTGCCCAATTTTTGTATTTCCCGGGTGGGACGAGACGCGTATCGCGGCCAAGATGGCGGTGGTGGGAACCGCCCACTGGGCTTCAATTCACTTCTTCACCTCAACCTACGGGTAAGGTCACGGAGGCGCCGTCCATCTTATATAGTCTATGCCTCCCACAGAGATTTTTTTTCCTGCGCTGACTTCCAGTTTCAATATGGCACCTTCTCGCATTAACAAGAGTAGATGTGGTGGAAACGTGTATTTTGAAAGAAACACTATTAAGAGGGGGTCTAAAATCCAGGTTAGCCAACATATAGAGCCTGCAACTCTAAACTTAAACTAAAAGCGGTGCTTGCATACAGAAAGTACGCCTTAAAACGATGTTTGTAAGAGGTACTGCCAACGATGGCTACCTGGGCTTGTCCGATTACGTTAATGGATCGGTGTTTACTCGGATGTGACGTCATACAGAGTTATGAGGTAAATGTAATGCACCATTAGGCCTGGACTTTGACAAGGCCGTTTGAACACTTGAATGGGCTTTAATCAAAGCCCATTCAAAGCTAATTTGTGCTTTTTTCAGCTCTAGAGACATTTATTTGACAGGAAATGGGGAGAAAGAAGGGCAAAGAAAAGAATGTTTGAGGCTGCAAAAGACATGAGACTGGGGCCATAGCCTCTGCATATGGGGCGCCCACTCTACCGCTAGGCCACACGACGCGCGATTGCTCAGAGGCAACTTACCCAGTCTCGTCATTTGATGCCTCTAACGGTTTGTTCTCCACATGATGCTGCCACCACCGTGTTTCAGCGAAGAGGTAGGGTGATGAGCAGTCCTAGTTTTCTGCCACAGCCTATCGCATTTTGTCACTGCTGTCATCTAAAAGGTTTGTGACACAGGACTTTGTGACACAGGTGTGCACAGTCCACAGATCCTACCCAACCAAGCTACGCATCTCTGCAGCTCCTTCAGAGTTACCACGGGCCTCTTGGCTGCTTCTTCGATTAATGCTCTCCTTTCCTGGCATGTCAGTCATGCCTTAGTAGGCTTGTACCATTAACCTTCTCCACAACCCTGTCTGCCAGGTTCCTTGGTCTTCATGATGCCGTTTGCTCACTGATGTTCTTGACCAAACCTCTGAGGCCTTCACAGAACAGCTCTACCATAGTAAATGATTGTAATGTGATGTGTTAAAAACAATGGCAGCTGGTGGAATTTTCTCCAGGGGGGGCTAAGACTATGATGGCTAGATATATACCAGCAGTAAGTGAAAATGTACTGAGGAATCACAACAATGTATTTATTTACATTAAAGAAAACAACAAAAGCAACATTACAATGTAATGTAGTGTTGCTCATGCTTCTTTGCCTTTTCTAAAAAGTACTTCATTACATGGCTTAGCACCAAAGTATGTTGAAGACCTGTTGTCATGGTACCAACCACCAAGACCACTCAGGTCCTCCAACTCTAGCCTACTAAACATCCCTAGACTCAGAACCAAACATGGAGAAGCAGCTTTCAGTTTCTATGCTCCCCTTATCTGGAACAGACTTCCTGACGAGTGTAGAGCTGCTGAAACTCTGAACTGCTTTAAATCGAGACTAAAAACTCATCTGTTTAGAAATGCCTTTGAGTAAATGCTTGATGTCATATGTATGAAATGTGTTCATGCTCTCTTGATCTTTCTCTTGCTTTATTTTGTTTTATGCTAATTTGCTACTTTTACTTTTAATTTCCAATGTTATATTTTGTCTTCAAGAAGAGACTGTGGAACATGTTATATATATTATTTTGCCTGAAGTAAACTGTTGAGAAAACGGGTACAAAATTCACAAGATATCAAATTGCAACTGGACATCAGAGATCTTTTAAACAAAATGTAAAGTTCTGAAAAAAAATTTTTTTGCTGAGATATCTCAAGACGACGAAATTAATAGAGAATATAGTTAGTTTTTCAGTATTTTGTAAAAAATAAGTAAGGGCATATTTAGTATGCATCAAATGTTTATTGCTTATGGTATAATTTTCAGTGGGGTTTTTTTTGTGATAAGTTTTAAATGTCCTACGTTTTTTAACTCACCATACATTTCGAACGTTCCTTGAATGCACCACAGGTGTGCGATTCAGCGTAGTACAGACAAGCTTCTGCCTTAATTTCCGTTGAAAGATCGGTCTTTTATACATGCAGATTTATTTTTTACTTTTGAATTAACATTAAGTACAAAACAAGTTCGTTTGTGAGTGGATGAAATGATGCGCAGATCATTCCCTTTGGGAAGGAGCAAGCTGGGTCTCTAAAATGCAGGAAATATCAGCGACAAAGTTTCACAGAAAGTAGCTAAGGGTGGTCAGAAATGTCGCTAGATTTGTCGTTGGCAACACTGCAGTCAGCTGCACTGTATGACAGACGTCTGTGACGTCAGCCCCACGGCATAAAGCCCAAATCGTCCTATCGCTTGTATTAAAGAGGAGCCACTGCGCATGTACAACTTTTAACGACTCTATGGGCAAAGATTTCTGCGCCCCAAGGAGGAAATAGTCCTCAATCAGAAAATGCCGATGAGCGTAACAACTCAACTCACCATGAACTATAAAACATTTATCTTGCACTTCTGAAAGAAACGCACATATTTTTTGAAATATTTGTATATTATTATAATTTTTTAAAACGTTTTATTCAAGGTAATATAGCAAGTGGTGAGTGGTGGAGCGGCGCCCTTGGGCCCTCTATTGGCCAGCCGCCACTGGTTAAAAAGTTGAAGCGGCATTAATACTTTGTCCCTTTCAGATGTTTGAGTTTTATTGTTCACCCCTTTTCCAGTGGAAAACATGACAATGAAGCATCAGATTCAAGGCTTTTCACCGACTCCCCCTTTAATGTTCAACATGCACGGTGTCCTATTCTCTCAAGAGACAGAAAAAGTAAATAAACACCAAGCTTTAGTAATAAATATAGACATCTTTAATTGCATTTCATTAGTTCAAGAATGCCACAAGTTATAAATACAGCCAGTCGGCTTTAAACCTTTCAAAGACTGGTTTAACACAAAAAAAAGACATTCATCACAAAGGATACACGTTGCAAATAAAATGCACTTCTTTAAATGTATAGTTAAAAAACACAGAGTAGTAAAAGGCTTGGTTATTAGAACAAAGTCCACAGGGTTAGTGCCAAAACGTCAAGGGGAGAAAGGTTTCATCCCTGAACAAACACCGCTATCTGGAGAAATGCTCACACTCCCAAACACGTGATAAAAATCCAAATTTTCCCAGATAACTTCTGCACACAGGGTCTTCTGCTGGAGGATAATCCTATTGCTAAAATGTGCCTGGGTGATATCACCGACTCACTTCTGGATCTTTAACATTTGTTTGCAAACCCAATCAGGTTTTCTTACTCTACAAAAGCAGAAAACGTCAGCTAAAAAGGTCCAATAATGTTAACTCAGAAACTCGTGTTTGTGCACAACCACAGTGAATTTTTATTAAAAGACGGACAGTCGACTTCTGAATTTAAACAAGCCGCTATAACAAAACATGGAACAAATCCAAGATAATTAATGGTCTAAATGTGGCAAATTAATGGAAAAGTTTGCTTCTGTAAAAGGCGAAGCGTGAAGTTAGATACAGTTTCCAACATCGCCACTAGATGGCACAGCATCTAAACTAATGGGACTTTAATTCATTACAATTCAAAAGCAAATCCAGATTGTGCAGCTCTGAGCCCATCAAAGTTTCCTGAGTCATACAAACATTAAGCAAGTCACCTTCAACTGTTCCAACTTTTAAAACCTTTTTCTTCCCTCCTCCCTCTGCCGTCTGTGAATTCAGAAGGAAAAACAAAAAACATAAAAACAATGAAGTTGTATTAGTAGTAAGAAAGGATACATGTCTGCGTGCTGGCGGTATTACTGCCTTTATTCCCCTCGGATTAGCCAGCGTCACACACAGAGAATTACCCTGCTTAACACATATAGATCCAAGACTACATTACCCATATCCCCTTGCATCTTCCCCCACAGATAGAGAGAGTAGCCACTGCTGAGGAAGGTCGGTCTTTATTAGTGCTACACTACTTCTGTCCTTTGTTTTCCTGCAAGTCAGTTTAAAATGGGAATCCGGTATGTAGTGCAAAACATTATAATTTATATAAATGCAATGGGCACATTCCAGCTACATTAACACTTCAAGGTAAAGTAACAAATTGATGACTTTAACAATGTACTGCTTGCCAAAAAACATCTACACCATGTCCAGTCATTACAGCAACACGCTATATTTATACCCCATGTGCTTTGATTCACTTTAAGTCAATCGGTCGCTTAGTAAAAATACGCAATTTTAATAAAAAAATTACTGTACCTGGAGACAAAGTTCGAACTGAGCTAGATGTGAGATGTTATCCCTTTGTCTGCAAGTTTCCAAACGCAACGACTGCCTCGGAGAAACTCGGACGATCTTAAACTTAGCAAGAAGAAGAAGAAGAAAAAAGCTGTGAGGCCTCCAGAAGGTTCTCTACCTGGAAGACATGCCTAGATTAACCGTCCTAACAATGAGGTAGTCTGGGTCACGTGTAGACAGAAAGGTGGTAGGAAGAGGAAGGTTCTCCAGGCCTACGTGTTAGTGTGCTGCAGGTCATAGTGTTCAGTAACGCAGGGGAGGAAGCAACAGAGAAAGGATAATACTGCTTGTTTCATGCAACATTACAGCAGCTGTCAATGATTCTAAAGTGCTGCTGTGTGCTGCCCCCATGTGGCCACGTTGGTGCGCTGCCCGTTTCATAGAGCGTCTGCTTGTGTGAGAAAGGTGAGTGTGGAGGGGGGGTGGTTCCACACACCGAGTCTCAGCAGCAGCGCATGCGGGGAGGGGGCAACTCCGGTGGCACTTCAGGTTCAGGCTGCAGAGACAGGACGCTGTTGGAGAGCTCCTTGTTGGGAACTTCGAGAGGCATCTGGGGGAATCAGGGCCACAAAACAGACAGTGTGACGATCCACTTCCAAAGATAAACAGCACAAACATGGCAACAAAGGAGAGCTTCTAAAATGTTTCCCTGTAACTAGATAGGTCGACCGATAGATGGATAGAGAGACACAGATAGATAAGTCGAAGATGGATAGATAGAGATCCTTTTCAAAAAAATTAGAATATCATGGAAAAGTTTATTAATTTCCATAATTCCATTCAAAACGTTACACTTCCATAGATTATAGATTAAGGGCCCACAACTTAAACGATTTCAAATAGATAGATAGATAGATAGATAGATAGATAGATAGATAGATAGATAGATAGATAGATAGATAGATAGATAGATAGATAGATAGATAGATAGATAGATAGATAGATAGATGTCGACCGATAGAGAGAGATAGAGGTTGACCGATAGAGAGAGAGAGATAGAGAGGTCGACCGATAGAGAGAGAGAGGTCGACCGAAAGAGAGAGAGAGAGAGATAGAGAGGTCGACCGAAAGAGAGAGAGAGAGAGAGATAGAGAGGTCGACCGAAAGAGAGAGAGAGATAGAGAGGTCGACCGAAAGAGAGAGAGAGAGATAGAGAGGTCGACCGAAAGAGAGAGAGAGATAGAGAGGTCGACCGAAAGAGAGAGAGAGAGATAGAGGTCGACCGAAAGAGAGAGAGAGAGAGATAGAGGTCGACCGATAGATAGAGAGAGAGAGATAGAGGTCGACCGATAGATAGAGATAGAGAGGTCGACCAATAGAGAGATAGAGAGAGATAGATAGGTCGACCAATAGAGAGAGAGAGAGAGATACAGGTCGACCGATAGAGATAGATAGGAGACCGATAGAGAGAGAGAGAGATAGAGATAGATAGGAGACCGATAGAGAGAGAGAGATAGATAGGTAGACCAATAGAGATAGATAGGAGACCAATAGAGATAGATAGGTGACCAATAGAGATAGAGAGGTCGACCAATAGAGAGATAGAGAGAGATAGATAGGTCGACCAATAGAGAGAGAGAGAGAGATACAGGTCGACCGATAGAGATAGATAGGAGACCGATAGAGAGAGAGAGAGATAGAGATAGATAGGTAGACCAATAGAGATAGATAGGTAGACCAATAGAGATAGATAGGAGACCAATAGATAGATAGGTGACTAATAGAGATAGAGATAGATAGGAGACCAATAGAGATAGAGATAGATAGGAGACCAATAGAGATAGAGATAGATAGGAGACCAATAGAGATAGATAGAAGACCAATAGAGATAGATAGAAGACCAATAGAGATAGAGATAGATAGGAGACCAATAGAGATAGAGATAGATATGTAGACCAATAGAGATAGATAGGAGACCAATAGAGATAGAGATAGATAGGAGACCAATAGAGATAGATAGGAGATCAATAGAGATAGATAGAAGACCAATAGAGATAGAGATAGATAGGTAGACCAATAGAGATAGATAGGAGACCAATAGAGAGATAGAGATAGATAGGTAGACCAATAGAGATAGATAGGAGACCAATAGATATAGAGATAGATAGGAGACCAATAGAGATAGATAGGAGATCAATAGAGATAGATAGAAGACCAATAGAGATAGAGATAGATAGGTAGACCAATAGAGATAGATAGGAGACCAATAGAGAGATAGAGATAGATAGGTAGACCAATAGAGATAGATAGGAGACCAATAGATAGATAGGTGACTAATAGAGATAGAGATAGATAGGAGACCAATAGAGATAGAGATAGATAGGAGACCAATAGAGATAGATAGGAGATCAATAGAGATAGATAGAAGACCAATAGAGATAGAGATAGATAGGTAGACCAATAGAGATAGATAGGAGACCAATAGAGAGATAGAGATAGATAGGTAGACCAATAGAGATAGATAGGAGACCAATAGATAGATAGGTGACTAATAGAGATAGAGATAGATAGGAGACCAATAGAGATAGAGATAGATAGGAGACCAATAGAGAGATAGAGATAGATAGGAGACCAATAGAGATAGAGATAGATAGGAGACCAATAGAGAGATAGAGATAGATAGGAGACCAATAGAGAGATAGAGATAGATAGGAGACCAATAGAGATAGATAGGAGATCAATAGAGATAGATAGGAGACCAATAGAGATAGAGATAGATAGGTGGACCAAGAGAGATAGAGATAGATAGGTGGACCAAGAGAGATAGAGATAGATAGGTGGACCAAGAGAGATAGAGATAGATAGGAGACCAATAGAGATAGAGATAGATAGGAGACCAATAGAGAGATAGAGATAGATAGGAGACCAATAGAGATAGAGATAGATAGGAGACCAATAGAGAGATAGAGATAGATAGGAGACCAATAGAGATAGATAGGAGACCAATAGAGATAGATAGGAGACCAATAGAGATAGAGATAGATAGGAGACCAATAGAGATAGAGATAGATAGGTGGACCAATAGAGATAGAGATAGATAGGAGACCAATAGAGAGATAGAGATAGATAGGAGACCAATAGAGAGATAGAGATAGATAGGAGACCAATAGAGATAGATAGGAGATCAATAGAGATAGATAGGAGACCAATAGAGATAGAGATAGATAGGTGGACCAAGAGAGATAGAGATAGATAGGAGACTAATGGAGAGAGAGATAGATAGAAGACCAATAGAGAGATAGAAGACCAATAGAGAGAGATAGAGATAGAAAGGTGGAACAATAGAGAGATAGATAGAAAGATGGATGGATGGATAGACAAAGGTCTGTTGTGTTGCAAATATAAAAAGTAAAACATTAATTCTTGCACGTTTCTTTATTTCCCAAAAGCAAATTAATCAAGATCCCGAACAGACCAACCTTGCTGAGAATGTCATCAACAAGCTTGAGGAAAATCTCGTCCACATTAAAGTTATCCTTGGCGCTGGCTTCGCAGAAGCGCATTCCACTTATTCGAGAGGCAAACTGTGAGCGAGAGGAAAATACAGACACTGTCACATAAATCAGAACATTCAGGCTCCTCACAAAGAGTCTGCTAAAGGTCGATTAGCATCATTAGCATCACAGGTGCATAAAGCAGAACAAGGGACGTGCCATCAACCAGTAAAAACAAAAGGAAGGAATGTTTTCCTTCTAGATTAGTGATAGTGATAGTCTGAATGTGTGAACCCACTCTCTCTCCTTGTTGTCTTGAGATGATCCGATCCGTCTCACAGTCCAGCTTGTTCCCCACCAGCAGAAGCTCTGCTTCCTCTGAGGCGTACTACCAAGTCACAAAGAGCCAAGCAGAAAAAGCACAACAATAAATCAGTGATGTACCAGTTTATAGAACAGCATTAAGGTTTTTATGCATTTAGAATAATGGTAGAATAGAAAAAATGGCAGAATAATGTCTGTTTCATTGCTTGAACAGCTCAAGAATTTTTTTCCTCAACCTCTCCTGAAGCAAGTACAAGAAAACAACACTGCTCTCGTAGAAAAGAATCATGTCCTCCCCTATCCAGTATTTGTTTCATCACTTCTGGACCGAGACCTTGTAGAGCTTGTCCCCTCATGCTGGCTCTCACTCGACCAACCATTTTTCTTCTTCTTCAGTTGTAGTCCACTACGTGTTTTCACACAAAACCTAAAGTAACTTTTGCCCCCTGTCGAAAATTAGCGCCTTCTTTGCATCAAAATGTGTCTTTAAAATTCATGGACATCATATGTTAAACCCATTGAACAAACGGAATCAGAAAATAACTTTGATCGCTCCTTTGACTCTACTACTACTGACCGAAAGTAGATGGGCGTGACTTAGGTTCCCCATAATGGGACACAAGATAAGACACACATTTGTGTCTTTAATAAAATACATCTAACCTTGTCTATCATTTTCATCCATTTAGGTAGGTCATCAAAAGTCTCCTGTTTTGTAATATCATAACACAGCACTATTCCCTTGGCTCCTCTATAGTAGGCGGATGTGATGCTGTTGAACCTCTCCTGGCCAGCAGTGTCCCTGTAACAAAGAAATCAGACTCAGATTATTAGGAAACCATTTGAAAACAATTGAAAATATTCATTTGAATCAGAAATTATTAATAGGACTTCACTGTAACAACTGAAGAATGATGTGGGTATGAGCTAAGAGCAAAAACAAAGGAGGAAACAGTCGAGGAAGCTTGATTTTTTTCTTCTTCATATAATCTTTTCAATAATTTGTTGTTTTTCTCTGATTGATACCAGTTGTGAGCCATAACATTATGATCCTTCATTTAGAGGCAGCAGAGTGAACAAAGAGGCAGACTTTTCAGATTCTGATTTGCAGAAAATGTTTATGAAAATGTATAATTCTCCTTCCACTTCGCACACCAACATGTGTTTGTTTATCACATTAGATGCCATTAAAATACATTGAGATTTGCAGTTTTTATACGGGCTGGGGGATATTACCTCAGAAGCATGTGAGGTAACATTTATTGCGATTTGTGGTGGGCGATATAAAAGGTATAAGGTAAAAATGATATAAAAGTAGCCCAAGGTAGAGATTTTGACTATACCGGCCTACCGCGATTGCGCATTTTGATGATGTCATCAAGCAGGATAAACACTGATGTTCAGTGTTCATATTTACTCTACATATTGCATGTTTAAAATTTTTTGTTTTCCATTTAACGGAAACAAACCTGTTGAACTTGAAGCATTTTTAACTCAAGTATGTGCAGGTTTATTTTTGTGTGATTTTAAATTTATAAATACGTAACCAGGAAAGCGGAAAATGTTTAACTTTTTGGTTTTAAATAACATTTCATTAATTCAAAACATGTTCAACATCAACATGGCTGAATTTATATCCTTTCTACATTATACCATTTATTTCGTTTATAGTTTTTATCCTTAAAATTTAGAAACACTTGTGCGACAGGTGCAACATCCAGACAATTTCCTTTAAGCAGCAATATTTCGGAAAGTGTTAATGGGGGAGTATTATGCTTCTTCCAGGCACATATTAATTACCCTTCTATAGCACACTCCAATAAAATTGTCACCTTAAGTCTTTTAAAAGTCCATCATATATTCAAATCCACCTTAAAGAAATTTACTTCTGTATTGGACGCCTTTATTTTCGCCTGTGCCTCTCCAATACCTTCCTACTCTTTCTGACACTCCCCCTTCAGTTCTTCACATACCGTTCATCATCGCAGCATGCACGGAGTCGGAAAATAAATCCCCCACAAAAGACGCGCAGCTGCAGCTGGTGTGTTATAATTACTGCACCTGGGACTCAGCCGGAGTTGTGTGGGGAAGGGGAGCTCTGCAGGGGCGAGGCTCTCGCCTGAGTACGTAAGGTCGGAGGAGGAGATGGGTGGAAAAGGTGGGGATAGGTGGGAGCAAGAGTTTCAGCAACCTGAGTGAATGGGCCAGAGCAACACTTCAGGTATGTTTTTTTATGAGGGAAAGACAGGTTCTCAGGATATTAAGCTTCAGAAAGTCCATTTTGCATAATACCCCCCCTTTAAAATAACACGTAGAGTGAATGTGTTAATTCACAGCTTAATGATCATGATGTTATGGCTGACTGATGACTGCTGTTCACAGATTTTATTTAAAGATTAGAAAGAAGAAAACAAAACAAAAACAAAGCTACACCAGAACTGAAGAATTTTGTGATTTATTGTATATCTAACGATCTTACAAAGTGGATCATCAGAGTCTAAATCAGAAGAATGACAATCAATGGGAGCAACACTAACAGTTAAGTGTTACTGTACCTTCGGCCAGTTAGTCTCTCCCTTTTTTTCCCCCCCTCAGTGAGTCACAGTCAGGCTTATGAGCAGGAAAGCAGACAGAGACAGCAGCACAATGACAGGGTTAGGTGAGACTGGACACATCTCAGGTGGAGCTTGATGAGAGCTTATCAACACAAGACTACACAAACACACACAGTGGGTGACAGCCGTCCAGATCAGAAAGAGGACCGGCGGAGGAGGGAGTTTAGGAGTGGTGGATGAGAGCTAGTCAGCAGGACAAATGTTAGTGAAACAAGCAGTGGGAGTTCCCACATTGAAGCCAAGCACACTTATGGTCCTTTTCCACTAGTACCTGCTGTGCGCGGCTCGACTCGGTTTGGGTCGTTTTCCATTACAGTCGTCGTATCAGAGTCTAAAGCCTAGTTTACGCTTCTCCGTCTGCTGAAGTGCAAAGACACGCAGCCCCATTATCCATCGACGCAAGGCCTCTCTGTCACTCACGCAAGGACGCACGGAGTAGAGCCCAATGTTTTAACTGTCCGTCGAACGGAGAGCGCACGTCTGTGATCGGTCAGCTCAAGATCATTTCACCAAAACGGTGCTCTATAGTCGATGTAATTAGTAATCAATAAAGCTTTTGGCCACTAGATGCTTTATATTGCACGACCAGTTTATCTAATTTGGTCTTTTGGTGATTTTGAACACCAGGAGGTGTAGAGAACAACAAAACAGACCGCCGTGATTGTTTGTTTACATGCAAGGCGAGGGGATTTTATTTGTATAGCACACTTTCAACAACAGCGTAATTCAAGGTGCTTAACATGATTTGGTGATAAACAAAAACATAGAATAAAACAAAGCATGAAACACACACAACACATGATACACAATAAAGCACGAAAAACAGCAAGAGAGCAATAAAGCATGAACACACGATACATTACTCAAAGGCAATTCTAAACAGATTAGTTTTTAGTTTTGATTTAAAGCAGCTTAGTGTTTTTAGAATATTCAATGAGATGCACTTCTAGTAAAAAAAAAAAAAAAAAAACTTCCCAGCTCAATCAAAACTCGCTCTGTCAGCCATTGCTCCTTGAGTGGATGAGCTGCCTTTGAGTAATGCTTTGACGTATCATATGTGTTGTGTATGCTTTTTGCTTTATTGCCGATTTTACTTTATATGCTTTGTCTGCGTTTTACTGCTACTGTTATTTTACCCCTTAATCATGTAAAGCACCTGGAATTACCTTGTTGTTGAAAGTGTGCTATACGAATAAAATTGCCTTTCCTACAAGTTGAAGTAAATAAACTGTCGTCGACGAGAGACGTCACTGCAATGGTAGGCAGACCCGCCAGAAAAATGTCTACCTCCTCTGCTGTCCTGATAGAGAATTGCTTTGCAACGCTGACACACCAAAGGAGAAGTATAAAAGGAAAACGTCTCCGTCAACACGTGTGCGTGTGTGTGCAAACTTGCTGACGGAGAAGTATAAACACGACGAGATTTGTATGCGACACAAACGATGCGCCACATCATTAGGCCACCGCGTCGTTTTCAGTGTTGACATTTTCCTTAAAGCTACAAATACGCTCGCTCGCTCAGTCGTTTCCAAAATCAGGGGATTCATCCTTCAGAGGCCGCATTTGAAGGCAGATACGTCACAGCGATGCGACGAAGGCTTTCCAAATTGATCGAAGGTTCCTCCAAATGAGTCCCTCTTTTTCCTGGATCTGAAGGACGGGTCGGGCTGCACAGAAAAATGTAATTACCTACAGTATTTCCGCTTTATTTATTATCCGAGTGTAAACGATGTTTTATTTTGCAAAAATGGCCGAATTCTCTCTGTTACATCCGGCTATAACTCACTCTTGATGCATGTCAGGGCAGTCGCCTCAGTCAGGTGACACGTCACCACAAAAAACAAACCCACAAGCTAGCCAAATGAGTACAAAACAGAGATCTCTGAAGTTTCATTGCGAAAAAAAAGGTCCAGTTGAGAGACAGAAGAGCCTATGACTTCCAAGAAAAGAAAGACAATACTACGAATCATACAGAAAAAAATGGACGTATCCAGGCAGTTAGCACACACCGAGCCCCCCGCTCTGCTTAATATGTGGCACCCGGCTTTTATATGAGACAATGAAGCCTTTAAAACTGCCCCAGACTGGACCGTCTCGTTACAGTGAAACAGCCACTGATTCAGTGTTGTGGACAGTTGTATTTTTCATGGACTTTATATTTCTTTTTGTGGTAAATCGTATTTTAAAGGCATGATGAGCATGAGAGCGTCAGAGAGGATGTTACTGATGTTGTTACAGCGATGATACAGGGATATAAAAAAATAACCATGATTTTTATGCCCCTCCTTTCTTTTTATTTTGTTGCATTTATCCGCCAGTCCGTATGAATAGTCTGATGTTAAACTAGTCAGTGGCCAAAAAAGAAAAGAAAAGAAAAGTTGAGGAGCATTGATTTAAAGGATGCAGCCCCTGAATTCGGATTCACCCAGCGTTGAGTTTTATTGTAAGGGAGTCTGTGACACAACCAGTGACTCCACCCCCTAGCCTATCAGTGATTGTCAGTCTTCTGATGTCACGTTTTCAGCCCCACTCGGCATGCTAGGTACCCCAGCGAAATAGGTAGTGAAAAGGGGGTCTGTTGGTACCAAGTAATAATGGAAAAAGTAGAGCCGAAAAGGAAAAAAAACACAGCAGCAGCCGACATTTTTAGAGTTTTAAAGACTTTGCCAGATTTTGTGTTTGTTTGTTTTTATTCGTCGTGGTTCATCAGTGGATTCAATGCACCGTATCCCACCACTCCTCAAAAAGTTGATTTTGTTGGGGTGCTTTGAGAATTATTTGAAGCAAAAGATGAATCCTTGAGTATTCAGCCCTTTCACCAAGTTTTTAATGAAAACACCCTTGGCATCATTAAGTCTCATTTTATCCAAGAGACGCTGAAAAGGGTTGATTGTGAAAAACAGGTGTCAGGTATTCTTCGTATTGCTGTATCCTGGAAAAACAGTTAGTGCCCTAAAAAGCTCAATAGTGTACACATCTGTCCCTCTTTTCGGGGCAGTCACTTTGTGTCTTCTGCAGAGGAACGAACCCACAGCATAATGCTGCCATGACCGCACATTGTGATAAAGGGTCGTGCCTTTTCAGACACAACACAAACCTGCCTCACAAGTCTGACTTGTTTTACTCTGACACAGAACATTAATTCTACAACTTAAACCAAACACACGCACTTATTTAGCCAAGTATGTGTTTCACAAGCGTTTGGTGCACAAGAGTTCAACTGTGATTTTTAATTGAAGAAGCATTATGGAAATTATATATCTCCTTCCTTAAACAAGGATGAGCCTCCAGTCCATTAGCATTTTTTTATATTTCAATCAGTGAATTGGCCAGAATCATATTACAGGCGTTCGGCTCGAACTCTCCCGCACCCCCAATCATTTCCGTCCTTGCAAAGAAGACAATATTATGTCTTCTTTACAAGGTTAACCAAAACACTCCTCACTGCAGTTAGATCAGACTAGGTGAAAGGCCTCTTCAAAAACTCTAATGATCCAGTGTTTCCCTTACATGGGCTTAGCTGTGGCGCCGCGGCTAAATTTTCAGCGCCACGGCAACAAAATGCTAAAAATAAATTTTACAGGGACGAGGTGATTATTTCTTAATTGAACCTGCGCTGCCGCCTCCTGAGGAAGCAGCGGTTCTCTGTCAGAGATCTGCATGTGATCAAAACGTGCCGAGAGGTGCATAACTGATCCTCGTTCAGTCTTGTCAGTCACTTTAAGTGAATGTCGAGCGCATCATACAAGCGTAAAAGGACAAGAGAGAAGGTAGCTGTGGTTAAATTGCTTTTTGATTTTACAAGTTAAACAGCCATTTCGTTATTGATGATATCAAGATATTGATGAGCAGGGCTCACAATTGTATTTTTAAGTAATTGGCCATAGCACTAAAGTAGACTAGTGAAGTTGACACCAGCTTAAACAATGTTGCCACAGTAACGAACGCTTTTCGCGCCACATTTTATCATTGTATTGTGTCACTGATTACAATTTCAGATGAGCCTGCTCAAGTATTTTTCAAAAAAACCTGGCTGGCTGCAAGTCTGCATCTTAGCAGTAAAGGGGCTATACGCAATTTTCTGTTAAAATCGGCCCAGTTTTACTTATCGGACCAATATCGATGTTGATGCGGATATATCGTGCAACAAAAAACCCCATCGATATTGAATCTGAAACAACAAAACACTATGAAAAACTACCTTTGCATTATACAGTCAGTCTAAAAACGTCTTTCTGACAGCTTTCAAAGGAATGTTGACTAGTTTTTCAATTCCTGAAACTAAATCTTTTTTTTATTTCTTATGTCAAAATAACCAAGTTTGGGGCACCATCCTGGGATCCAGGAAATAATAAATAGCCAAATAGTTCAGTCTCAGTTAATGTTTATGATTACCTGCCTGAGAAGGCAATAGATGAAGGAATAAGGTCTTGGCGTTTATTAAACAGCAAGTTATTACAAAAAGAATGAAAACTTTCAGTTAAAATGCTTTAATCAACAAACTCACTAAGCTAGTAACACACAACTAAACTACTAAGTAAAGGAAGGAATAACAAAACCACCAAAAGTAAAACTGTAAAATGGACAAATATGCAAAGAAGTAGAACCAATAGCCGATGAATTGATCATGACATCACATTTCAGTATGAATATGTGTGCTTAAAGACCAGGGTTATGGCCAGAAGCTAAGTTAGTCTTAAACTAATTGTAATTAGTTTAGGACTAATTAGTACCTTTGGTTTGTTTTCAAACTAAATCTTCTAAAAAAGGTATGGTTTGGACCTAAATTAATTAACAAGACAGTAACAAAGAGGTACAAGAAATCAAAAAGAAGGTTTCTTATAGGTGATCCCCTCTTTGAGTAACAAAACGAGCCTGGTTGAAAATGTCTGAGACCAAGAAAAACAAAACCCTGACTTTGAATAGTATCTTAGGGGCTGGAAATGTGATAAAATGATAATTTTGAAAGATGTTCTGATTCAATACTGAAAATTCTTACTTATACGATTCCAATGATCTGTATTGTACTTTATTTGTGTAACTTATCAGAAGAAAACACAAAAACAAAGGGCAGATGGTTAGTTAAAATGTTACTGCAGGAGAAAAGGCTATCACTAAGAGATGGGGAAGAACCAATGGAAACAGACTGTAGAGGAAATCTAAACTGGGGAAAAGCTAACAAACCGCCTAAGGCTACAGGAAGCTTAGCACAAAGTAAAATGGACAACTTACAAAACTGAACAGCAACAAAAGAATAACTCTTAATGAAGTTATAGAAAAAAGGAACACACAGTTTTGCCTAGACTGTATCTCATCTTTGTATTTTTAACAAACTGTTTCAGTTTGTTCTGATTAAAAAGAAAAAAATTGCCAGTAAAAACTAAAGTGGGAAAAAAAGTAATAACAGCAGCTTAAAAAGAACACTGGTTAAATTATTAGTTGTATGTGATAAAGTAACAAACAAAAAACCCCAGTCATCTTTCAAATGCAGGGTCTTTTGTTGAATGAAATCCAGTTTTCCACTGTTTCCTGTTGCGTCTCCTCCTCTGATAAAAAAACCATAGGCCCACCCCAGTGCATGCTGGTCCTATACCAGTGCCTTTTACTTATAGAAAAAATGCCCCTACGGTTCTTCCTGACTGACTTACAAAGACAAATAAAAACGAAACAAATATTAATATAAATAACCTTTATAAATAAAGTAATTCAAGAACAAATTTGAACAAAATTTAAAATAATACAGATAAAGAATAAATGGCTCCAAGCTACACCCCCTATGGCAGCAGTGGTTTGGTGAGGGCAGTCTGCAGGTAAACAGGACGAAGAAAATGGACCAAGCAGAATTAATAACTCACCATATCTGAAGTCGGATCTTCTTCCCTCTTAATTCGACTGTCTTGATTTTGAAGTCAACACCTACAAAAGGAACCACAAACGTGAACACAGGCAAATACCATAATTTAACCATTCCCCTGTTGCTTTGATTTTTATGCGAGTAGTACGATATATTGCCGTCCACATCGGTATCGGTCCGAATATGTTAAAACTGGGTCGATATCAACAGCCGATGTTTATTTCCATTATGTTGCCTTTTTGTGTTTCAGGAGGGGGAGGGTCATGTGACAGGGATAGAGAAGCAGCGCAGGATTAAGGGGTGTTTGACTAAAACTAGTGAAGCAGTGTAGGAAGTGTGGTCGCTTTTACACCATCTCCAAAGTGTATGGAAATATATATGATATTGGTAATAGGGCTGGGCGATATGGCCTCAAATTTATATTGCGATATAATCTAAAGCATGTGCGGTAACGATATCTATTACGATATATTCCTCTCTTCCGTTTATAGACCGATTCAGCGAATTAACCAGAAGTCGAGCCGCCGCCATTACTGCGGTGACCGCTCCCACTCGGGCAGCCATAGGCTACGCCTGACCGTGCGGTCACAGCAGAGACGTTCAACCTGGCCACCATCTCTTCTCACGGTCACTTCCACATCTCTGTGACAGCGGATGGCTCACTGATCCCTTCAATATGACGTGGTCGTCTAAAAGGCGGTGTAAAATTTGCCCGACCCAACCAGAGTTCAGGTAATTTTGACCCTTGATCAGAGACCTGTAGTTGCCATTTCTCTGGTCATCGGACGCCAGCCGTTCAATAAAAAAACTCTTGAGTATCTAAAACAAAACACAAATTTGTGTTATGGTTTTTTAAAAGTCGCATACCCTGTCCATAATAATTAAATGTCACGATTAGCTTGCCAGCTTCTGCATGCCTAACCTATGCTATATGCGCAGTGTTTAATGGTACAGACTTTTTATTTGTTTCTTTTTATTTTATTTATTATCTTCCTATTAATCATACTGTTTATTGTTCATAAAATGATTCATTCATAAATTAATATCCTTATTCATTTAATATACCTTTATCAGTTACTGGAGGCCACTGTCTAACATCATCAATCCAGGTATTCATCATACTGTCAATGTAGAGGGTCGTTTACAATGACAGCACAATGAATGAGTATGGTGGCCTCCACAAATCACTTGCCCAATCAGTCTATATGTGTCAAAATGACTGTTTTTGAACATTCTCAAATACCAGCAGAACAACAAAAAAAAAAAGCATAGAATGCAATTTAAAGAACATCCATTGTTCAAGATGCATAAAAAATATATATAAAAAATATTTTTCCCCAAAAAAAACTTTTTCTCACAATATAAATAAAGATGAAGATATTTTAAATAAAATAAAAGCTACATTTTAAGAAAACACAAAGTTCAAAATTGCTTAAACTGAAGTGCAAAATGTAAAAAGAGAAACATTTCTTTCTGCTTTCCTGATTTAATTATAAATTTAATATCGCATAAAATTAAACCCGCACATATTTGATTTAAAAATGCTTTCTTTTTTCTTTTCCATTAAATAGAAAACAAATTTTCATTTGCAATATGTGGTGTAAATACAAACACTGAATATTAGCATTTATCCTTCTTGTGTACCTGGTACAAAGTCCGTAGGCACAGGTTGATGACATCATCAAAATGCACAATCACGGTAGGCCGGTGTAGGCAAACACATATATAAAGAGTAGACGCAGCCTCGACCGCTACTGCCTATTGGCGCTGATGAGCCGTGGGGCCGCCATCTTGGACGGGTATCCACCGCTCCACTGTGTAATCTGTTTGGCAGACGCAGTGAAGCCACAGCACGTTTGTTAAATCATGACTCGCTAAATACTAAACTGATTTTTACCCTTGGGAGGGGGGGGGGGGGGAGGGGAAGGGAGAGACAGATGGTTTGCCCTATTTCTATATTCATAGTAGAACATTTTGATTTACTCATAAAATGTATGCAAAACACACAATGCCATAAGAAACCGAAGCAGAAAGTAACTATCGTTGAGTCTCACAATCTGACCGGTTCTTTCAAAATCATTCGGCTTGAAATGCTGACTCCAAAGCACCGATGAATCTGTCGCTGTGAAGCCTTTTCGTCTTCTATTCTATTACTATTTCTACCTACCCATTTTATTCATATTTTCCTACTTACTTCTTCTTCCTTCCAGATTACTTAGAACCTTTCTTTAACATAAAATTGCATTTCTGTTGATGATGGCCCAAAGCTGCTAAAATGATCAGTAAGCTTGTTTCCAAACTATTCAACGGTCTGATGGGTGGATAAGAGACATTTTATACCAGTAAAAAGTGTTTTATTTCTACAGTAGCGTTCTTGTGTCAGTTGTGATCTAAGTCAGGGATTTAAAAATATACGATTGATAAAGTCTCAGCCTTCTTCCACACGTTAGCTAGCTAAGATTTTGCTGGTGGACATACAACAGTACAGTATTATTATATTTACAAAATACAAACAAAATAAAAATATTCAGTCTTTCTTGTGAAAAGTTATCCCCCGAGCCCCTACTCTCAACAGTCCGCTGATTTGAACAGGAACAAGCCACACAGTATTCAGGCGTCTTGTATTAACTGCTACCGTTTTGGTTGAAGTCTGCGGATGGGAATACTGGCCCAAGATGGCGGCCGCATTTCCTACCCCAGAGCAGCCAATGCGGGGTCTACCCTTTATGTTGGTACCAGATCTGGTCGGAGGCCCTGTGCTTGCAGATAACGTCACACTACGGCAGCTCCACTCGGACAAACTACATTGCGCCCCATTTTTAACCCTGCCAAGCACTATATGGTAACATTTAAAAGTAACATAAATATTATTTTGTTCTTTCTGCGTCTCTGCTCTGTCTTCTTAAACCCCCAGTCGGTTGTGGCAGATGTCCGCTCGTACTGATCCAGGTTCTGCTGGAGGTTTCTTCCTGTTAAAGGGGAGTTTTTCTTCTCCACTGTCGCTACATGCTTGCTCAGTATGAGGGATTGCTGTGGTTGGAAGTCTGCATCAACGGGACGCAACTGCAAGTCAATGACTTGATGCAATCTGCTGGGATTCCTTACATAGAAAACTAAAACTTTAAACTGATTGGAATGATTGCTTTGAAATGACGTTCTTTCAGAAGCCCTGAAAAATAAACTGATTAGTCAATCGCTTCATCTGGATGGCATTAAATTGGCCCCCAGTAATAACGTAAAGAACCTCTGCATTATTTTTGACCAAGACATGACATTCAAATCCCATATTAAACAGGTTTCAAGGATTTCTTTCTTTCACCTCCGGAATATTGCTAAAATTAGAAACATCCTGTCCAGGAGTGATGCTGAGAAACTAGTCCATGTATTTGTTACCTCAAGGCTGGACTACTGTAATTCTTTACTATCAGGAAGTCCACAAAATGCCATTAAAAGCCTTCAGTTGATCCAAAATGCGGCAGCAAGAGTTCTGATGAATATTAAAAAGAGAGATCACATTTCTCCTGTTTTAGCTTCCCTTCATTGGCTCCCTGTTAAATACAGAATAGAATTTAAGATCCTCTTCTTACATACAAAGCCCTTAATAATCAAGCTCCATCATACATCAAGTGGCATTCTTTACTTCTTTTTTAAGTTGTTCTGCTGCAATGTATCTGGAAAGTGAGAATATTCATAATCTGTAATTTTGACATATATAAAGAAAATAATATATCGCAAAAGATATCGTTATCGCACATGCTTTAGAATATAGATTTGAGGCCATATCACCCAGCCCTACTTCAAGATCAACAGGTTTTTTTCCTGTTAAATGGAAAACAACAAATTTTAAACTTGGAATATGTAGTGTAAAGATGGACACTCAACATCAGCATTTATCCTCTTTGACGACAGCTTGATGACATCATCAAAAGGCGCAATCATGGTAGGCCGGTAAAATCAAAATCAATACCTTTGACTACATTTATATCATTTCTATCTTCTACCTTTCATATTGCCCCCTATTAAATGGTAAATATTGGTTATCGGCCATAACAAGAGTATTAATATCGGATATCAATATCGACCCAAATTTTCATATCGGTGCACCACTAATATAAACATCAATATAGGTTGTTCCAAAGCAGGTGGGCTCTGATAAAAAGGCACATAGTATCAGCGAGTGTTTCCTGGATCACAGGAATGAGAAGCCACAACATGGAGCTCCATCATAGCGAGCAGCTGCTTGTGTGTCACTATTTTGGGACTGGTCATTATGGCTGGCCGGGGTCCAGGTCACAGGACTGTTTACAGGATCACAACAGCAATAAATAGATGCTTTTATGTTCAAATACACGCGGCACATTCCCTTATATCAAAATGGGGCAAGAAAATATTTAAGATAAGAGAGAAAAAATAGGTAATAGCGGCTCAACTCTTCATACTTGAAACGTATTTTTAATTGCAACTATGTTACCTGCACATGATATGTTTTGAACGCTACAAACGTAGTAACACTATGACAAATACAGCTTAAGTCTATTACTGTGTACGAACTTCATTCGTTGTAGCATTGAGCCACTGGAGTGAGCTATCATGAGTTATCTTCCCACAGCAAACTTCGCTCATTCCATTGTAGTTTTAAACGGTGTTTCAGGAAGTAGTCGGATCCCTCCTTTTGAACCAGCTGCATTCAAAAGTAGGGAAAAGCCGTCCCTGTCCTCACCTACTGTCGACTTGCATGACTCGCAGAAAGTATCGTCGGTAAACCTCTCCATGAGGCTGGTTTTGCCAACTCCACGGGAGCCAATAATTATAATCTGGAGTTTGAAGTCAGCGGGTCGGGGAGGCATCTTCCTGCGGCGGGACTGAGCCCCCAGAGCCGGGGACGAATTCGCGGAGCCTCCGCTGCCACCACCAACACCACCGCCGGCGGCCCTCCGCGGTATGTCATATCTGGGATCCATCAGTAATCCAACATTTATGACAACAGAAATAACATATGAACAAAGCTAAGATAAAATACCGCCACCAACTACTTCCAACTTTCTTTGTCGCGCAGGGAAGTTAGGGAAAGTTTGTTGCCCGCTGATAGTTGTTGTTGTTCAGCCATTAGAGACCATGGATGTCGTTGCGTCATTTCCGTTTCCCAGACTCAGTTTATAAAAAAAATATTTGCATAAAAAAAGATTAAAAAATCTCACAAATCCTATACAGAAATCCGAAATGTGAATATATAACGTTTCCTTACTCGAAAGAAAAAAAAATTAAACGAAAATGTCCCACCCGTATGGAAGGCCGTTTCTGCCACTTGAAAGTAAAAAAATATATATAAACGTGGTATGTCATAATTATTAGATAAAAAGACATAATATCGACTTTCAGTCATAATTATGAGATACAAGGTCACAATTATGATACAAACTCATAACTATCAGATCCAAAGTCATAATTTCGACTTTCAAAGTCATAATTATAAGATACAAAATCATAATTTCGACTTTCAAAGTGATAGTAATTAGATTCAAAGTCATAACTATGTAATGCAAAGTTATAATTTAGACTTTCAAAAGCTGACCATTTACATTTTTTTCTAATGGCCTATTGTTGTAGACATGCTGCCTTGTCTGAGGATGAGATTCATTCCATTTGATCCATTTAGCTCATTGAAACTGTGTTCTTTCCCGTTTTTAATGGATTATGAACACATTAAGGAGTATTTCAGATGTTGCTAAGCCAAGTATGAAATCTTTTTTTTGCTGAAGTTCATGGGCTTCCATCCATTACTGTACAAAATAATTTAATAATTCACTCCTCTCAGGAGGCTTGTCTCCAACCTGCTCTGGTATTACAATGACCTTTTTTTATCTCATAATTATGGCTTTGTATCTCATATAAATATGACATACCATGTTTCTTTTTTTATTTCAAGTGGCAGAAATGGGCTTCCATATACACATGCTTCCTGTAGCTCCAAGAACTGGGAAGAAAATATTTGAGAACTGGAAGAATAATTCAATTCAGTTCAATTCAAAAATGTTTTATTTATCCCAAAGGGCAATTAGACATTGCTGTAACTCATATTCAAGGTTCTTGTAGAGTTGTTGTAGATGCTAATGGCTGTGGGCAGGAAAGGATCCCCTGTAGCGGTCAGTATCACAGCGGTTCTGAGGCCTTGTCCACAAGTAGCAGGGTATCTCACAAAACAAAGATAATTTTCAATGATTTGGCCTGTCGTCTACACGAAAATGCAGATTTACAGCATCAAAAGCGATTATTTTCTTAAAACTCCGACCAGCATGAAGATTTGCGAATTTTCAGTTTTAAACGTATGCTTGTGGACAGAGATAACCGGGGTTTTAGGTTTCACAACATGACTGCCCACAATAAAAATGCTCTGACATCACATGTGCTGTGTGTTTACACTCAGAAACATAATTTATGCCCTCAGAGCTGTGTTTGCATTATTAAATGTCAGTGGTGGGTAGTAATCAATTACATTTGTTGAGTTACATTTATTTAAGTAACTTTTTGGGAAAAAATTTACTTTTAAGAGTAGCTTTACTACACCATAGTCTTTACTTTTACTTGAGTAATATTATTATGAAGTATCACTACTTTTATTTGAGTACATTTTCTAGATGCTTTGCCCACATTTAGTAAATTCACTGAATGAAGAACAAACAATAAAAGATATATATGTAGTCTACATTATCTACTGTAAGTATTGGTATTATATTGAAACAAACAACTTAGAAAAGTGTTTCTTCTGCTTAAAATGTTATTTATTTTAATAATTTTTTTTTCATTTTGGTCCTAAAATTACCAGAATTTGGCCATAACGTTATATTTTTGTCTGTCTGTTCACATAATAATAAAAAAAATACTAAACCAGATGTTTCTCAGTACTCAAGTAGCCTTTTAACCAAATACTTTTTTACCCCTACTTGAGTCCTTTTTAGGACAGCTACTTTTCACTTTTACTTGTGTAAAAATATGATGTTGAAGTAGTGCTACTCTTACTTGAGTACAATTTTTGGGTACTCTACCCACCTCTGTTGATTGTTCAAGTTATTTTTGCTTACTGCTCTATGATAGAAGTTAGAAAGTAGAAAATTATTCTGAGTGGATGGGATTTGGGGAACTACTGCCCCCTACAGGTTTGGCATGCCAATGAATGTACTCAACAATGCACTTGTGCGGTTAGGTGTGGACAGAGTTTTTTTTGTTTTTGTTTTTTTACAGGAGTTGGTGAGGATATTCGGGTGTACGTGGCCTGAAGAAGCCTCAGACTGAAGACACTGTTGTTGTAAAGCAATCTCATGAAACGGATGCTCAGGGTTGTCCATAATTTTCTTTATTTTTATTATGAATCCTTCTATGCAACGTCATCTCCAAAGGTTTCACGGGCGTCTCCAGAACAGAACCAGGCTTGTTTATCAGGCTGTTGAGCTTTTTTAAGTGCCTGGCTGTGAGGCTGCTACCCCAACAGATGATGGCCGAAGTGATTATACTCTCCAAAACCAATTTATAGAACATACATAACGTCTTGCTGCAAACTCTGAAGGACCTAAGCTTCCTCAATAAGTACAGTCTGATCTGTGCCTTCTTATGGCTTTACCGTGGTATTTATACTCCTCAACCACCTCCACTTCTTGTTTGACCTAACCCTGTTTGTTGGTTTGCGGCCAGGGCCTTTAAAAGTTTGGGGGCAGCCCTGGGTACGGGGTGGGGGGATCACCTATACTCTGGGGGGAAGGGGGATGCCTCCCTGAAGTTCCCGGCTTGGTGGGTGGACTACTCATTTTGGCTGGGGCTTGATTGGCTGCTCGTGAGGATGCACAGGTGGGGTGGAATAGGGTTTGCAGTTGGAAGAGGGGGTTTAGATTCTGGTTGGTTGTTGGTGGGGTGCCCGTCCCCCTTGGTGTGGTGTTTCTGCAGGAGCTACATCACAGCACATTTAGATCTCTGCTCTGCCTCCCTCGGTCTTTGCAGCTTGGATCTTCTGTACGCATCCTGCCACTTGATGTGTAATCTTGATTCAGTAAAGTGTCCAGACACATGTAGGTAACACATGGCATGCCTGAAATGCCAGGTTACACAAAACAGAGAGAAACATGGCTTTAATTTTCATAGTCACAGTTCAGAGAAATATGACAAAAATACCTGGTGGAAAATGGCTTCCTTACCCGAATGAGATGACCTGTAGGTCCTTTCCATGGCAAGAACTGGTTTTTGAGGAAACTTTAAGGAACATTCCCCAAATGGAATAATGGTTACAGAGCATTCAGGCTGGTGGTTTTTAAACTTTCTATCACTACAGTATTTCAATACTAGTTTTTGAAGTACTACGATATTTATAGGCCTTTCGGTTTGCTTATGTGTAATGTGAAATCACCTTAAATTCATCTTAGAAGTACTAAGCTCAAGGTTCCAACAGTGGGGTGATTGCTTCCCCTCAATTTAATTAAATTCAATTAAATTCAGTTTATTTATATAGCGCCAATTCACAACAGATGTCATCTCAAGGCACTCAAGAAGTCATTTCAATACATTTATACAAACATTCCAATCAGTTAAAAAGTTTCCTATTTAAGGAATCCCAGCAGATTGCGTCAGTCATTGGCGTGAGGTTGGGCCCCGTTGATGCAGACTTTCCAACCACAGCAATCCTTCAGCAATCCCTCATACTGAGCAAGCATGTAGCGACGGTGGAGAGGAAAAACTCCCCTTTAAAAGGAAGAAACCTCCAACAGAACCAGGCTCAGTAGGAGCGGCCATCTGCCACGACCGTCTGGGGGTTTGAGAAGACAGAGCAGAGACACAGAAGGAACAGAAGATCTGATATAAGAGAACTTTCTATGTTACAGAAGTTAAAAAGTTAATAACAGGACACAGTGGATGTTCAGCCAATTCAATTTAGGCTCCATTAGATCCATTCCTTTCCAAGCCTGAACTTAAGACCTAATTATTCAAATTGGCTGTGATGTGAATGTGATGCTTCAACACTGGTATAAACATTTTATGTGCTGTTTACTGTATGTGTCTTCCATGTTCTCACTTACTTTTAAGGCGATTTTATATGCTTTTAGTTCATTCTATTTTATTTTTTTGTGTGTGTGTATGTTTTATTTTAGCTGTAAAGTATTTCGGTCACCTTTTGAATGCTGTAAGGCGTTATGTAAATAAATGTTGACTGACTGATGGAAATAATAAAAAACAATTAAATAAATTTCTTATTAATTGGTGTTCTAATGACTGAAGGGAGGATCAAATTGAAGTATTTAGCAAATAAAATGCATCATAATGTCTATTGCTTTACTCTTCGACAACGTCTCCCAACCCATCCATAAAGCTGTTGCAGAACAGGAGAGCTCTTTCAGTGACAGACTGTTACATCCGAGGTGCACAAATGAGTGTTATCAAAGATCCTTCCTCGGCCGCTGTAAGTCTTTATAACCATCACTGGTACCAACAAACTTAAAATCAATATGTTTCCTCTAATTCCAGTCTACTCAACATCCCTAGAATTAGGACCAAACATGGAGAAGCAGCTTTCAGTTTCTATGCTCGTCTCATCTGGAACAAACTTCCAGAAAACTGCAAAGCTGCTGAAACACTGAGCTCTTTTAAATCACAACTAAGAACGTATCTGTTTAGAGCTGCATTTGAGTAATGTTTTCATGTATCATATGTTTTGTGTATGCTTCTTGCGTTATTGCTGTTTTTACTTTATATGCTTTGTCTGTGTTTTACTGCTATGTTTATTTTACCCCTTAATCATGTAAAGCACCTCAAATTGCCTTGTTGTTGAAAGTGTGCTATACAAATAAAATTGCCTTGCCTTGATCCCCGCTGTTCGCACAGTTTTTTTCTTATTGTCTGTTGCCGTTTCAAATTCACAAATATACACATCTTGTAATTTAAAAAAACCCTACTCAGTTGCTTTTTTTCCCCTATGCTATTTTGAATAACTGTGCAATATATTTTTGCTTGTGTTGTAAATGTGCCCCTTAGATCTGGTCCACTGAAAAAAAAGAGAATTCTGACTTTAGTCGGCGACATAAAAAAAAAATAAAAAATTTTTTATCTGACAAGTACCTCCAGAAAGTTACGGTAGTTCTTCATTGCACAACTCACATCTCTGTCATTGAATTCAGTTGCTGAAGTTGGTCGTCCAAATTCAGAGACAAAAGCCAGAATTCTGGGGTTGAAGTCTGAATGCTAAAGGGAAAAAAGTCAGAAATCTAAGATTAAAATCTGAATTGTGAGAAGAAAGTCAGAATCCTGAAAAAATGTACAAATTTTAAGATTAAAGTTACAATAAATACATTTTAAAAAAATCAGAATTTTGAAACCCAACGTTGTAATCCCAGAATTCTGACTTTAATCCCATAATAGTGAGGGGGGGTATCCAAATTGTGAGAGAAAAAGTCAAAATTCTGAGAGAAAAGTCAGAATTTTGGGGTTAAAGTCAAAATTCTGAGATGAAAGTCAGTATTGTGAGCAAAAAGTTTGAATTCTTTTTTTCCAGTGTCCCTAATACTCCCTCTTCCTACTATTCTTATTTTTCACTTTGAATTTACGTATTTTAATTAATTAATATTTATTTATGTTTTGGTTTTTGAAATCCGACGTTGTAATCCCAGAATTCTGACTTTAATCCCATAATAGTGAGGAGGGGGGGGGGGTATCCAAATTGTGAGAGAAAAAGTCAAAATTCTAAGAAAAAAAATCCTGAATTTTGGGGTTAAAGTCAGTATTGTGAGCAAAAAGTTTGAATTCTTTTTTTTTTTTTTTACAGTGTCCTTAATCCTCTTCCTTCCTGGTATTCTTATTTTTCACGGTGAATTTACTTATTTTAACTAATTAATATTTTATATTTATACTTTGGTTTGAATATTTATACTTCCATTTACCTTTCACTTTGCTGCTGGCAAAGTTAAATCTCCCCGCTGTGGCACAATAAATAATATTTCTATTCTAGTCTGGTCTTGTTTGTCCTCTGCGGCACCCGTAGGCTGCGACATCGGATGACGTCTTCCTTTGAGGAGGAGTTCCCGGCTGTCTTGTTGAATCCAAACACAAACGGGAGCAACATTGACAGGTTGTTATCGATACCAGGACCACTGTAGGGCGCCAACTCACCCACGGGATGGCAGCTCAGAAGATCAACGAGGCCCACGAACACATCGCTAAAGCGGAGAAATGGTGAGAAGCGGCAGAAACGAGGCGTTTTATCTGCGGAGGTAGCAGCAGTTGATGTTGGTGTAGCTAGCCGCTGTAGCTAGCCGCTGTAGCTAGCCGCTGTAGCTAGCCGCTGTAGCTAGCCGCTGTAAGGCCACTTTAGCGTCTTCTTTAGCACGAAACACTGCGGCATTCATCTACGTTTAATCCACAGCTATTTTTCTCCGTGTCAGCGTATTCTGGTCGTGGTTGCTTGTAAGTAATTCATGATTTTAATTTTGCAGCTTGAAGACGAGTCTGACCAAGTGGAAACCTGACTATGACAGCGCTGCATCGGAGTACGCCAAAGCAGGTAACGCAGACCGTAAAGCCCGTTTTAAACCTGCAGAGAGGCGCTTTGTTTATATCATGAAAGCTTCTCTGTGGATCTTCTGTTTGCAGCTGTGTGCTTCAAGAACGCCAAGCAGTACGAGCAAGCTAAGGATGCTTACCTGAAGGAGGCTGAGTACCAAACAGAAAACAAGACGTATCCTTTCTGTGCAGCATTCAGCACTCTTTACTAGCGTGACCATATTTTGATTTCTGAAAAAGAGGACACTTGGCACAGTCCTGAAACAGTCATGACTGTGACCAGACTTTTGATTTTGACATATTTAAAGCATTCATTCTCCATGTGGTTAGAATGAACAGTTTAATAACAAACTTCAGATGGGCTTTCACAAGTGCAAAAATGACTTTAAAATCTCTAGAAAATTACTAATAATATAAAGAATTATTCCGAATTAGAAAATATACCAGAAACAGTAATAGTTTGCTTTACTGGACAAAAATTAAACAAAAATCTGAAATAAAATTCTGAGAAAACAGGTATTATTTTCTTTTCAATGTAATAATAAAATTATAAAGCAGCCGTCTCAAAAACACAATAATGCCTGCTCCATTTTTTAGATTTTATCTTCATCCTCCTCAGTCAGTATAGATGAATTATTGTTATAGATTTAGTTTCAATGTGGACCTACTAGATCTTTGCCACTTTTGTCACACAAAGAAACTCATATGCCAGCTCTGTTTGTCTGTAAAGCTACACTTGCACTTTTATATCTTGTAAACAGTTGGAACGCCGTGGTGCAAAGTGGTGCAGCGCATCAAAGCCCGCTGTCTGTCACGTCTATGAAACGGTTCAGAACCATCCACAAAAGCATCTGATGAGAGGAAATGTGTCTTATTGCATGCATCGCACCAGTCAATCTAAGTATGCTTATTAGTCCACTTACAAACAATGAAAATCTGGACATTTTCATCAATCTATGAAATCCCCCCGGACGCCCTGGACAGCACGTGAAAAGTAAACATGTCCAGGGAAAACAGGACGGTTGATCACCCTACTCTTTACAAACACATCAAACGTTTTAAACCACAACTAATTTCTTTTAGTTTTGACTCCTTTGTATAATCTTCTGGTTTTTCGCTCATTTTAATCCTGCCTTTGCCCCTGAACTGAAAGATGAACAGGAGGGATTAACAATTATCATATTGTTTATTGTTACCATAGAAGAAAAAAAAATGTGTTCATATTAAAAGATACTTTATTTATCCCAAATGGAAATTAAATGTTGTCGTGACTCGTATCTTCAAAGAGTCTGTGTGGATAGTGAAGGATCTCTAGTTGCAGTCAGTCTTGCAACAAATTTGTAGAAGCCTCTGACTGAAGACTCTTGCTGTATGACAGTGACATGACATGCTAACAAATCAAATTCCGGGCAGCAGAGACGATATTCCACAGTAAGATGTCCTAGTTGACTCAGTCGGTTGCTGGCAAGCACTGCTAATCCACCTCGTTTGCTCTTGCCACTCCTCTTTAAATCTCTGTCTGGTTGTATGGACGCTGTTGAGAGCTGCATATACGACAACTTCCTTCAATTTAATGATGCTAAAACAGAAGTTCTTGTCTGTGCCCCCGACAAATTTCTATCCCAAATAGTTGAGTCTTGGTCCACTTGTATTAAACCATGAGTGAGGAACCTTGGAGTGATCCTCGATTCTGACCTTTCATTGGATGCCCACATTGCTTAGTTGGTCAGTTCCTGTTTTTATTCAGGCCTCTCATCCAAGAGACGAAACGTTTTCAAGACAACAAGAAAAGTCCAGTTGCCTTAATTTAAACTCTAAAGAATATCATGTCCTGGATGAATCTACACCAACGTTTTCCTGTTTTTATCATTTAAAGGAGCAGGGGGCAGAATGAAGAAACAAAACTCACGAGCGACGCGGCCGGCGCTGCAAGTAACTGCAGCCAGCCGCACGGGAGCGCGCACAAACGCTTCACAAAAAAAAACATACCTCTTCACAGTGACATACTTCTTTTTCTTAGTGCCACTTTTTAGTGGGCTGTGAGTCGTCCTTGGTCGTTTCCCAGTTGCAGAAGAGAAGAATCCATTCTCACAATTAAATCAATGGAGGTCTGCGACCATTTTTCTTCCTCTTTTAAAGCGGTCGAGAACGCGCAAGCCGTGTCAATTGACATCACATCCGTAGGACAGCGCGGGAAATTCGGGCCCCGAACTGCAGCACATTTTGCAGCACACAGCCATTTTAAGAAAATGAGATGATACGTGGATTGGCTCATTATTTTTGGTTTATAACGCTTCATCACCCAACAGCATCAAAAAACTGAACATGGATGTTTATTTTATTTACAAATCCTGCCCCCTGTTCCTTTTAAGAAACATTGCTAAATTGTGTGGTGTTGTTTCATGAGCTGAGATGGAGATGCTGATTCACACTTTAATTTAATCCCGTCCTGATTACCATTACTCACCTTTTTACCTGTTTAAGTAAGAAATCTATGGACCGTCCTCCAGATTGTTCAGAATGCTGCAGCAAGGTTAAGTAGTTCCTCCAAGTTTGGACCTGTCACCCATTTACTGTCTCAGTTGCACTGGCTTCCCTTCCGCAACAGAGTGCATTTAAAAATTTTGGTTTTGACAATTAAAGCCTTGCACAATTCAGCTCCTGCTTACATCACAGATCTTTTGCAACCTTACATTCCCAGCAGGTCATTAAGAACATGTGATGAGAGCCTGCTGGTTGTGAAGCAAACTAGAAGAAAAACCAAAGGTGACAGAGCTGTTGCAGCTGTCGCACCCTCCATCTAAGCCTGAGATTTGCTGAGTCAGAGATTTCTTTTAAAAAGCAGCTCTAAACTCATCTTTTTAAAATGGCTTTTGCTTAGCTTTTTTTCCTTTTTTGGTTGTTTTTTGTGTTTGTTGTTAAGTTTTACTGTAAAGAACTTTGTGATTCTTTCTAGAACGATGCCATATAAATAAAATTTTACTTTTACTTTAGAACGCAATGGTTTAAACTTCATCCTTCTCTGTCTGCTCCTTTTCAGCTCCTCTGGGATTTGTGCTTTTGAGATGCTGTTCACAGTTATGAAAACAATACCTTGTTGCCACCGTTGCACATCATAACTGCCCAAGAGTTAAAAAAAAGAAGCAAAAATCCTTCCAGCTGCACTTCACCCAAAACCAGAATGAATAATTGTCCAAACAAGGCCTATTAATGAACAATAAATCAATTAATCGCATGATAAATTCAAATGAGCTCAATATTTTTTTTTTCAACCACATAAAAAATTCTATTTGCAAAATTGTTTGATTTTCCTCATGTTCTCGGCTTTCTGCGAAAGAGACTTGATGAAAAAAGGCAGATGTGGTCCATATATCTGTAGTGCCAGAGTAAAGTGGGATGTCTTGTTTTAACCAAACTGAATGTTTTTGTTTCCAAAACTCATATCTAGCAATTTTCCCTGATTTTCTTGTCTGAGCCAAGTGATTAATACTTTTTGAAGGCCAGATTTGTTTAGAGTTCATCCAATTTTTTTTAACGTTTCAGTTGTTTTGTTAGTTTACATTAGATATTAAAAATGTCTATCAGTTGCAGTGGCAAATGTTATTTTAGTTTTATTGATCTTTCAGAGGCAAGGAAATTTTACTAAGCACACTTTCAACAACAAGGTGATTCAAGGTGCTTTACATGATTAAGCGGTAAAATAAAAATAGCAGTAAAACACAGACAAAGCATATAAAGTAAAAACAGCAATAAAGCAAGAAGCTAACACAAAAACACAAAACATGATACATCAAAGCATTACTCAAAGGCAGCTCTAAACAGATACGTTTTTAGTTGTGATTTAAAAGAACTCAGTGTTTAAGCAGCTTTGCAGTTTTCTGGAAGTTTGTTCCAGATTAGAGGAGCGTAGAAACTGAAAGCTGCTTCTCCATGTTTGGTCCTAATTCTAGGGATGTTGAGTAGACTGGAACTAGAGGACCTGAGTGGTCTGGGGAGTTGGTATAGTAACAGTAGGTCTTCAACATATTTTGGTGCTAAGCCGTTCAATGATTTATAAACTAGTAAAAGTATTTAGAAGTCTATTCTCTGAGCTACAGGGAGCCAGTGTAAGGACTTTAGAACTGGGGTGATGTGCTCTACTTTCCTGGTTCTAGTGAGGAATACGAGCAGCAGCGTTCAGAATCAGCTACAGCTGTCTGATTGACTTTTTAGGCAGACCTGTGAAGATGCTGTTGCAGTAATCAATCCGACTAAAGATAAACGCATGGATGAGTTTTTCAAGGTCCTGTTGCAACATCAGTCCTTTAATCCTAGAAATGTTCTTCAGGTGATAGAAGGCTGACCTTGTTATTGCCTTTATGTGACCCTGGAGGTTCAGGTCTGAGTCCAAAACTACACCTAGAGGGTGTAGATGCATGAATGACTACATTAGTTCAATATTTATCGCAGTAATTTTTGGGGCAACAAAATGTACTATCGTGACAGACCTAGTCCAAAGATTCAACACCTCAAGCAAAAGAAATTACGACCAAGAGTCTAGAAAAAGAAGATATCAGAACTAACAGAGCTACTCCAACATGCTGTCATCATGAGTGGAGAATTAATCATCCTGTTATAACAATCTAATTTAACTGATGACATTTCCACGTTTAAGACCGACCTTATGTTTGCTTTTACCTTCTCTGTTCAAGCTAGCGGCGCTAGTTGGTGTGTTTTATGCTTCACAATGTGACTGAATGCAATGTTTTCTGTTTAGCAACAGCTTATAATATTTTGTTTCTAAAACAAACCATTTCAAGACATTTTGTGACTGTTTATCTGTGGTAATGATGAGCTTCAGGGTGTTTGAGGTTGGAAGGCCTCCTTGCCCTCCCCCTAATCTTTAGCTCCCTCCGCAGAATTAGTCAAGACTCTGCCGTATATTTTCCTAAATATACCCAGGGTCTAAACAGAGACAAACTGGAGAAAGCAAATAAAGAAGCAAGGGAAGACCTTTTGCATAGCACTGAATGTTAGACACATTTTTTTCAATTAAAAGCCAACACTTGCTGCTTTAATTCCCGCGTGTGAGATTGTGCATTTCTTCTTTTCATTGATGCTCGCATTCTAATTAAATTAATAGATAGATCAGTCTGTGTAATGTCCATTTAAATCAGTAGGATTCTCAAACACAGAACATTGATGTTACTTACATCCCTGTTGTGTTCGCCACATTTCCTTAACTTTGCCTACAGACTCTTTCATGCTGCGAAGTAAGTATCATTTTTCTAAAGCTGCAAGCTTGAAACTTGCTGTTCGTCTCTAACTGTCCTCGTCTTCCTCAGGGCTATTGAGCAGGCAGGGATGATGATGAAGGTGAGCGGTGGCAACATTTTGGGAGACTTTGTGATCCACTGGGGGAGGTGATATTTCTGCAGCATTAATTAACCTGCTTTGTTGCAACAGGAGCAAAAGAAAATGCCAGAGGCCATCCAGTACATAGAGAAAGCCTGCATGATGTACATGGAGAACGGGACCCCCGACACCGCTGCTATGGCCTTGGACCGGGCCGGAAAGTAAAACTGTTTTCTTCTCAGAGGAGCAATAGACTCAAATTTCCGTCTTTTAGTTATATAAATCGTCAGCTGGAACACTCACAGTGCCTTGAAAAGGTTTTCATTCTTTTGTCACATTATAACCTCACCTTTAATGCAGGGCTGTCAAACCCCGGTCCTTAATGGCTGATACCCTGCAACTTTCATTTAACTGAAAAAAACTTTATTAATCCCAAAGATGCTGATGTCTGTGAGCAGGAAGGATTTCCTGTAGCAGTATTACAGCATATCTGTAGAAGCCTCTGACTGAAGATATTCTGTTGTTGTATATGGGTCTCATGAAGACTGTCTGTATTCTTCCAGATTTTATGTGTGTAACATCATCAATTTTAAGACGTTTCGCTGGTCCAGCACACCTGAACTAAAGAGCCCCAAGGAAGGGAGTCTGACACCCCTATTTAGTGTGATTCATTAAGAGGGTACCAGTTGCTGGTTTCTAAAGTATGCCAAGGTTTTTAAAAGGTTACATCTTCAAAACCACTCAGGCTTTGTCATACAGTCCCGATCAAAAGTGTAGGACCAGTTGAAAAATGGCAACAACAAAGAAATTATATTTTGCATGGTTGGATCTTAACAAGCTTCCAAGTAAGCTTCAACATGCAACAAGAAGAAATAGGAGTGAGACAAAAATTCAGTTCAGTTTATTTATATAGCGCCGATTCGCAACAGATGCAGACCTGCCAACCTGTACGCATTTTGCGTAGCAGGTACGCAATTTGACATCTAAATACGCTGGTATGACCCGCCCCTCTAAACTACGCAAAAAGCTGCGGACATGAGAGTTCTGTGGCAAATGTACACGTGTGGTACTCATGTCTGACAACACGGTGCAGCAGCGTGGTGAAGCAGTTTCAGCCAATCATTGAAGAAAAGCGGAGAATTGAGTACCCAACCTATAGCGTATATAAGGAGGAATGGGATTATTTATACAGTTTAAACATGTAGCCAACAAATCTTTTGCAGCAAGTTTTGCAACCAGTGCCATGACAGATGAGGGAGAGGAAGACAGGGAGGGACAGGGCAGCAGCAGACCTGCCAAAAAGAAGAGGGTCCATGTTCCCCAGAAGTTTTTGATTAAATATCAAGAACAGTGGCCATGCTTGTGACCCTCTAAACTTCCATATCATGCATTGTGCACAGTGTGCAGTTATGATGTGGACATAAGCCACCAGGGAGCTGCAGGTATGGTAGGCCTATAAATTAGCCCTGGTGATGTGTGCATATGTGCTGTAAGCCAATTTAACTATTACATTCATGAAAGCAAAAACACCTATTGCAATATAAAAAATAAATTACCATTTAAATTGAATACATATAATTTTTTCGGTTTTATTGTTTATCTTATAACCAATTTTTAGCCAGTGAATGGGGAAATTGCAGCGCGCAAAGCAATTGAGTTTCAAAAGTCTGGAAAAAAAAAAGCCACACCAAACAAGTGGTACTCAAAATATTTTGACAAGGTTGGCAGGACTGCAGATGTCCTCTCAAGCCACTTTACAAGAAAAATCATTTCCATGCAATCATACAAACGTTCCATTAAGTTTAAAGTTTTAGTTTCCTATTTAAGGAATTCCAGCAGATTGCATGGAGTTTTACAGCTGAACAAAAGTTTAGGACCACATGCCTTTAAAAGGCCAAATCTGTGCAAAGACGGATTCATTGTTATTTTGTCAGGTAGCCACACTGTCATGACGTTCTGGTGGCAAAGGCAAAAAAAAGCGTTCCCTTTTTTAACGTGGTCGGGTTGTTGAACTGCATAAGCGGGGACTCAGCGCGCCTTCACTGCTGAGTTGGGAAGCAGTAAGACAGTCATCTGGAATTTCTTAAATTATCCTGAGGGTTATAAAAAAGGTCAAGTGGAAGACCCAAAAGAAATTCACCAGCACTGAGCCGGAGGATCCAAATGGCTGTCTGTCAAGACACTGGACGATCCTCGACCCAAACTAAGGCCGTTACTGGTGCCGACTGCAGCCCCATAACCATCAGACGGCATCGGAGACTGAAGGGCTTCAAAAACAAAAAACGTCTTCAAAGCCTCGTCTCCTTGAACGCCACACAACTCACGGTTTGGACTTTGCAAGAGAACACCAAACATGGGACATTAAATGTTGGAAGATGGTGGAAGAGGGCTGCACAGTGGCGCAGTTGGTAGCACTGTTGCCTTGCAGCAAGAAGGTCCTGGGTTCAAATCCTGGCCTGGGGTCTTCCTGCATGGAGTTTGCATGTTCTCCCTGTGCATGCGTGGGTTCTCTCCGGGCACTCCAGCTTCCTCCCACAGTCCAAAAACATGTTAGGTGAATTGGTTTCTCTAAAATTGCCCTTAGGTATGAGTGTGTGCGTGTATGGTTGTTTGTCCTGTATGTCTCTGTGTTGCCCTGCCCTGCAATGGACTGGCAAACTGTCCAGGGTGTACCCCGCCTCTCGCCCCTTGACCGCTGGAGATAGGCACCAGCCCCCCCGCAACCCTACATTAGGATGGACGGGTATAGAAAATGGATGGATGGAAGATGGTTTTATTCTCTGATGCGAAAAAATGTAACCTTAATGTTCCTGATGGTTTCCAACGTTACTGGCATGACAACCAGATCCCACATGAGATGTTTTCTACGTGCCACAGTGTAGGGGGCGCCATAATGGTCTGGGGTGCTTTTCCCTGGAACAATGGAGCTTCAACATGCTGGCTATGTCCAGATGTTGCAGAGAGCATCCCTCATGACTGAGGGCCCTCGTCTGTGTGGTAACGACTGGGTTTTTCAACACGACAACGCTACAGTACCTGATGCTCGCAGGACAAGCGACTTCTTCCAGGAGAACATCACTCTTTTGGACCATCCTGCCTGTTCCCCTGATCTGAGAACCATTGGGGATGGATGGCAAGAGAAGTTTACAATAATGGACAACAGTTCCAGACAGTAGATGGCATTCGTGCGGCCGCTGCATCAAGCATGCCACGAGTTTTTGAAGTGATCAACAATAACGGTGGAGCTACTCATTGCCGAGTTCATGTTTGGAACGTTGATTTCTGTTTTGGAGGTGTGGTCCTAAACATTTTGATCAAAAAAGGTTTTATCTCACTCCCATTTCTTTTTGTTGCATGTTGAATCTCCACTTTGAACCTTGTTAAGATCTAGCCATGCAAGATATGATTATTATTATTTTTTTTTCTCTCTCCCATTTTTCAAGTTGTCTTAAACTTTATATCGGGACTGTACCTTTTTTCACAATTTAGGGTTCTTTTAATGAGATGCCGGAGACGGTGTCAAAAGTGACCTGAGCTTTTTAGTGCTGCCCCTCCACAATCTCTTTCTGCACACTGCCAGTCAGCTGGTTGAAAGAAGGATATTATTTTTCCTTCATACTTACAGAACCAACCATCTCAGTTGATTTCACATTAACAAGGTGATTTCTGTCAGCATGTGGTTGCACCAGATTGTATTTACGGTCATCAGAGTACAGAGTAGATACAGATGCATGCCACATTGGATGGATTTTCTACATTTTTATTTGCTTTACTTCAGTTGTACAATTTTGCAAAATCCTTGTTTGTGTTAAATAAAATCCAATTAAGATACATCGAAGGGTGTGGTTGTAGCATCTGAAAACGACGACCTTTGCAAAGCACAGCAGCATTTTGGTTTCTTTAGCTTCTGGTCATCAGATCAAAATGGAGCACACAGCAGATGTTGCTCTGGACTAAAACACATTTTCCCTCCTCAGACTCATAGAGCCCATTAATCTAGAGAAAGCTGTTGACCTGTATCAGAAGGCAGCAGGTGTATTTGAGGTGAGAGTTTAATTTAAAACTTAAATAACTGAGTTTCTTTGGTTGTTTTTCTTGTTTCATAACATCCTTGTATTATGTTTGCAGAATGAAGACCGTCTGCGTCAGGCGGTGGAGCTGCTGGGCAAAGCCTCCAGACTCCTGGTCAGGTTAAAAAGGTGAAACTTCTCCTGGTTTGTTTAGCTATTAAAAATTGTAAATGGGATCGTGACGGAGCAAAAAATGCGTTTGGTTTGCTCTCCCTAAACAGGCTGGACGAAGCTACAGTCGCCCTGCAGAAAGAGAAGAATATGTACAAAGAGATCGAGAACTTTCCCATGTGTTTTAAGGTGGGTGTTCTGGTTCTAAAGATGACCCGGTGTGATCTCAAAGGGAAGGCGATCAGAACTGGCTGATTTTAAGTTAACGAGCTCTGACCTCTGCCTCAACCAAGACGGTTTTAAACGTCTGGAATTGGATTATTTTCCTTCTCTAGGGTAGAATAGTCATAGTAGCTTCCCAGTGTTTGTATTTCTAAGGTCTTGTGCCCTAATGGTCTCCATGATGTTTCTTCAAGCAGGTTCATTCTGCTCTGTTGAAAAAAACCAACATGCAATTTTTATTGTGAGACATTTTTACTTCGTACCACATCAGGCCTGGAGTTTATCACTATAGACACTTAATCGTCCATCTAGCTTTTTATCTGTTCATCCTCCCAGTTGTCTTTTTGTCATCCATCCATCCAACCAACCGTCTGTCAGTCTATTTAGCCCCCCCCCTCTATCTGTCCATTCATTCATCCATTGATTAGTTCTCTTTAACAGTCCATATCGTCATCCTTCTATCTGGTCATCCATCCATCTATCCTATTGACCATCTCACCTGTTTGTTTGTCCTCCTTTCCTTTGTCTCTCCATCAATCCATTTATCCACCCATCCTACCAATAATTCATTCATTCATCTATCGTTCCATCTATTCATCCTTTGTTCCTGACGTCCCTCTACCCAGCTATAGCTTTGTCCATCTATTTATCAATCCATCCTCTTCAACCTCTATTTATCCTGTCTTTCTATCCCTTTAGTCATCCATCCTTCCTTCCTTCCTTCCTTCCTTCCTTCCTTCCTTCCTTCCTTCCTTCCTTCCTGCCGTGAATCCTTCCTTCCTTCCTGCCGTGAATCCTTCCTTCCTACCTGCCGTGAATCCTTCCTTTCTTCCTTCCTTCCTTCATGTCATGTCATGAATCCTTCCTTCCTTCCTGTCATGAATCCTTCCTTCCTCTCGTGAATCCATCCTTCCTTCCTCTCGAGAATCCATCCTTCCTTCCTCTCGTGAATCCATCCTTCCTTCCTGTCGTGAATCCATCCTTCCTTCCTTCCTGTCGTGAATCCTTCCTTCCTTCCTTCCTTCCTTCCTTCCTTCCTTCCTTCCTTCCTTCCTTCCTTCCTTCCTTCCTTCGTTCCTTCGTTCCTTCCTTCCATCCTTCCTTCCTTCCTTCCTTCCATCCTTCCTTCCTTCATGTCATGTCATGAATCCATCCTTCCTTCCTTCATTCCTTCCTTCATGTCATGAATCCATCCATCCTTCCTTCATGTCATGAATCCTTCCTTCCTTCCTTCATGTCATGAATCCTTCCTTCCTTCCTTCATGTCATGAATCCTTCCTTCCTTCCTTCATGTCATGAATCCTTCCTTCCTTCCTTCCTTCCCTCCTTTCGTAATGCCATGAATCCTTCCTTCTTTCATGTCATGAATCCTTCCTTCCTTCTGTAAAGTGGTGAATCCTTCCTTCCTTCCTTCCTTCCTTCCTTCCTTCCTTCCTTCCTTCCTTCCTTCCTTCCTTCCTTCCTTCCTTCCTTCCTTCCTTCCTTCCTTCCTTCCTTCCTTCCTCCCTCCCTCCCTCCCTCCCTCCCTCCCTCCCTCATCTGTTGATGAAATGTTCTGACTGTTTAGAAAACAACCGCCCAGGTTCTGGTCCATCTCCACCGAGGAGACTACGTTGCAGCTGATAAATGTGTCCGGGAAAGTTACAGGTTGCCATTTTTAACTTTACTTTACATTCATGAGTTGCTCCTTGTTTACCTGAGAGGCCGGTCGTATAAAAATAGTGTCGCGTCTCCTACAGCCTGCCCGGCTACAGCGGGAGTGAAGACTGCGTTGCCATGGAGACGCTGCTGCAGGGCTACGACGAGCAGGACGAGGATCAGGTCTACCGCGTCTGCAACTCGCCTCTGCTGAAGTACATGGACAACGACGTGAGTAGTTTTTTTTTTTTTTTTTTGAAGATAGGGCCTCGCAAAAGTATTCACATGGTATGAACATCTCCACAAACAGGAGTGTATTTAATTGGGATTTTACGAGATCGACCAACTCAAACTAAATGAAAAGTGGAAGCACTGTTAAAATTGTTTTTATCTGAAAACAAAACAGCCTCCATCAGCTTTGTCCATCTAGATGGATGCACATCAATATTCAAGATTTACAATTAGATTTAGCCCTGGGCTTTGACTGGTGATCATAAAGAAACAAAAGCAGCAGTCAAACAGCGCTAGAAGGTTGCTCCTTTAGTGTTTTTTTTAAAATAAAAATCCTTTTTCTCTCAGGTTGTGAGCCATTTACAACAGCCCATATATCAACCTCACAAACTTTAGCGTATGTTTTGGGTCATTCTAATGCCGGAAAGGTGAACCTCCGCTCTGTTAAAGCCTTTATGGGCTCCAACCAGTTTTCTTCCAGGAATGCCCTCCATGCAGCTTTCCATAAACTCTGACCAGCTTCCCCACCGCATGATTCTCCCCAAAACCCAAAACATTCAGCTTTGCTCTCATCTAACCACAGCACTATCTTGCATGTGTCATCCACGTCAGTGGTTCTTTTTGTCCCCCGCCACGGACTCGTTTGATGACAGAGAATATTTTCACAGACCGGCCTTTTAAGTGTGGCTGATAACTGCAACAAGATAAATACAAAAGATACGACCAGCGTAAAAAAAAACAAAAAAAAACTGGGTTATTTTTAAATGTGCTCGCAACGTTATTGGTAGCCTCCAAATCCACGTAACATGGCGCCGACAGCATAACATGAGTAATATCCTGACTGCCCCCTAGCACTCTCTGGACACTATGGTGATGTTTAAACATGCCACTTAAAATAAGATTTATCTCAAAAACAAATATATAAAGTGCATGAAAAATGCACTTTACCACAACAGTGAATCAGTGGGAGCCATGTGGCTGTTTCCCTGTGACGCGACGGTCCCAGCTGAGGCAGTTTTAAAGGCCTTATTGCCTCATCAGAAAGCTAGTTGCTGCATATTACAGGCAGGGGGTCACGATAAATCCATATTTTAAGTATGTGTTCTTGGAAGTCACAGTCTCTTCCCTGGACTTTCCTTTTTGCAAAGATACTTTTCAGGGACCTTTGTTTTTATTTATTCTGCTAGCTTGTGGGTTTGTTTTTATCTCTTGACCGAGGCAAAAGTCTTGACACGCATCGAGTGAGTAAAAGCAGGATGTAACAAGAAGAATCCGTTAATTTTTCAAAATAAAACGGAAGTACTGTATGTTATTTCGGTGATCATTCTTTTTCTCTGTACGAAATGACCTACGGACCGCTACTGATCTGGGGTCCGGGGAGCTCTGTTCTACGTAGTTTGTTGTCAGAGGACTTTGTATGCATCCTGGCACGCCATCCTAAATTTTTGGCACTGCCGTGGTTTGTGTAGATTTCTAGGCTACTTTGTATCGCTTCTTTCAACAGTCTTGCCAGTCTTGTATAAAAGGTCAGATATGTGGAGTGCTTGACTAATCGTTGTCTATTCAACAGATTGTCCCACCTAAGCAGTGAATCTCTGTAGCTCCTCCAGAGTTACCATGGGCCTCTTGGCCAGTCTCTGATGAGTGCTCCACCTGCCCAGCCTACTTTGGAGTTTTGCGGAACTATTTCCAATTTCAGATGATGGGTCGGAACATTAAGATTAACCCTGCTTTAAACTTCTCCATATCTTTCTCTCTGACCCGTCTTCTGTTCTTTGGTCTTCATGATGCCGTTTCTCTGAGGCCTTGCACCCAACCGGACATTTTCAGAAGGCAATTGGTTACACTGGGTTGTATTTAGGGGTGTTGAAGTAAAGGGGACAGTTTAAAAATTCACGCTAAACGTTTTTTATTATCCATAAAAATGTTGAAAATCATGTTATTTCCCTCTCACCTCACAATTATCAGAAATCAGAATCAGGTTTTTATTGCCATATATGTGAACAGGTTAAAATTAGGAAATTGCTGTGGTACTTTGTGCAAACATAAAATAAACTCTTCTAAGCATGCAATAAATAAAAGTAAAAATAAAATGGGGTAAGCAGATTTATACATACACGAGTGAGTAACTGTAAGACTTAAAATCTCGGTAAAATCTGTGACAAAATGAGAAAAAAGTGTCCGTTTTTTTTCTGCAGCATCATTTCACAAAGTTGTCTACTTTTTTCTTTTTACTGAAACAAAAGGGAATTTAGAAAGAGTCAGATGTATAAAAATGTATTTAGTCAGTTAATAAGCTTGTGCCTGCAGTCATTGTAGCATTAATTCTCTTTAAAAGTTGATCTAGTTCCTGGGTTTGTCTCAGATATGAATGGTAACTGGATATTTTTGCAAACTCCTTATTTCCAGTATGCGAAACTGGCCATTTCTCTGAGGGTTCCCGGAGGAGGAGGAAAGAAGAAGAAGGCCGCGACTGCTCCACAAGGGGGCGCCGGCGGGGCGCCTGCAGCTGCAAAGGATGAAGAGGAGGATGAGTACGAGGGCGGGTTGTGTTAACCTTGACCCATACGACCCGTCACCACCAGAACATCCTCTGTGTGTCAGGGACGTTGGATCTTTAACAAGCTGAGAAAAAGAGAAAAAACCACAACAGTTCCAGCCGGTGTCGCAGAAGAGTGAATATTAGGCCTTTTAAGTTTGTGTTATTCTTCTGCGCCGTGTTTGAACATGTTCTGTTATGTGTCGTCTCGGTGAAGCTGTACATTTTGCTGTTATTGTTTGTGGGTAGATTATTATACCTGTGCTGAAACCATAAAGTAACCTAAATGCGACTGGATCAGTGAATAGGTGTTTTATTTGTACAGAGATAATTTATCCAGCATTCGCGGCTGCTGGAAATGTTACTGGAGCTATATGCAATCACATTGGTAATGATGCATGTGCGAAAACAGTAAAGTGGTCACGCAAGATCAAATATAATACAACATAGCTTTTATCCAAATATATATATATATGTTCTACTTCAAGGTGTGTGCTACCTTAAAATAAACAGTCCTGTGCGTACAGCCATTCCCCCCCATGTTAAAATCAGAGTAACTTATATTAAAAATAATAAAAAGGGACCATGATGTGTTGCCAGTTTATAAATAATCTGATATTAGGCCTATTAAAATGATAAAGTGGGGGTTTAAATTTTTTATTAATCTTTTCCCCTCATTTCCTGTTTGTTTCTCAACTAAATACCCAAACTTTGCACACTTCTCAATAAATCTGTTTTGTGGTCCTTGATGCTCTTGATGTGTTGCACTTCTTTGAACGAGCTAGCAGATTTTCCACCTCAGTCAGTCTTAACAGCAGCACCAGAATGGCCTCAGGCGTAATGACTGCACAGCTTCCTAAGACATTTCCATCTTTGACGAGGCTAATGCTTTCCAACTATAAAAGTGATATTTAATGTTTATGCATTCTGCTTTTGTGATGCCTCCTGTCCTAAATGACCCTGCAGCGGTGCATTAGGAGGAAACTGGACTTGTGGAAACAGTTAATCCAAGGAGAAATTTTCTGACTTGTTAGTCTGAAATACTTTAATGTATGCATGAAAGACCCTATTAGAATAAACAAATATATTAAAGGTTCTAGATTGTTTTTTTATTTAAGATGATTTCATGGTAATTGTATATAATGAAATCAAAGTGAAAGAAACCACCTCTCCATATTCTGGCTTGATTTAAAGGGTAAGGTCACAAATTTGATCCAAAAATATCTTTAAATTGGTCAATCCAGCTTTATAAATTGTAAAATTAAGTGCTCCACAGTTAAGGTTTGTGCAAGGGTAGAAAAGATTTTTATTTGCAGTTTGTAAAAATCTGATTAAAAGCAGAAACATGCTAAATTCAGCTAATGGGTCCTCAATGCATGTCCAGAAAATGGGTGGTGTTATATGTTAAGGGTTGGAAGTCCATCCCTCCCCTGTAGCTATTGTGATTGGCTTAATCTCCTATGTTAGTGTCTGGTTGTGCCTCCTGAGTCTTATATGGAACGCCAAAATGCTCAAAATGAAATAAACCCTTGTGAAATAAATTTACATGAATAAATAATATACAAATATATAATATACCAATTAAATTGTGAAAACTCAATTCGTATAAAATTCTTAGTTCAGTATGACATTTTTCATTTGCCTTTAAAAATGTATTAATATAAAACAATTTAGCAAAAAAATATTTTCTTTTTGCCATTTTTACGTAAACTGAATCATTCAGGGTTAAGATTCTCCACCCTTCAATGACACATGCAACCATATCCTTATTACTAAGTAAAGATCCTATTGGCCAGTGAGTCTACTTTGCTGGGATTACAAAGTACTAGCTAGAATTCAATTCAGTTTATTTATATAGCACCAATTCACAACAGATGTCATCTCAAGGCACTTAACAAGTCATTTCAATACATTTATACAAACATTCCAATCAGTTAAAAAGTTTCCTATTTAAGGAATCCCAGCAGATTGCGTCAGTCATTGGCATGAGGTTGATGCAGACTTTCCAACCACAGCAATCCTTCAGCAATCCCTCATACTGAGCAAGCATGTAGCGACGGTGGAGAGGAAAAACTTCCCTTTAACAGGAAGAAACCTCCAACAGAACCAGGCTCAGTAGGAGCGGCCATCTGCCACGACCGTCTGGGGGTTTGAGAAGACAGAGCAGAAACACAGAAGGAACAGAAGATCTGATATAAGAGAACTTTCTATGTTACAGAAAGTAAAACGTTGATAACAGGACACAGTGGATGTTCAGTTACTGGGAGGATCATCCCAGTCGATGCCCCCCGTCCAACAGGGCATTGCAGCCAAGCAGGATACCAGACCAGGTATATCTTCTATGGAGAGAAAAACACCGAGAGAAAACAAAGTTAACGGTCGAAATAGTAGAATGTACTGTAATACAACTGGAGAGTCGTAGGAGAAAAGGAAGTAGCAGAGTGAAGAAAATTGGTAAGTCTGTCCTCCAGCAGAATACTGGCAGATATACGAGAGAAAGAGTCCTTGACAAAATTATTCATCAGAACCAAACAGGATTTATGAAGGGCAGGCAGTTGTATAGTAATTTGCACCCTTGTGTTCAATGTAACAATACTTGCCAAATGGGAATGTTGTTCCGGATGTCATATTAGATGCTCATAAAGCATTTGATAGGACTGAATATAAATATCTGCTTGGGGCTCTTAAGTGTTTCGGTTTTGGGCCAGCTTTCTGTGCTTGGATAGACATACTTTATAATTGGCCACATGCTGCAATTCGAATAAAAAAATATCACATCTGACTATTGGCCCCTTTGTCGTGGAACAAGGCAGGGTTGCCCTTTTTCTCTGTTGTTGTTCAATGTTGCTATCGAACCCATTGCTGTTGCACTTAGGGCTGAACCTGGAGTGAAGGGTAGAGGTGGGTAGAGTACCCAAAACAAATTGTACTCTAGCACTACTTCAACGTAATTTTACTCAAGTAAAAAGTAGCTGTCCAAAAAAATTGCTTGAGTAAGAGTAAAAAAGTATTTCGTAAAAAGGCTACTCTAGTACTGAGTAACATCTGATCTAATATTTTTAAGATGTCAGACAGATAAAAATGTAAATTTATGGGCTAAATAGAGTATCCAGAAATTTGACTCAAGTAAGAGTAGCGATAATTGATCATATTAATCAAGTAAAAGTAAAAAGTACGACATAGGAAAACTACTCTTAAAAGTAGATTTTTTCCAAAAAGTTACTCAAGTAAATGTAACTAGTACCAACCTCTGGTGATGGGCATAAGTAAAGCAGGTCAAATGCACACGGTTTCATTGTACGCAGATTACCTTCTCCTCTTCTCTTTCTTTTAGACCTGTTCAGATCCATCCCCAAAGCTTTAAAGTGTGTAGAAGACTTTGGGAGCGTGTCAGGATATTGGATCAACAGGTCAAAAAGTCTTCTCTTCCCGGTCAATGATGGGGCAAATCAGCCCTCTCTTTCCTGTTTCCCATCCATCCATCCATCCATTTTCTTCCGCTTATCCGGGGTCGGGTCGCGGGGGCAGCAGCCTAAGCAAAGAGACCCAGACTTCCTTCTCCCCAGCCACTTGTTCCAGCTCCTCGGGAGGAACCCCAAGGCGCTCCCAGGCCAGCCGAGAAACATAGTCCCTCCAGCGTGTCCTGGGCCTTCCCCTGGGCCTCCTCCCGGTGGGACGTGCCTGAAACACCTCACCAGGGAGGCGTCCAGGAGGCATCCTGACCAGATGCCCGAGCCACCTCAACTGACTCCTCTCGATGTGGAGAAGCAGCGGCTCTACTCTGAGCCCCCTCCGGATGACTGAGCTTCTCAACCTATCTCTAAGGGAGAGCCCAGACACTCTGCGGAGGAAACTCATTTCAGCCGCTTGTATCCGTGATCTCGTTCTTTCGGTTTTGTTGGATGTTTCCCATCCACGGTTAGCAATGAGAAATTCACTTATCTTGGGGTAACAGTAACAAGAAGATACAGGGATCTATTCAAGTATAATTTTACAAGTTCCTTCAATCAAGTAAAACAGGATACGGAAAGATGGTCGTCGCCTTCCCTGTCACTAGCAGGAAGGATAAATTCAGTTAAAATGGTTATAATGCCAAAATTTCGGTTCCTTTTTCAATCTATTCCAATATTTATTCCAAAGTCCTTCGAAGAATTGGAAAAGATTACATCTATACGTAATTGGAAAAAGACAATTCCACATATCAGAAATGAGTTTTTAGAGAGACAGAAAGATGAGGGTGGTTTAGCAATGCCAAATTACATACACTTCTACTGGTCTGCTAATATTTATTAACTTGGCTTCTGGTGGCAGTCTGTGGAAGATAAAGAGGTACCTGCATGGGCTCTTATGGAACAGAACTCCTGTAATTCTGGGTCACTGGCCTCGGTTGTCTGCTCACTGTTGCCACTAAATAAGCGACTGATTACAAACAACCCCGTTGCGCTGGGATCAATTAAGGTGTGGGATCTGTTTAGAATTCATTTCAAAACACAACCAGGGTCTTCTTCAAGCTCCTATTTTAGCAAGCGTACCGTTTTCCCCCTACCTTTATTGACTCTGCTTTTCAGCCCTGGGCAAACAAAGGTATAAGTGAAGTACAGGATCTTTTCACGGAAGGCCATTTTAAGTCTGTTAAACAGGTCCAGGAAGAAAATGGCTTACACTCCTCAATCTTTTTTAGATACTTGCAGGTGGGGTATCTGATGAGCGTATTTGGAATAGGTGCATCTCCAGAACTGATCAGCTGATTATCAGTAAGCAATGTTTGCAGATTGAGAAAAAATATTTCTCCTGAACACTTCGGACCCCAGCACCCAGCTGCATTGATGATTGCCTAACTTTGGATCCCTTACAGAGGGGCTTCATTATCATTGTATGAGCTGATCCATACAGCAGCAGCGCCCTCTTTGGACAAAGTTGAGGAACAGTGGCAGCTGGAATTGGGTTTACCAATAACTGGGTCACAATGGCAGTTGATAGGTAAACTTATTCATATATCGTCAATATGTATTAGACACGGGTTAATACAATTCCAGTTTTTTTAGACTTTAACTTGTCAAACGGCCAGCTTGCAAATTTGTTTCCTGGGACAAATTGCCAAAGATGCAAGTGTGCGGGAGTATTTTCTTGTGACCTTGTTAAACGGCCTGTAATCCATGCAGAACCGCATCCGCGAGCTGTTCTTCTTAGGGACCATCACCACAGCAGAGGCCCATGGGCTGTCAGATGGCTCGATGATGCCCATCTTAAACATCTAGCTCTGTCAGCTGCTTCCTGGTGAGCCAACGGAAGGCGGCAAGGGCGCACTTTAAGGGGTCGGGCATCCCCAGTGTCGATAACGTGCTCCACCAAGTGTGTCAGACCCACATCGTCCTCCCGAAGAGCAAAAGTGTCCCTGAACTCCCATAGCACCTGCCAAAGGCTTCCCCCTCACAGTTTGCAGAACAAATTTTTCTCACAGCAGTCCTCAGCTCTCCCTCATCGGTGGGCTGTTCTGTAGGTGGTGATAGGAAGGTCTCTGCAACACACCGCTGTGGTGGAAGAGGGTGGGCACAACGAGGGTGGAATGAACTGGAACCCCCCCCCCTTGGGGAGCAGTAGCCGACCTTTGCCCAAGTCCAGCACACCCCCAATGGCTCGTAAGAAGTCCAGTCCAAGGATTCAGGAGTCCTGCATCCACCAAGGCAGTATAAGGCACAGTGAGGTCCCCCATCTTAAACTGAAACACCCCACTCCCTCTCATGGGGGCCCGGTCTCCTGTGACAGTCTTCAGCTGAACATTTGTTCTTTGTGCTGCGGCTCCAGCAGGGACGATAGCCGGTCTGGACCAGCGTTGCATTGGACCCTGTGTCCAGCAGTGCTGTACAGGGCACTCCTGCAACCATAACTGGGACATGACAGAAGTACCCCACCCTAGCCCAGCCCACAGCAATGACAGTCTCTGTTGAAGGTGGTGACAGGGTGTTGGTAACAGGGGCGTTGGTTTCACAGGCCCGTGTACCCTCACCTACATGGGCCCCTGGCCATTTCCCAGCACCCCTATGACCCTGTCTGATGAGGTGGCCCACCTGTCCACATCCACAGGAGCTCTATGGTCGGCGTCGAGGGCCAACACGTGTGATAGGTGGCTGTAGGGCAGCTCACTGGACTCTGCTGGGCGGGGCATCAGGTCCATCCATCTGCTCGACAGGCGCTGATGTCACCCTCACCACTGGTGTGTCCTCAGCTTCCCCATCGGATCCTGCCAGTATCTGTCTCTTCACCGCTAACTCCAAGGCAGCCCTGAGCGTGGCTGGACAGGGAAGCTGGGTCTGGACCCGGAGGTCTTTTGGGTTGAGAGCCTACAGGAACTGGTCCCGGACGAGCTCCACCTGGACTGTGAGCGGTAAGTTGACATATGCCCGTCTGCAGAGGCACTCGATATCATGGGCCAGGATATGCAGTGGAACTCAGACTGATTATGCTGACCAAACAGTCTCTGGAGCGCCCCCACCAGAGCATCATAGTCCCCTCTTTCTTCGTCGCTCAGCAGCAGTAAGCAAGCAGCCGCATCGTCACAGAAGCAAAAAGAAAGCTGCCGCTCTTTATGTTCTTTGGTCCAGCCGGCAGCAGCACCTAACAGTCCAAACTGAGCTATAAACACCTCACACGGCGTCTTCCCATTAAACTTCTGCGTTTTAATGGCCACCACAGCATGTTGGTACTGGGGGCCGCCATCTATGTTTACGTAACATGACGGCACAAGCAGACCAAGTCCCGCCAAAACTGTGGCCATGGCGCTCGAAGTTTTTGAACCGTCCGGGAACCAGCCGCGAGGCGCAGGGCCGTCTCTTTACCCCTGGAGCTGATGACTGAGCCGCCATCTCCTGAACTTCTTTTTTAATCTTGCCCGACAACATTGCTCTGCTGTGGCTCCAACTAGCAACAGCCAGTGTTGGCGAAAGTTTGACGTTTGCTTCTGACACCAATGTAGCCTGTAAAGCTCAGGAGGCAGTCACCGTTCTGCATAGAGATTTATTTCAGCAGCACAATCATGCAAAGAACCGGGGTCAGTGTTATGGCTGTTACCCACGGTCCAAACACGACACACCAGAGCAACACTCTCAGTCACGCCCTGAATTACACTTCCGGTTCCGAACGGCCCCTTCTTAAAGGGGACAGTACAGTGTAAAACTGGAACAGAGAACATTTAACAACAGTCCATAACAAACAGTACAGCCCTTATAAGAACACCTAGAGGTGCTACTAAAGAATCATTACACTATTTTATTACAGTAAAGTATTATGGGGTAGGGACAGTGGCAGCTGGCCAATAGAGGGCGATAGGGCGACAGAAAGATCGCCCCAAGCAGTGCAGCAGCCAGCCAATCACTGACAAGAAATTCCCACATAGCAACAGGAATTTATCCAATCACCGCCGTTGATTCGGACTCATGAAGGGCGATAGAGAAATCGCAAGATATCTGGTGGTGACATCGGCAGTGTGATTTCTCTGCCACAAGGGGGCGCTGCTGTGAGCTTTGTGTGTAAAATTTTTGTGTAAACCTAAGGGTTTTGTTTCTAGTTTGGTTCTAAACTTGTTTGTGCAATATTGTATTTATGTTTAGTATAAGAATGCCCCAAGTTGTTAATATTGGCATTAAATAATCAGTATTTCACATAGTACTGGTATCCAGGCGTTTATGTTCAATTGTTTTGGGATGATTATTGAAAATGACTTGATAAGCTATATGCACAGCTCCACTACTTCCTGAACTAAGCCCTTTTATTTCCTGTCTGTATTGGACAAACTGATCAATCCAGGTGTGTCTGACCTCAGTGGTCACAACAACAATGGTCAGACACACCTGGATTAATCCGTTTGATTAATCCTATGATGTAAGACAGGAAATGATAGAGCTGTACTTAGCTGAGGAAATAGTGGAGTTGTGCACAAACCTCAGAAAGCACAAGTTTGATTTAAAAAAAGAAAAAAAGCACAGCCCCACCAAGAATATTTTTCACCAGCAGCCACTGGGTAGGGACAATGTCAAAATAAGTTAATTTATTGTATGGTAAGCATCCAGTTCTTGGTTTGGGCTCCTTTTGCTTGAATACGCATGTTGAATGTTGTTGTTTTCATCTGGGTAATTTCGCGAATGCACACAATAGTGGAGGGCAAAAAGGGCTTCTAGACCCGATATCCAGAGCCGTGCTGCCGCGATTGAACAGTTCAGCTAACAAAATGAAACCTGGGAATGCAGGTATTACAACTTTAGATCATATAAACCATCTTTGTGTAGATGATCGAAAAAGATACATCTTCCGGACCTGTTTGAAATAGCTAACGAGCTATGGGGTGACAGCCAGACAGTTGAGGACAACTCCCTGTGCTCGACGCTTCATAAACGTCTCATATCAATCATTTACATGTCTAAACAGTTTAGCCAGTGGTGTGAAGCTAAATATGGAGGGAGTGTAGGCAGGACTCTCTGGATCATCAGATGACAAAGAACATAATATCTATCAATATCTTGCAATATCTATCATTAATTTCAGAGGACGAGCACAAACGACGCTTTAAACAAACCCAAGTTACGCAAGGCACCCATGATAAACACACATACAAGTATATTTAAGCCCTTAGTGTTACATACTAACTATGCTAGCAGTAGATGTAGCGTTGCATGCTGGAAGGTTATTTGAAATAATTTCAGTGTTCTTGTGAAATGATTTACTCTATAATTATATAAACTATAAACGTCAACATACCTCCAATGAAGTGAACTGAGCAGATCCTGTCACGAGACTTTGGCTCTCCGGATCTGGATGGATTATCTACTCTAACTCTCTTCTTGGCTATTAACCATAGCCGTTGGCGTATTTTGTCTTCTGGAAACCTATGAAATGTAACATTACTATTCTTTTTTTCTTCTATTTGTGCAGCCTACAGCGCTACAAGTGTTAACCATGCTGATATATTTTATTTCACCGCTATTTAGCACAGAATATTGAGATCTGACCGCTAGTAACAACGATAGTCAGCAGGGGTGCGCAGTCTTTTTGCCCTCCAGGCAGAAGGTGGGGGATGGAAGATCGGGCACGTAATGTCACGTTTTAACGTGCGTATACCGCCTTTCACAGTAGCTACAAATAGACTGTATATAAAGAGGTAGCTACAGGGGTGAAAGAAGTTTTAAATTCTTGCCAGTATTATTACCAAAACCTTCATCTCTCTCACTTCATGCATTTTAAAATAGCAAATAGTCAAAACCCAAACTAAAACAGTTAAATACTTTACTGTAGGCTACCTGTAGGCCTAGGGTTAGTGGTTAGTTGACAAGAATTAAAAACAATTGACGATATTGTAAAATGATCAAATGATAGTTTAGTAGATTTTTACTTTGGATTATGACCATTTAATTCTGTGGATTTGAAAAGGTTTGGCCAAGGAATTAAAAAGTTACCTGGGGGACACATATTATGGCGGACTGAATTATTGTGCCTGATATAAATTGTATCCCCCCCTAAAAATGACCATGACTATCCCATCTTCAAGTGGTTTGGTATATATTTACCTTGGAGTATGACCATTTAATTCTGTGGATTTGAAGAGGTTTGACCAAGGAATAAAAAAGTTACCTGGGGGATACAGATTCTGGTGGACATAATTATAATCCCTGATATAATTTGTACCTTGTAATTTGACAAGGAAGACTTCCAGCCTGAATTATTTATCTTCACCCACCAAAGAGAAATAGAATCAATGTAATGTCAATCAAAATATAATGTCAAAATACATGTAGGAACATGCAAAAAATAGTCAGCAGAAACAGGTTGGAATGCTTTTTTTTACATCACTAAAACGTTTTCTATTAATGTTTGAGAATATAAATGATGTTCTACATCCCATTTCTCTTTTCTCTTGTTGTGAATCTGTTCAAATATTTGGCAATAAAACCTTCCCGATTCTGATTCTCTTTTACTTTGTTATAGTTATTTATTATAACACTAAAATAAACAGCGTTTTTAAATTTTGAACTCAGGAAAGGTGGATTTTTGTGTCTAGCAGACAGAACTTTGGGCGACGTAAAACAATGAAAGAAGATAGTATTTTTATGGGAGATTGTGAAAGAGTCGTTTAACTCGCCGAGAACCATTTATATTGAGTGTCATTTTGATATGAATCGAGAACACAGACGTGACCGTTTTCTTATTAAGCCGACCTTGCGACACCACGTTAGAAAAATAAATCTATTTATTTCTGTGGTAACCAACAAACAGAACGATGAAGTAAAGACACTTGGTTTTCACTTTTTCAAAGATAAAACATCACTAGTTCAACGTGTTGGTTGTGTTTGTGGCGGAGTCAAGTGGAACAGCGCTTCCTTCTACGTGCGCGCTCCCGACGCAGCGGGGTACAACTACCTTCGCACGACACCGGCATTAGCTCATAAGAAGTTTCTTTTCTGAGCTGTTCTGTATTGTAAAAAAAAAAAACAACAACTCAGAAACAATTTGGTATGAGTTAAAAGGAATTTTTAAATAGACTGGTTCTGAATGAGGACTTTGAGACAGGCAGCCGCTCTCCCATCTTCCTGGTACAGTGGCCACACTATTCTTTTAACCCGTTTAAAACAGATCGGCCTCTCTGGTGCTGTTCACAAATGGTTCACATCCTATCTCACAGACAGGACTTTTATGGTAAGTTTAGATACCTGCTCCTCTAGGGTCCATAGGATCACATGTGGTGTGCCCCAGGGTTCGATTTTAGGCCCAGTGCTTTTTAACCTTTATATGCTCCCTCTTGGCAGCGTCATCAGAAGACATGAAGTGAACTTTCAGAGTTATGCTGATGATACACAGTTATTCATCTCCATGTTTCCTGATGACACACGGCCTATGGACGCACTTTTTAACTGCATTTTAGACATTAAATCCTGGATGGCAGAAAACTTTCTCCAGCTCAACCAGGACAAAACGGAAGTTTTAGTCATCAGTCCTGAGTCTCAGAGAGAGAAACTTTTACCAAAACTACAATCTTGTAATCCCTCTTTACAAGTGAAGAACCTGGGCGTGACGTTTGACTCTGAGCTGACTTTTATTCCTCACATAAAAAATATTACCAAAATAGGTTTTTATCAACTAAAGAACATCGCCAGAGTCCGCCCCATTCTCTCTCGGGCCAATACGGAGACACTGATGGTTTTATCTCCAGCAGAATTGATCACTGTAATGCCCTGCTTTCTGGTCTTCCCAAAAAGAGGATATCAGGTTTACAACTCCTACAAAATTCAGCAGCACGTGTCCTGACGAAGACCAGGAGGCAGGAGCACATTACACCGGTCTTAAAATCATTGCATTGGCTCCCCGTACATTTCAGGATCGACTTTAAGGTTCTTTTAATGGTTTTTAAGTGTCTTAATGGTCTTGGGCCTTCTTATCTCTCTGAACTGCTTTTACCATATAAACCTTTGTGGTCTCTGCGCTCCTCTGGCAGCCATCTCCTTGTCACCCCAAAAGTCAGGACACACAAGCATGGCGAGGCGTCTTTCCAGTTTTATGGCCCTCACCTCTGGAACAGGCTGCCAGAGGACCTCAGGGCTGCAGAGAACGTTCATGTTTTTAAGAGCAGGCTCAAGACTCACCTTTGTAGCCTAGCTTTTAACTGATTATTATTTATTACTGTCTGTTTAATTGCTCTGCATGTTTTATATGATTATATTTTTATCAGTTTTACTATTTAATCTTAGCACATTAATTTACTGTTTATTTTTATACTTTAATTTATCTTAATCCCCGTTCCTGTGTTTCCTCTATGGGAGCCCTCTGCCCCGGGAGCGGTGGTCGGCTGTAGCTGCCTGGGTGCTCTCCAGGTGGAGCTTGGGTGGAGGTGGGGGTCTTGGCCTTGCCTCCACTGGGTGCCCTGTATCTGTGCCTCGGCTGCTGCTGTTGGTCTACCGCTGCCGGGGCAGATGGTTCCTCTGATGGTGTTTCCTTGCATGGTTCATCTACACTCGGCCCAATGTCCTTTTTTACTTTTTCTTTTAACTGTGTGTGTGCATGGGAGTTGGGTTGGGGGGAGGGGGGTATAACTGTGACCACGCTTTTAAATCTGTGGGGGAGGGAAGGGAAGGTGGTTTTATGTGGGGTCATTTTAATCTGTAAAGCACTTTGTGATGCAACTTCTTGTATGAAAAGCGCTTTATAAATAAAGTTTGATTTGATTTGATTTATTACTGCGTACCACCACAGAATCTTTTAACGGTACGCAGTACCGGACTGCACCGGCTTACTTTCACCCCTGGGTAGCTACAAACAGATTGTGACGTAACGTCGCAGTGCATTCTGGGAGGTAGCCCTAGACAAACAAGTGCGCATTTTGCATGGGTGCCTGTGGGTCTGAGTCGCTCCGATTGTCACAAAGTTGTAGTTTCCTCTCCTAAAGATGTTTAAACGGGAAGGAATTAAGCACTGCTTTTGGGGGTTGTGCAAATCGGATTCTAGATACCCAGATCGGATGTCGGAGAAAGTTATGAGAAAGAAATCATAAAATAACGTGAAAAGAAGTCATAGTAAATGTATAAAACGCAATAATTCATAACAGGGTACAAAAAATTAAAAACTACATATATTTATGTCAAATGAACCTTTTGCCACTTAGATTTACTCAGTGAAATTAGCAACTTTGTGGACCAGCTGCTGTCAGGCGTTGTCACGGTAACGGGTGTCTGGCTAGCGAGTCCTTTATTTTTCAGTTCATACCATTTGCCACTATCCACTCCAGGATAAACCTGTATTTCAATACATCTCCGCACCTTTTCAACAGCCTCTTGTAGTGGCACATTTCTACTTTGACCGTGACATTCGAGCCAGCGCTTCAATTAGCAGGGTCACTAGTTAAAAAAAAAGCCAGTGGTATGTCTTTCTCCATCAAAACAACCTCCTCCATTTTATATTTACACATTTGTGAGATGCATTTAAATTTCACTTACATTTTCTGCCTTCACATCAACTTCCAAGCGCTCTGTGTGTTGCAATTGGTAAATGCATTTGTTTGTCTAGCATTAGCACCCAGCGGCACTTACATAAATTGTGACGTCAACTATTACTGCATCAGTGCAGCTTACCATGGTAACGGCCTGTGGTTCTGCTAAGGTCAAGCCCGTATCTACCATTAAGGACACCGAGGTCTAGATCTCGGTAATTTTCTGCTGTGTATTTAATGAAAAAAATAATTAAGAGAGTGCTTTCGAACTGCCTGAGTGGTAATCTGGAGTTATGGTGGAGGCATGGGCAAAAGAGACGTGGGTACGCGTGGGCAACGTCATCCACTCGATGTATCGGTGCCCTCTGTCTCCCGCACTTTAAATTATTAGAATTTTTTTTACTGCCGTTACAGCTATTTAGTCCGTTAATATGAGGTAACATTTTTCCAAGCCGTCTTTAACAGTACATTTGCTGAGCAGAGCGGAGCAGCATGTTCAGCAAACCAACCAGAGCCAGCAAAAGGCCAAAAACAAAACAACTTTCCACAGTTTTTTTCCAACCAAGATATAAGTTGAGTTATGGTGTTGCATGCAGGTAATATTAGCAGAATGTTACCTGCTCACATTTCACACTAAAAGTATTTTATTTTATATGTTGATTTGCTTGTTCCACTTTTTATCCTTTGTTCATTGTGTTTTAATGTTATTGATGTACAGCGACCTTGAGTCTTGAAAGGCGCTTACAAATAAAATGTATTATTATTAGAACTCTAGTCTGGTTACTACATGTCCATATATCATGTTAACAATATTAATGTTACTTCCCTTAAGTTAGTTCATAAACCCAATTTTTTTCATTTCTATGCAGAACTACTTTCCACATATTTGAAAGAAATATTTATTGCCACAATAAACAGAGCAGGGTAAAGGAGGGTCTGGACAGGGGGAAAGAGAATATTAGTGGCTGAGAAAAACATATCTGTGGCATTAGATGGACTTTGAGGTTAATTTCCACAGTAATATCACTGCTACTCATCCTAATTATATTTCTAAATTTTGCTTTCTCCATGTTTATGTATCTTTAATGCTACAATAGTGAAGACCAGAGTCAGGGAGGAGACATAAGACCAGGGGCCAGCAGCAGGGACGATGATGCAGGGTCTTCACAGGTAAGAATAAATTAGAACTTGCTGAGGAAAAGAGATCCATTACTGGGAGAAACCAGGCAGGTATCAGGACAGGGTTTTCACAGATATTTCAGAATTACTCTCATTCCCACTCCAAAATATGTTTTGTCTACGTTTTAATAGGTAGCCCACTAGGATCAGCCATCCTTAGCCTTCTTTTGTTTATTATTCTTTAGAACCTTTCAGCCATTTCCCTTCACACCAGACATTTTATAGATAGTAAATCTAGCAACGTAGATTATACTGTTTGTTCTGGTAATTTGATTGATGTCTGAGTTTGATAACCTGTAAAAAATGTGTATTCCGATAAGGTCATCAGTCATGTTATTTATTGTGATTTGCTGAAGCCAGTGGGTGAACTCGAACCTTCATTCTTTAACCTGTTGTTAAATCTTACCAGATTGACACCAACGGTCAATCGAGACTGACATTTTAGCTAAAATATTTGTTTCTGCTGAGCAGGTGGCGCCTTGTAACTATTCATTTTGTCAATAATAATAATTAACTGTCTTTGAACCACTATTAATATTACTGATAATTAAGTTAGCACACTCATTGTGCAACAGTGATTTAAATGGTTCTTTAGCCATTGAGGAAAAGTGCGATTGAATGTGAGACGATGATAAATCACTCAACTGACCACCATCTTTCACAACTCAATGAACTTTAAAAAGGTAACTCTGGGCACGTTTGATTCTTTTGAATACCTAGCCACCCAGATAAATGAGCCTAATAAAGCGTTATTTCTAAGCTTATATAAACCACCAAAACTTAACTCTAACTTCTTTAATGATTTCAATGACCTTCTTTCTGTAATATGTATCGACTATGACCAACTAATCATCGTGGGGGACTTTAACATCCATACCGACAACCCCCAAGATAGACTAGCAAAAACGTTAGATGATACTCTCCACAACTTCGGACTGATCCAGCATGTCAAACAACCAACACACAATAAAGGACACACTCTGGACTTAATTATCAGCAAAGGTTTAAATATTTCTGACATCTCTGTAATTAATATTGCATTATCTGACCATTTCTGTATTTTCTTTGAAAGTACCATCTCTGCTAAATTATCCAGCCACAGTAAGACCACTATAAAAAAGCGTTTTCTAGGGGACAGTTCAGTAGAAACCTTTAAACGTATTTATCCTTCCACCACATCCCCCTCATCTCCCAACTCAAACTCAGTAAATAAGCGGGTAGATGATTTCCTTGCGAAAATCTCAGACATCATGGATTCCATTGCTCCAACTAAAGTGAAAGTAGTCTCAGATAGAAAAAAGTCTCAGTGGACAAGTAATCCCCTGTACGTAGTGAAAAAAGAGAGTGTCGACGAGCCGAGAGAAAATGGCGGAAAACTCGACTCCAGGTTCACTGTGAGATCTACAAAGAGAGACTGAATAGATATCAGCTAACTATAAAAGATGCTAGGGAATCGTTCTTTTCTGAAATCATCAACAGAAACATTAATAATGCACGGACCCTATTTGCAACAGTGGAAAGACTAACTAATCCTTTAGTGAGAGTAGCCCCAGAACTAAACTCTACCAGGGCCTGCAATGAATTTGCCAGCCTTTTCACTGAAAAGATTCTAACAATTAGACGGTCAATCTGTACCTCAATATCGAACCCACAACCAGTGCCATCCCCAATCAACAACAATGTAGAGAAAATGTCTGAATTCCACAAATTAAACCAGAACAGCCTTGAAAAAAATCATTATCCAATTAAGCTCCTCCTCCTGCTGTCTTGATATCCTACCCACAGCTTTTCTAAAGAAGGTTCTTCCTGTTATTGGGTCTGATCTTGTTCGAATAGTGAACTCATCACTGCTATCAGGTGTCTTCCCTCAGGCTTTAAAAACAGCAGTTATTAAACCACTGCTAAAGAAGAAAAATCTGGACAACACGTTAATGCAGAACTACAGGCCAATCTCTAATCTCCCATTCATCAGTAAGATTATTGAAAAAGCTGTTTCAGCAGTTAAATGGCTTCATAACAATGACAAACCGTTTTGATGCTTTTCAGTCTGGTTTCCGCGCTCTCCACAGCACCGAGACTGCCCTCGTCAAAGTATTTAATGACATCCGCATAAATACAGACTGTGGAAGAACCACAGTGCTGGTTCTGTTGGACCTCAGTGCAGCATTTGACACTGTTGATCATGATGTTTTATTGGAACGACTGGAGAGCTGGGTCGGACTCTCTGGTACAGTACTTGGCTGGTTCGAGTCTTACCTAAAGAACAGGGACTTCTATGTTTCAATAGGAAACTTTTCATCAGAACGAACAGAAATCACATGTGGGGTGCCCCAGGGCTCCATCCTGGGGCCCCTCTTATTTAATATCTACATGCTCCCACTAGGCAAGATTATAGCAACCAATAACATTAGCTACCATAACTACGCAGATGACACTCAGCTCTACATTACAATGTCACCAGGTGACTCTGAACCCATTCAAACCCTAAATCAATGCATTGACCAAATAAATGGATGGATGTGCCATAACTTTCTCCAGCTGAATAGAAATAAAACTGAAGTGATTATTTTTGGACCCAAGGAGGAACGATCAAGAGTCAGCACACAGCTTCAATTAATACAGCTAGAAACTACTGATCAGGTTCGAAACCTAGGTGTAGTAATGGACTCAGACCTGAACCTCCAGGGTCACATAAAGGCAATAACAAGGTCAGCCTTCTATCACCTGAAGAACATTTCTAGGATTAAAGGACTGATTTTGCAACATGACCTAGAAAAACTCATCCATGCGTTTATCTTTAGTCGGATTGATTACTGCAACAGCATCTTCACAGGTCTGCCTAAAAAGTCAATCAGACAGCTGCAGCTGATCCAGAACGCTGCTGCTCGCGTTCTCACTAGAACCAGGAAAGTAGAGCACATCACCCCAGTTCTAAAGTCCTTACACTGGCTCCCTGTAGCTCAGAGAATAGACTTTAAAATACTTTTACTAGTTTATAAATCATTACATGGCTTAGCACCAAAATATGTTGAAGACCTGTTGTCATGGTACCAACCACCAAGACCACTCAGGTCCTCCAACTCTAGCCTACTAAACATCCCTAGACTCAGAACTAAACATGGAGAAGCAGCTTTCAGTTTTTATGCTCCCCTTATCTGGAACAGACTTCCTGACGAGTGCAGAGCTGCTGAAACTCTGAACTGCTTTAAATCGAGACTAAAAACCATCTGTTTAGAATTGCCTTCGAGTAAATGCTTGATGTCATATGTATGAAATGTGTTCATGCTCTCTTGCTTTTTTTTATTTTTCTCTCGCTTTATTGTGTATCATGTGTAATGTGTGTTTCTTTTATGTGTTTCTTTTAAATCACCAAATCATGTAAAGCACCTTGAATTACCCTGCTGTTGAAAGTGTGCTATACAAATAAAATTGCCTTGCCTTGCCTTGAAAAATGTGTCTCTCTCACTTTTGAGAAGATGGTTACGCTCCTGGGTGGAGCTCAGTAATTTTGAAACTCTGGATACAGCCTTGGCTAAGGTTGTTTTGATAGCGGCCTTCAGCTCATCTGCATTGGTGGCTCTGGTGTCTGTCATGTTCCTCCTTATAATGGCTCCATCGATAATGTATAATGTATGCGGTGTCAGTAAAGCAGGTATTGGTTCTTTTGGGCCAATTCAACCAAATCATGCTGGTAAATTAAATCAATATATCCATAAAGCTTGCTTAAGAAGTAATCTTCAAGTTACCCAAAACATTCCGGTGGACATGGAACTTGGATTCTGTGCCTCTCCACTACCAAACCTTTTCCTTCCACTCAACTTTCATTTAATATGCTCAGCACTCTGAACAGCCAGCTTGTTTAGGAATCACTTTTTTTGGGTAACTCTCCCTGTGGAGGGTGTCATTGCCTTTGTGCTGTACAACCACCAGTGTTCCTCGTGGTTGTGTTGGCCATACACATTTTTTTTGGTTTAAAAAGAGTTTTTCATTCCCAAATAACTGAATTGTGTTTTTTCTTTCCTTAGCTGAAAAACAAAATCCTCAAAATGAACAGAAATACCTCAAAGAACCTAGAAAGTGTGATTAGTTGAAATAAATTATTTTACAATCTTCAGACGTATTAAGATGCATCTGCCGGTTTATGCATGCAAAACCTCATGTAAAATATTTCATGACCCATTTTTTGTCTTCAACTACATTTTAAAGTTTGTATCTACATTTCAATTATGTACTTTTGTTCTGTTTCTCTGCTCTGTCTTCTTGAACCCCAGACGATCGTAGCAGATGGCCGCTCGTACTGAGCCAGGTTCTGCTGGAGGTTTCTTCCTGTTAAAGGGGAGTTTTTCCTCTCCACTGTCACTACATGCTTGCTCAGTATGAGGGATTGCTGTGGTTGGAGTCTGCATCAATGGGGCACAAATGCCAATCAATGACTCGATGCAATCTGATGGGATTCCTTACAGGGAACTAGCTAAACCTTTAAACTGATTGGAATGTTTGTATTGAAATGACTTTCTTGTAAAGTGCCTTGAGATGACATCTGTTATGAATTAGCGCTATATAAATAAACTGAATTGAATTTTATGGTACACAAAACTGATTACCAGTTTTAAAGTAGTAAACAAAAATAACTTAAACATTTAGACTAATATGTGTTTTAAGAGGAAACGAAAGTTGGCATGAAAGTTAAATCCCAATTTCGTGAAGAGTCCTATAATATAACAATCTTTCGTCTGATTGGTCACCGTCCAATCAGTTTGAGGCTTAAAAACTGTAACAACTTATTGCTGAAGAGGCTCATGTAGAAGGCAGCTAAGTTTTAGACACATTTCTGCTTTATATCTGTTTTCAGATATTCATAAACTGCAAACTAAATCAAAGGCATTTATTTCTCAGGGACTTTATTTCAAACTGCTTCAAAGCAAATTTTTAACAAACTTTAAATATTTCTGACCCAAATCTGCATCAATCTATCCACTAAACTCAGAGGTATTCTCTTCCAGTGGGATGTATCCTGAAAGTCTGCAGAAGGAGGCATCCATGACACATCTTGATCACAAAAACTTGATTTCTTTCAGGAGATAAGTGGCTCATCTACAGCCTGGAGGGCTGTTCGACGAAGTGAGCTAATCTCAAAAGTCAGCCTTACTTTTGACAATCCCGGCTTAATTTCCCACAATTAACTTCCACAAATGAGGCTAACCTGAAGCTCAGCTAATTCACTTTGGTGACATACAGACCCGTTCCAAAAAATAGGTATATCACGGAAAAGTTTATTTCCATAATTCCATTTAAAACGTTAAACTTTCATAGATTATAGATTCAGGGCTCACAACTTAAATGATCTCAAGTATTTAGTTATTTGTTCATTATTTGGGCTTCCAATTCGTAAAACCCACGAAAATAGGAATTTAAAAAAATTAGAATATGCGATGGACTGGCGACCTGTCCAGGGTGTACCCCGCCTCTCGCCCCTTGACCGCTGGAGATAGGCACCAGCCCCCCCGCAACCCTGCATAGGAATGACGGGTATAGAAAATGGATGGATGGAGAATACTGTGAAGGAGTCACCATTTATTTCTAATTTTTTTGCAGAAAAAAAAGAAAGTAATTAGGATGACATCAAATCAATCAAAATATGGTATTTTCAAAACGATATGTCAATCTTAAATACTTGGTAGGGAATCCCTTTGCCTTAATCACTGCCTTGATGCGCCATGGCATTGAGGCAATCAGCCTGTGGCATTGCCTGGTCTTGGTGCTTCTGGTGGTATGGGCAGAGGCCAGGTCCTGCTGGAAGATGAAACCTGCATCTCCATACACATCCTCAGCAGAAGGAATCATGAAGTCCTCTAAAACATTCTGGTAGACTGATGCAGTGACCTTGGATTTAAGAAAGAAGAGTTTACCAACACCTGCACCGGACATTACACCCCACATCATGACTGACTGTGGATATTTCACACTGGACCTCAAGCACCTTGGGTTCTGTTCCTCAACCATCTTCCTACAAACCTTTGAACCTTGATTCCCGAATGAAAGGCACACTTTACTTTCATCGGAAAAGAGGACCATGGACCACTGGCCAACAGTCCAGTCCTTCTTCTCCTTGGCCCAGTTGAGAAGCGTCTGAATGTGGTGGTTTTTAAAGCTGTGACTCCCGCCTCATTCCACTCTTTCTGGATCTCTGCCAGATTCATGAATCTTCTCTGTTTGATAATCCTCTTCTGCTGGTGCATCTTCTCCTGCAACATTTTGCCCTTCCACTAGACTTTCCAACGATATGCTTGGACAAAGAACTCTGTGAACCAAGGCCGGATTTAGCCAGCCCCACTAAGAGGTGCAAGTAAAATATCAGGGGGGGCGAGTCTGGGTGTACTGAAAGTGTTTGGGGTGTCACATCCCCCCGAACCCCTAAAATGTATAATAAACTATGCTATCATCATATCAGTTCATCTTTCCATTTTGCCCTTCCACTAGACTTTCCAACGATATGCTTGGACAAAGCACTCTGTGAACCAGGGCCGGATTTAGCCAGCCCCACTAAGAAGGCTAAACAACCTGATAAAGAAGGCTGGTTCTGTTCTTGGGACAACTGTGGAACATCTGGAGATGATAATGCAAAGAAGGATTCTTCATAAAATCAAAAAAATTATGGACAACCCTGAGCATCCTCTTCATGAGACAGTCATACAACAACAGAGCGTCTTCAGTCGAGGGCTTCTTTAGTTTCGTTGCAATTCAGACCGCTACAGGAAATCCTTCCTGCCCACAGCCATCATCATCTACAACAACTCCTTAAAGAATTAATTATATGAGCTATACCAACACTTAATTTCCCTCTGGGATCAATAAAGTATTTTTGAATTTGAATATATCTATTTTCTGCTTTGATCCATTCCTGACACTACCCTCTGCATTTATCCGCGCTTGGGACCGGCACAAATAAGACACTGGCTTGTGGCCTGTTGAGGCTGCATTTATCTTTTTGTTTTTTGTTTTGTTTTTCAACTTTTTAAATCAGTCTGTCTGTCCTTGCAGTTTTTTGTCTTTTATTTTATTTATATCTTTTTTATTTATTTTAGTTCTGTACACAGCATGGCTTATATCAGTCATTATAGCATCAGTCTGCTTTTCTGTGCAAAAGTCCCAACAAATCCATCCATATCTTGGCCTGTTGTTATGGCCTTCTCATGAGCCAGAATAACGAAATTTATTTTTCTCTCATGTAGCATAGTGGGGCAGAAGGGGGTAAGAAGACGAGACAAAGTGGAGAAAGAGCTCTGGCACGATGCAGATGATATTCCAATCACAGGGAGGTCACATACATGCGATGGAGCTGAGGAAAGGCCTTCTTATACCTGTGTAGATATTCGCAAACGGTGGAGAGTACTACAAACTCTACAATGCCATCATCATCAGTGTTTTTGAATTATTTTTCCAACATTATTTTTGCGACAAGAATCTCATTGGAAAGTTTTTCACTGTCACTTCCTGCCATTTTGTGCAGAGGACTTAAGATGGCAACATCCAGAAAAGAGGGAGATTGAGGTTAAAGGCAATTTACTGCTTTCATGAGATCGAGATTGCTTTTGGAGCATCTTGTCTCCATCTCTACAATGGATATGTCCAAAATGTTAAGAAGAGCTCTCTTCAGAGCCTAGCCAGGAGTCATGGAGTCTTCTGCATGGCCTACAGTGGACATAACAACACTACTTTCCTCATCCCTCATCTGCTTCAAAGCCTGCAGAGATGCACTGACTACTTCTAAAACATGTTACAGGGAAATGTGACTTTTGTCTTCAAGAAGAGATTTTTGAACATGTTATATTATTTTCCCTGAAGTATAGCCTTCTGTAGAGAGAATTGGGGGGGGGGGGGGGGGGGGGGGCAGACACGGCATTTAGGGGGGCATTGCCCGACCTTGCCCATGCCTATATCCGGCCCCGCTGTGAACAGCCATTCTCCTTAGCAATGAACTTTTGTGGCTTACCCATCCTATGGAGTGTAATAATGTTGGTCTTCTGGCCAGTTGTCAAGTCTGCTGTCTTCCCCATATTGAACCTAACAGACAATTGAACCAAAGTGAAGCAATTTAATGACACCTGGGAAAACCTGTGCAGGTGCTTTGAGTTTAGTAGATGAGTAGTGTGTGACACTCAGTTTAAAACATTCATGCCCTGTAAAATTTGAGCAGATTTCCTTCACAGTATTCTAATTTTTTTGAGTTTTATAAGCTCGAAGACCAAATTATGTACAAATAAACAACTAAATAGTTGAAATTGTTTTAGTTGTGGACCCTGAGTCTATGATCTATGGAAGTTTAAAGTTTTGAATGGAATTATGGAAATAAAAAAACTTTTACATGATATTCCAGTTTAGTGGCTAAATTATGCAAAGCAATGCGGGGTTTTACCTTTTAAAACATAGTTCTAATTTTAAGGAATATTCCTGTATTTAATCTTCACTTGCTGCCAGAAACCTTTTGTTCAACCCATGTAGCCCCTGACACCAAGCATGATTAATAATTACAAATATCACTTTTTGTCTAAGATGGACCCATAAGATCAACACGCTGTCTTGTTTAAGCGTGTTGAAATTGGCTTAAAGTGCCTTACAACTGGTAACAAAAATACACATGTAAAAGGAAATACAATGTGACTTTACATTTTGAATTCACAACAGACTCCAGATTATCTTGCCCTACTCAACGAGGTAATATTTATTAACATCAATTTAGACGTTTACTGTCAGAAGCGCTTCTTAGCGCTCATTGTCACGCTCTACTGTCCGAGTTGCAACACCACCTACGGGAGAACACCAGTATTGCAACCCAGTATAGAATCAATAATACACCATGCAGCATCACGAGCTTTAAGAAGAAATAAGTATAAAGAAACATACGTAAGAAAGAAAATTAAGAAACCAAAAAATGAGGCAAAGAAGGGGGAATACAATAAGGGAGTTAGAGAGAAAGGAACAAACAAAAACAAAAAATACAAAGACTCGAAGAAGGAAGGGAAGAAAGATGGGCACAGCTTTTAAGTGAATGGATAGGAAGTGTCTCAAAATATTTTTTTCAACCTCTAATTTTCTTTTTCCATATTTACCCAGACCTGAAAAATACAAAAAACAAACTCCAGACTCTTCCGTTCGTTGTAGGAACCTTAGCAGTTGTCCAAGCAACCTCCTGCATGCTCAGCCAAGATAAGTTTCAGCTGAATCATTTTTCTTCGTGTCTGAGAACAATGGAGGAGAGAGCTCTCTGACTGCAGCTATCCGAGACCCTCACAAGTAAAACACAGCCTTGCTATGTGAGGGGGAAAAAAACCCTCACCAAATTGCACTCCAATAGAAAGTTGTGTGTGTATTAGGAGTGTCAGTAACAATGCTGATCAGAACTGGAGCAGAAATTAAATCTTCTACCTCAATGCTGACAGAAGTTTAGTGTTTCTAATAAACCATTGACCTTTGATGGATAATAAGACAGACTGGACTCACCAAAGAGAGCTTTTAAATCCCTCCGTAGATGCTGGTTTGTTAGGTCTTTCAGCTGCCGCTCCTGACCTCTTCCTTAATGGATAGATTAGCAACTAAATCTCTACTTCCTGATCTCAACCCCCTCCCACATATGTAGCACGCTGGCTACTGGCTTGTAAATGGTGCATATCCAGTTGCAGGTTTACGAAGCTGCAGCTGTTTTCCGTCATCGTTACGTTGCACAGCTAACGGTCTGTCTCTCTCCCGATCCAAACACAAACACCTTTCAAGACATCTTTATTTGCACATCTTGTCACATCGTCTTAGTTTTTTCTGAATTGCTAAAACACTAAACTTTATTCTCCAAACCAAATTCTCAGTGGCCTAAACTAAGTTTTCGATTCAAAGACTATTTTGGCCGAACCTTAAACACTGCCCAGGTACTTAAGACACATTTTGCAAAACTCATCAACTCTTTTTCTCAAAACCTTAAAGCAACACTAAGTAAGTTTTGCTCTCTGGGTCCCCCTACAGTTGGGAAAAATGTATTGTTTTCTACTACTGTCGTAAAATCTGTTATGGTTACACCAGGGGATTCACATTTACAAGCGATACCCTCTAACGTTACAGATTTTCACGTCTTGGGCAGCCTTTGTGTCAAATGTCTTCATCCCAGGTACATTTTCTATATTTCAGCATGTCATATGTACGGCGGCGTGGAGCTGTCAGCCATATAATAATGAAATTAGACCGATTCACGTTATAACGTTATTGTAAAAACGTGAAAACCACTTGAAACTAAAACGTTATAACGTGATAGTTTCACGTTTTTACAATAAACTATCACGTTATAACGTGATACGGTCTAATTTCTTTATAATATGGCTGACAGCTCTGTTCTGACGATCTGTGCTACCTCCTCAGAATGTCCTACCGTAGCGCGCATCTGTCGGTGCTACACCTTGAAAAGTATGTTTACATGCCGAAAACAACAACTGTTAGCTTTGATGTTAAACATAATCATCGGAAAATATTTTTCAAGTGATGGGATTGAAGTGGCAGTTTAGCAGTAATGCCTAACATAGCAAAAAATTCTCCAAAATATTAAAATGTAGTAGCCTATGATTATAAGCACAAATAGCCCGCAAAATACACCGCATTTAATGTACGACTCTAATTAATGGGACTTGTTACCATGCAGTGTAACGATATCACAGAAGTGAAACTAACATACAAGGGCTGTCATGTAAACTTGAAACTAGTAGCTTAAGGAAAGCCTTAAAATATTTTGAATAAAAATTAGCCAGTAATAAAATAATTTGAATAAAACTCACCGTAAACTTCAAAGAAATAAAACAGACGAAATGGATCTTCCGGGTAGGAATTCTTGATGACAGATTTGCTGAGTAAGCAAATTGTGACGTAACATCGAAATGTGCATGCGCAGTGCTACAGGGTAGCACAGATAGTCGGAACACCGGTGTACAGATGAATACAATTTCGGCTCCATCATGAGGACAATTGTTCAAGCTACCTGCTGCTAGGTATCTTCCATTTATATGTACCTGCCGAGTATGCTCCACCCAGAGAGACTTGCAGGATGCTGCACCTACCGGCTTTTGTGAAGCCTGCCGTAAAGCAAGTCGCATTTGAACTACAAAACCGCTACCCGACGACCCAAAGTTACATAGTGCTGTTATGGCCGATAGAGGGCCGCAAAGCCAATGCAGAAGTGCCGTTTCACCCTGTTATGAGTTGATCACCCACTGACACGAGTTCGGAAACATTATTGTAAGGTAAAAAAAACTCTTTAGTGTTGCTTTAAAGACATTCTCTGTCACTAAACACATTTCACGCTTCTATAGTCAAACTGTAAACACTGGCAGCAAAATGTGAGAACAACTAAAACACAATTGTGATCTTTTAGACACAGCAACTCAAAATTCAACAAATATCTGGTGATGTGATTAGATCAATTGGGCAGGATTAAAGTGGCACAGGTGAAGCTACGATGGATAGACACACAGAGAGAGGAAGAGGAGGGAGAGTTTGTGTGAGAGGTGGTGGACGAGGAGGAAGAGGACGACCAAGAACAGACATTACTGATTAAATTCAGCCAACTATATTACATTATTGTGAATCTGTGAAATACAATAATGTGGTTTTTATTTGGTTTGTTTTATTTTTCTTATCTACATTCAGCACTTCATATCTCCACATGCCCCTGGATGCTGTGTCTTCAATTACTTGATGCCGTGTCCAACGAATGTTCTGTGGTGAATATGTTTCACTTGCTGTGGGTATGAGGTGAACACAGTGTTTGGTTTTGAACTCACGATGACCGGCTTTGAGGTGAAAGTTTGATTTTGACGGAAAAGTCTGGGGTTTTGTGTATGTTGTGAAGAATTTGGATTTGTGTTTTAAGGTTTTGAGAGAATGGGTGGAGGTTTCAAGAAATGTGTTTTAGCAATTCGGAAAAACTGTACAGTTTCACATTTCATTCCTCAGCGACCCGTCCCTTCTACAACATGACCCCTTGTATGTACATGTTTTGAAAATTACTCATGGCAATAATTAAGTTTTTCACTCATGCTAAAATGTTATCTAATGCATAGTTTGGACAGAAGGGCTTGCGTCTCAGCCCTTTTTGTGAGGAAGCGTTTCTTCTTCTGTGGTCCTCACAGCTTTCAGTGGGTTTATGAGTGTTAAAAACAGCGAGGTCCGTGGGTGATGGAGAGGAGGAGTCATGATGATTCAGATTGAGTGGATGTGGTTGATTGGCAATAATGTCATTCTTTACGATGAACCCCCCCGCCGCCCCCTTGTGTGCAGTAAACAAACTTGACTTCAGTCCGTCTAATTATATTTCATGCCATTTAAATAGTTCACCTGTTCTACAATCTCACATTCTTTTAGATCTGTTAAAACCTACATTTACGAGTATCGGTGAAAACAGCTCTTCCTGAGAAAGATGTGTGATTCTGAACAGGTTCAGATCTTCTCATACAAACAAAATAAGGCAAGAAAGTCTCAATAGTTTCATTTTTCCCATTTCAGGGAGCATCTTGTACAGAAATGTAATGTTTCTTGGTCACAAATGGTCTTTTTTTTTCGTGCTCCAATCCTTGAAAGCCTTGCAGGAATGAGGGGTCGACCCCCCCCCCCCCAACGGCTCCAGTCGGAGAGAGTCTCAGATTGTGCTCGTTTGGTCATCACTGTGCACATGCTCGTCAGTGGAAAGCCCTTAAAACAGTAATGCTGCAGCCACGTTTTACACCTTACGACCTACAGAGCAGCGGTAACAACCTTTGCTGCTGCTAATTTGTGCTCAGTTCTCATTAAGGAGACGGTCACTGTTGTTGATTTTCATCCTTAACAAGTTAAAAGTACCAGTTTTAGTTCAAATCTGTGTTTCTGTGTGGAGCCCATGCTGGATCACTGCCGTCTGTGCTCAAGCTAGGCCCTCAGCTCCTCTTTGTGCTCAAGCAGCGATCACACGGTTCCCCTGAACAGCTCTGGACCATCTCCATTTGTGAGGCTCCCCTCTCACTCAGTTTTCTCCCGGGTCCACTTGATCATCGTCTCCGGCGAGCGATAGAGGAAGATGAGCTTGGCGTACATGTCCTCCTCCAGGTCCAACTCCCCAGTCTCTCGGACCAGGAAGATGTCGGTGCACAGCTTGAGGATGCGGTCCACGTTGGGGAGCTCCTCGAACATGATGGTGTGGGAGATGCCGCTGAAGAACTCGCGCACGAACTTGCCGATGACCAGAACAACGGAGGCGTACAGGCCCATGATTCTAGAGGAGCACAAGAAGAGAAGGCAAATCAGAAATGTTGTCAAGCAGCAAATCTCATCAAAAAGCAAATTACATTATATTTTAGGGTCTGAAACCCTCAAAGTCTCAACAACACAGAGAAAAATACTTCCAAATGTTTTTTTAACAACATAATTTGCACTACCATATATGGAGTAATGATCTGTTAAAAACCAAGGGGAAAATTCTGCCGGCCAAAAGTGAAGCCAATGCAGAAGTGACCCATTTGCAGTTTCCCCCTCATCCTCTAGGGGCTGGCTCCAGAAAGGAACAACTTTCCACTGATTCCCATGTTAAAAAAATTCACAGCAGAAATAAACATGTTTACAGCCTGGTTGAAAAAAACATTTTATGTTCAATAAGTTTACCGTTATGACAACTGAGGGGGGGGATTTTTTTTATAACTCATCCGTGTAGTTGTAATTTATGCTTGAAATTATGAATAATAAGCAGCGTGTCATTTTATTTGACATGTCTAAGATGAGCAGTCAGCGCTAGTGTTGGTGGCTAGCGGCTAAACCCCCCGCCCCCCTATTTTGTTTCTCTGAACCTGACCATCAGTTGCATCCGTCGTGTTTGGATTCTAATCGTACACTTATCCGACAAAGATGACTTGCTGTGGTTTTGATTGCACCAATAGACCGTCCAAGAAGTCTCTGCTCTATTTTTAATTTTTATTTGGTAAGTGAAATTATATTTCTGTACTTTAATTCACGGGAGCCGCTCCTGCACTCGCTGAGCTAATTAATTAGCAAAGTAGCAACCGATTTACAGATGTAATATTTTTTTATTTACAGCCTAGAAGGCAGACGGGTAGCAGAGTCGCTCGCAGAGTCGCAGTTTCCTGGATAAAAGCGCCCGCTAACCCCCGATAGCTTCGGGTAGCTAAGGTTTAGCTCAGTTAGCTCGCCGCTACATCGGCTCAGGGTTTGATGGGTGTCAATCATCCGCCCCCACCCTCACAGCCCCACTCTCAGCTCCAACTCTTTGCACAATTTTTGTATTTTCCGGGCGTGACAAGATGTGTGGCGCGGCCAAGATGGCGCTGGTGGGAACCGCCCACGGAGCTTCAGTTGAACTCTTCAGAAACCTACGGGTGACGTCACGGAGGCTCTGTCTATCTTATATATACAGTCTATTATTAAAACCTATGTTAACAAATTAACCCTTCTCTAACAGGAACGTGCCGAAGGATGGAGTAAGCGCTATTACTTTCCCCAAAGATCCAGCTATGCAGAAAAAAATGCGTCCGTCATTTTGATAGATTGCAATTCTCACCCCTGACCACTTGGTGCAGACGAGGGCACATTTTCAACTTGGCGCATGAAAATATCTGAGCATCATCTCAGACCTGGACGCTGTACTCTATGCATATTGCTACCCGAGAGCTGACAGCGCATCGAAGAGTTCTGGAGGCGTCCATGACCATAAACCACTGGTGCAGAAGGAGTGCATGGTGTGGGATTTCCTCCCGAATAAGAGAGAAATGGTCCCTGATTTCAAAGCTTTGGTTGAAGTGGCGCTTGTAATTCCAGTCTCCAGTGAGGCAGCAGAGCGCAGCCTCCAGAACAACATGAAAACCCCATGAGAAGTCGTCTGTCCGAGTCCTCATAACAGTAGTCTCTGCAGCAATCCCTCTTGAAACATTTGATTTTGCATTTGCTAGTGAGCAATTCAGTTCCATTCGGACCAGGAGGAAGTTGAGAGACGTTCAGGCCACAGCAGGGGAACTGTTAATAATTTAAGTGTAATAAATTAATTTAATTGTTTATTTTTCATTATCATTTTTAAAAATGACGGTTAAAAATAGATTAAGACCGGATTTTTTTGATCCCCTCAGTCAAAACGACCGACAACGAGAAAGTCTAGCGCCATCTCTGGAGCGAACTATCAAAACTCAGGGCCTAAGAACTTAGACAGGACACGGCAAAGACAGATAGATCAGCAGCCAGAGCATCACGGCAACCGCAGGTCTCGGTTGTCCAGAAGATTCAAGTTTAAAGTGTCTGTTGATGTTTAATATAAACTGTTGTGCTCAGATTTTGGCACAGGCGAACCGGGCAGCCGCCGGGGCGCATTTATTCATCATGACACATAGGGAGTGGCACGGGCACTGACAAAAAAAAAAGATTTGCGGTTTCCTATGATCTATGCACTGTGTGGGGAATTGGTAAATTGGCGCCCCCTGCTTCTCCAGGCGCCCCTACTTGCTGGCAAGGTGATGATGTGATCATACAACCTCAGTTCTGAGCACAGTTTTAAACGCCGTTTTTTTCAAAAATAAACGGCGTTGTATGATCACATCCGCTTTCCATAGCACAGACCATGGAACACATGGTGTGAGAGGAGGGAGGGGCGGCAGAGGACATTTCACCTGGGTCTCCCAAATGCATAAGCGTCATTTTAGTCGGGGACGCCCGGCAAAATTTATGATTGGCAGTTTTGTCCCCACCACTTTTATAAACCTGATGTGGAATTTCTTACCAGAGCAGATCTGACATCCACTTGTGCTCCCAGCACAATATCTGTGCAATCAGTATCCGAACTGACTGGTATTCCAGTCCAGAAAGAAACATGGCTATATAAAAATACAGCCATGTTTCATTCTGCGCAGATGCTGCAGCTTTCTTTGTAGAGGTTGATGTTTCGTTCAATAAAGACTCGCATTCAAAAGCAAGTACAGCATTAACAGGTAACTGATTAATTCGCATCTCTTAAATGCAAGGTGTTCTAATAATGCAGGGTCCCCTGCTCCATGCATCTATGCCCAGATGGCGCAGGTCTGTGCGAGCTTCCCCCAGGGGGCAAGGTGGGCACACACTGTGTGAATTTAGCCATATTTTAGCCCATTTCCCAGTCATGCAACAATTTTTGCCTTCAAAGCTGCATAAAGATAAATATTGTTTCCCCAAGAATTTCTCCTTGCATATCTAATTTCTCTCAGGTATGTTTTAAATACAAAACAACTGCAATAAAAGTATACGGTTTATTGTTGCAGAGTCCTGCACAAGTCCAATTTATGATGTGAATTGTAAACTGTCAAAATGATGGACGCACTTTAGATTTTCCGTCAATGTTTAAAAAAAAAGAAGAAAAAAAGGTCTAAGACGGAAAATAATGTGACCCCTGATTTATATAACAATTAATTATTTCCCTTTGTATTTCTCTGGAATGTTGCACAGCAGATATTTATTTTATGCAGAATTGTAGTGAAGTTACAGTTGAAGTTTCTCCGCACAGAACGGCAGGGTTGCACGGGAAATGCGTTTGTTTTGTTTGTTGCACATTCTTCTTCTGGGGCGAATATATTATTAATGTAGCCAACACTGTTTTACACTGTGCTACGACGATAATGATCCTTCCCAGACGACAGTCTAATGATGGTTTTCAGAGCAGTTTGAAAAACAAAATAAAAGACAATCGGCTTTGAACTTTTAACACCTGTTATTACACCGCAGTGTATATTGTCATAAAACGTCAAAAGGATGAATACCTATATATGAATAGTTATAGACAATTAATATATTGTCCCCAGCAATCTTCAAACCAGACTCATGTTTATGATTATTGTCCCAAGCAATTTTAAAAACAAACAGACGCCCTTGCCCAAATGGAAGGAGCAGGGCAACCTCAACTTTCTTCCAAATACGCTCATCTCATTCATACTATTATTAATAAATTCCTGCACGTTTTTCTGAATGGTGTGAAATGGCTAACAAAAAAAATTAATTAAAAAAAAGTAGTCTTGTTTCTGGTTGTGCGTGACCAGAGTTTTGGGGAATCATAGGAAATCTAGCTTTATCGATTGTCAAGAGCCAAATAAACTCAGAGATGGACAGAAAAAGGTCAAAGCCATCAGATCATTGTTGGAGGTAGAGATTATGCACCTTTAAAGTGTGTTGCCCGGTGGAACTGCAATAGTTAAATAATAACTGGATTGCTTTGTTTTTTAAATGTGTTATTAAGGAATTTGTGCAATTGACAAATATGTTTCCCTTTCAAGTATATTGTTATAATAAAAAGCAATGTATGTAAAACACGACAGAGATCGTGCCAGAGAGGAAACCAAACAGAAGCAGTGAAAAGAATCCAGAAAATTGTTCAAGATAAAAGATTTCCGATTTCTTAACTTCGTTACCTGTGACACCAGGGTTGAAGTCAGTCAGTCTGTGGGACTTGTTGGTTTTTATCATGGACAACGAGAATTTAATCTTTTTTCTTTTTTTACGTGTCTTGTCTGGCAGTGTTGCGCTCAGAATTGGTGTCCGAGTACCAAGTAGAAGCAGAACAAATTTACTTTCACAAGTGGAGCAAAACAGCTTTTGCTATAGTACTCCACTTGATATATATGTGTAAGAAATCTTTATTAGAAATGGCTGTGGGTTTGTGTTTTTTTCTGATATTATGGACACGGAGATGGAAAATAAAGGGGAGGAAAGAAAGATGATAAGGAGAGGTAGGAAAAAAAAGTTAAGAGGGAGAGGTTAGGTGGAAGATACAAGAGGAAGGGGAATGAGTTTTCAACAGCTGGTGTGAGGAGCCATCGATCAGCCTCCCAGGAATCGACGCAGACACGAAGGAGATCGGAGCCATAGACATCAACGGGTCAACGACGGGCTGACTGCACCCCCAAGAGAGGAGCCCTGGAGGAACATCCAGGAGCTACAAAGCAGGGGCCCGGGGGGGGTGGTGGGGTGGGGGTGGTGCAGTGACAAGCCCACGGGCTCCGCTGTCAACCTGCTACGCCGGGGCAGATTCCAGCCATGGGCCCAGAGACCCGAGGGCGCCCCCACCGCCAGGCCGCGGGGGCCATGGCCAGCCGGTGGCCGACATGTGCCGCCGCCACCCTGGGCCAATCCCCACAGCAGATTGGTACGCTGCTAAACTCGCGAGTAAAATGCGTCTATGTTACGCGCCGCTTACGCGTCCGGTGGAAAGTAGGGGGTTACTCTATCACACTTCCTCAAATAGAATGCGCATTTTGAACATCAACTTAGTCATTTCTGCTAAAAACGTGAATAGAACCTGGTCTATTTGTCAGCGCATACCCGTATCCGGCCAGAAAGCCCAGACTGGGCGGGCTGACTTGGTCGCTGAAGATGTAGATGTGCAGGCCCTCTTCATTTTTACTACCAATGTCAGTGGGTCCGGGCTTAAGCTGGTCCACGATCCACCATTCCTGTAATTGATCAGAGGAATTCTGGGCTCGCATCAGGGTCAGGGAAATATTGAGCAATTCTTCACCTGAAACGAAACATATAACCAGGAAACTCACATGAATCACTGACGATTTCAGAATTATAAAGGAAGATTAAGCTAATAAGCATAACGCTTTTTCCTGATTACGAAGCTTTAGAGTTGTCTAATAAAACTATGAACCGTCAAGAGCTTATGTGTTGAAAGGTTTGCTCACCAAGCTGCTGAACAGGCGTGGCTTCTGAGTCACTGGGGGCTCGAATGTAGCGGGGAATGAGCTCTGGGATGATCCTGCAGAGAAGGAAAAGCCATTGGTGATCAGTTTAATGGTTATTTTTTTTACTCTTTTAATCATGTTCGACTGCGTCGCACACGAAATACAGAGCAACAATGCAACGAACGGCGTTCAATCGGCAGCAGAAGAAAGGACGGCACCTGCAGGGAAAGACATTTACTTACACTTTTGATTGACTCTCTGTCCCATTGAGAACCCGAATCAGATCCTGCTTAGTGTTCTCTTCTAGAGTTATCACATTTTTCCCAGATGCTATTTCAGCCTTGGCACCGAGACTCAAGTTTCTGACAACAGGGGAAGAGTAAAAGCGTTAAGGTGTAAGTGGTTCTTGTTTTAAGCAGGGTCTTTCTGAATGTGATGAAACAGAGAAAAAGCATTTAAGGACGCAAAATGCATCAAAAACAGAAAAACAAAGTAGGAAGACATATTGTCAGAGGTGGAAAGAGTACTAAAAATTCTACTCTAGTAAAAGTACTACTGTGATGAAATTTTACTCAAGTTCAAGTAAAATTACCAGTCTAAAAATTTACTCAAGTAAAAAGTACCTAATTAATAATGTAGTCAGAGTAAAAGTTACTTAGTTACTTTTTTTTGACAGCAGTAAGACAGTCTCTCTTGAGTAGGGCAAGAAAGACAATAGGAAATCTTGAAGTAGTTGCTTTTTCATAAAATAACTTTTCAAAACACTGTAAATGCAGATTAACTGCAAAATTTATCAAACAAAATGGGTAACGCCAACAGTCCCAGGTGCTGTGGCGTTAAACAAATGGCCCAAAGAAGACCAAACTGACAGATAGCATCACAATGTTTGCAAGACAAAACGATGCCATTTTATGACAAGACCATGTTATATACCTGTCAGATATTGGAACATGTTAAATAAACATAGCAGCTGCTAAAAAATAGTTTTCATTTTTTCAAAATTGCCCTGCCAAAATGTACTTTTAGATTACAGTTCCTTTATTTGTGTCCATCCTTGGTGTGTTACCCTCTGAACCTCCTGTTAGTTTTGAGCAGCAGTTGATTTTTAAAGTTAGTAGAGTTCATCCTTGCTCGCTTTGCAATAAAGTATTTTCTGTATTTGAAAATTAACTTCTGACATCTTAATACTGTAGGTCTATAGGATGAGTATTTTAATTTAATTCTACATTTTCTAAATCACTCTAAAAATCAGTACATGCATGCTTGTTGAAAAACAATAAAACCGGACAATTGAATTTATTTGCGAATCTCCCCCGACGCGCCTCACGCCTGTGACAGATCACAGAAAGTGAGCAGGTCCGTGAAAAAGAGGACATTCACTGATGTCTGTGATTAACCTGAGCACGGCCTTTTATTAAACTATGACTTGACAGGAGTTTAGTTTAGCTGACCTCTACATGGTTGCGCAGGGTTGATGTGGAGTTTTTAAAAGCTGCTACCTCGGTGTCACTGGGCAAACATAATAATGCCGTTTCCTTTCTTGAACTGAAGCCGAAGTCGTCATTTAAACACGGCCAGGGGTTAACATAGTTTTCTTTGAGTTTAACTTTGATCGACTGGTTCTCTTTGTTCGCTGGATCCATAACGATGTCAGGTGCTTCCATCTTTATCCTCATTAGCGCCAGTTCTCCTATCCATCATGCATTGCAGTATTTCCAGGACACAATGTTTTTCTAATCATATGAATTATTCTTTTTTTTTTTTTTACTCAGTAACGGATATAATTGAAAATAAAGCGAAGTACAATACTTAAAAAAAAAACATACTTAAGTAAAATTACAAACTTTAAAAAGAACAATTAGATAAAAAAAACCTACTCAATTACACTAACGCATGTAAATGTAATTTGTTACTTTCCACCTCTATATATTGTGTACTACTTTTTATATTCAAATGATAGACAGAACAGAGCTCTTTGAGATGTTCAAAGTATTTGATATTCAGTATGCTCCTCTATCACATATAATCCTTGAAATAGTTCAATTTTCAAGGTAATAATGTGACATAATGTTAAAAAATGTAAAGGCGTATTAAAATATATGCAGGGCACAGTGTGCTTGCTTATACTTGGGACCACAGTGCTCTCATTTCTGGAAATATTATAGTGTTATCTATGCAATATGAATGCAAAACTTGGGGACCTTGTTGCTTATTTATTCTCATCAGACACTAATTATTTGAACAGTCAAGGTTTTTTAGGACTTATTTTTCACTAGTTTTTGTTTCTTTAATATGTGTTGGGTTTTTTTTGTCACTGAGTACCTTTGCACAGACCAGGTAACAGTGACTGGGAAAGAGTGGGTGTCGTTCTTCTCATCCTTCTTTGCCAACATTTCTATCAGGTTGAGCCTGCTGGGTGGGCTGATGGTCCACAGAGAGTTGGAGCTGCCTTTCAGCTCCGCAATGATCAGATCCTCTGCAAAGTAGGTCTCCAGCCACTGCATGGCCATCTGACCGCAGCACGAAAACAAAACAGTTACTACTCATGGAGCAGGTTTGAATCAAAGTTCAGTTTAAGAATACGCATTATTTAACAAGGCACAACTGGAACAGTATGGCAACATTAGGCACAATGACACATTTATCACACTAATATAATGTTTATTATCTTACATTTGTTTTGGCCTCATCGGTGGTTATAAATTCTTTCTTAAACTTGACAAATTGCTCCTCTGTCACAGTGTGGAGTTGATTTTGTTGAGCACTCATGGTGAAGATTGGCTGTGAAAGGAGAAGTTTGAATATAAATGCATCTCCAATGTCTATGAATTGTTAGTTGTGGAAAATTCTGGGATTTAATTTGCTCAAGCCAGAGTAATCGCACAAAAACATGATCAAACACACAGCACAATCCAGGTGAACATGTGTAAAAAGCCATAAAATGGCCTCATGTTTTGTTAGTTGATTTCAAAAATACTTTGTTCCAATGGGAAATTAAATGTTGTCAAAACTCATATCAAATTTGTGTCTTCAAAGAGTTATTGTGGATGTTAATGCTGAAGAATCTCTGGTAGCAGTCAGTGTTGCAACGAATCTGAGAAGCCTCTGACTGCAGACTGTTGCTGTATGACACTCATGACTATCAGCTCAATATCTGGGCATCAGAGACAATATTCCACAGTACCATGTCTTGGATGACACCATCAGTTGTTGGCAAATACTGCTAATCCACCTCATTTGCTTTGGTTGCTCCTTTTTAAATGTCTGTCTCTCTGCATGGTTAGAAGGCCGAGTAGAGATGGTTTGAACTTTCTCCTCTTTCTGCATCCATAAAGCCTCCTGTTCTACTCCTCTGGGATTTGTGGTCATAGTTCTGGTATTATTTGAGCTCCTAAAATACCGTCCACAACAACTCGTCAGAGATATTTTGATGATATGTGTTATGACAACATTTAATTTCCCTTTTGGACAAACGACGTTTTTGAAAACTGAAATTAAACGGAATTGATTAAGTTAAAGCTTTACTAAATAAAAGGCTTTTTGTCTCCTTCGCCATCCTTCCCACTGTGCATGATGGCAGGATAAACTCTAGTCATCGTCCAGCTTTGTTAATCTAAGTTACATTCATTTTTTTTAAACTATTGCTCTGACTGCAGATATAAAGACATTTGCTTGCAGCCATTTCCTAATATATGTAGAAGAACGGCCAACTAAAATTAGAAGTTCTCTTGCCTTTCCCATTTTGCATCTGTGTTAGCATCTTGCCATTTCCTTGACTTACTTATTCATATGTCAGGGAGACGGTAAGTCATTAATTACTAATTAAAAGTTACACTCTGATCAACTTAACATAAATTAAAAAGATACACTTACATTAAAGGAATTATTAAAAAACAAAAATTCTAAAAGCGGGTGTTTTAAATGCACTCAAATTAAAGTTGTTTATTTTTTGTGTGTGGGATTATGCCACTGCATGAAAGATGAATTTATTTTAAGGCTTTTCTCACATCTTCAATCAAAGGCAGGGCTTTCCCTACGTTTAATCAAGAAAAAAAGCATCTCCACCTGAAAGCCAGCCAGGGTGATTTTGACGGACACGTCCAGGGGAGCGTTGACGACCCCGGCCACAGATTTTACCAGCGACATGAAGAGAAGAGGGAACCAGACGATGCAGATGAGCAGCACCACAATCATTCCTCCCATCCCGTATTTCACCACCTTCTTTTTCTTCTGGCCTCGCGGCTGAGGGTATCTCTACAGAGGGACGACATGGAGACAACGATTTCTGGTTTAAAAATACATATTTCAGCTCACCATTCTACATGACTAAGAGCCTTCATGGAGGGAGACGGGGAATTATTGGCTAGTAAACAGAAGCAACTTAAGGTCAAGATCAAAGACAGCAAGGAGGCATACAGGAAGAAGCTGGAGAACAAACTACAGAGGGACAAAATCAGAGATGTCTGGTCAGGAATAAGAAAGATCACAGGTTTTAAGGACAGGAAGGATTTGATAGATGGAAGTCTGGACAGAGCCAATGAACTGAACATATTCTTCTACAGGCTCAGTTCAGGAACTAGCTCAGCATCCCCCTCTCCTGTTCCCAGCCAAACAGACATCCCACTCTCCTCTGATCAACAGCTTTCCTGTTACACCTCGGATGTTTTATCCTTCACCTCAGCCATGGACTCTTCTGATTCCACAAGTTTGACTTCAACCAAGTCAGGAGATAATCCTACCCCCTTTGCCTCTTTACCACAATTCGGTTTCATTTGCTTTGTCAGAAACTCCTGAAGACACAGGTGGAGCCCTCAACAATCGCCTGGATCAATGACAAACAGACCACAGTTTGTGAGACTGAAGAATTGTTTGTCAAACCAGGTGGTCAGCAGCACAGGAGCACCACAGGGGACCGTACTCTCACCATTCCTTTTCACTCGGTACACCTCAGACTTCCAGTACAAATCAGAGACCTGTCATCTGCAGAAATACTCAGATGACTCTGCAATTGTCGGGTGTATCAGAGATGGACAAGAAGCTGAATACAGAGAGCTGGTGGACCGCTTTGTGACATGGTTGGAAAACAATTGCTTTACTTTGAATGGGAACAAAACAAAGGAGATGGTTGTAGATTTCAGAAGAAACAGGGATAATTCAAAAACTGTTTCCATCATGAGAGAAGAAGTGGAGGTGGTTGAGGAGTATAAATACGTCGGAGTTCACCTTGACAACAGACTGGACTGGAGACTGAACAGTGAAGCCGTCTACAAGAAGGGGCAGAGCAGACTGGACTTCTTGAGGAAGCTTAGGTCCTTCAAGGTTTGCAGCAAGATGCTGGAGATCTTCTACAAGTCTGTTGTGGAGAGTGTAATCTCTTCAGCCGTCATCTGTTGGGGTAGCAGCATCAGAGCCAGGGACTTAAAGTGTAACTCACCCCCTATCAGAGATAAAACTCCTGCCCACATTTCCTGTTTGAAAAATGCCTCAAAATGAGGCGTTGCCTGGCGGACCAGCGAGGGGGAGGGTTGGGCTGTGATTGACAGCCGAGCTGCGGCACCTTTGTGCGGCACACAGACAGCCAGAAAGATGGAGCGCAATAGCGACGCGAGCTTCATTGTCTCAGAGGGAGGCAATTTTGAGGTTGAGGATTTCTCTCCACCTCTTTCACCAGAGGAAAGGGAGGAAAGTTCTGTGTAGGATGCGAGCGGCCCTGAGCCGTATCGTTTTGAGCCGATGGCTCATGAGTTGCCCGGGGCAACAGGTGCCGAGCCTGCAGCGGCATCGCGGCATAGAATGGCGCCCATCTCTGAGTGGTACATTGTTGTTAGCCAAAGCAAAAGCTAAATTTAGATTATCTCGAGTTATATCGTGTGACTCTGCCTCAACAGATGCACCTGCAGCCACTGTACCTCATTGTCTGCAACAGAATATGTATGTTGCATACATAGGTCCCCAAGGTATAAATCAAAGTGCACAAAAAAAAAAAACTAAGCCCTGATTTCATGATCCATTTACTGATATCAGTTCATACCTTTGTCATAGGTAATGTGCAGATGTCAGCAGGAAAGGCTACGTTAAAGAATCTAACTAAATGCTAAGCTAACAAATCACTAACCTGCACTTTAAAAAGGCTAAACAACTTGATAAAGAAGGTTCTGGTTCTGTTCTGTGGACGACTATGGAACATCTGGAGATGATGATGCAAAGAAGGATTTTTCATAAAATCAAAAAAATTATGGACAACCCTGAGCATCCTCTTCATGAGACTGTCATACAACAACAGTGTCTTCAGTTGGAGGCTTCTTCAGTTTCGCTGCAACACAGACCGCTACAGGAAATCTTTTCTGCCCACAGCCATCATCATCTACAACAACTCCTTAAAGAATTAATTGTATGAGCTACACCAACACTTAATTTCCCTCTGGGATCCATCAAGTATTTTTTAATTGAATTGGAATGACAAAAACTTGTAGAAGGTTAAGTGGAAGGATAAAACGTTGTCAGAGTTGTGCAAAAGTAACAGGGATAGCCAGACCTTCTCAGATTCTCTCCAACATTTGAGGATGAAAATGTGAGCGTATATGTCCTCCACACAGATCCAGCTGGACAGGGACAAGGAGGTGTCGGTCCAAACCCAGTCCATCACCGCTCGCAGCTCCGTCAGGAAAGGTACCAGGCGGAAACTGAAAAAAACAAACCACATATTAAATCAGGTGAAATACAAAAAAATAAAACAGTTTTGTTCACAAAACATTTCCTCCTGTTGCAGGAGGAGCCTGTTAGAAAGTCAAAACCAAGAAAGAAAGCTACAGTTTGGATGTAATTTGACCCATGTGCACAACAGGGATGGAGAGGTCATAGAATATGAGGAGCTGACGCATCTGAAAATGGGCACCAGTAAGCATCAGGAAGAGTGAAGTGATACTGTGTTTAAGCAGATAATGGAGCATCTAAGAGTGAGCGGACACCCAGTGTTGTCCGCAGCAAAATTGAGAAAGTTTTGGTTGTAAGTTTGTATGAGATGATGCATTTCCAGAGAACTGTGAGCTGGGCCAGAGGAAAGAGCCGCTTTCATCAGGAGCTGGAGGTGAACCCAGAACGACCAGAAACCAATAAAAAGGATGAGTGCCATGTTAAAAACTCCTGAGACGGTTTTGTTTCTGATCTGAAAACACTCAGCTTCAACGTTAATAAGCAGTCGGATTAGTTTTGGTTTAACATGAGCGCGCCACCTCTAATCTTCCTTCGGTTTGATTTGATACCGAGTATCAAGCGGTCACTGAATCCATAAAAAACATTTGACACTTTCACATTTCAGTGTCGTCACTTATTGCTTATAAATCCTGCTCCAAGTAACTCCTGTTCTCCATTACTGGTGGTAATAATCAGAGTTCCAATAGAGTTCAAAAACACCACAAGTTGCTTAAAAAAAAACAAAATGTGGTTTGTTTTATCCACTAGGGTTCCCTCTAACAATTAAGAGATCACTTTAGGGTGCAATTTATTAGAGAACACTTCCAGGTGGCCAAGATGCACAGTGGACGCACAATAAGCAGAAGTTTCAGTCCTCGATGTGACAGCCCTGGGTTTGATTCCTCATCATTTTCCTCACCTGTTCTCTGAAATTTAATAAAGGCCCCTGGTGGCAGAAAATATTTTTAAAAACATTTCACATTACACATGTGCTAAACGTGCTGACTTTCCACAGTTTAATACTTTTAATGAATGTGTGTGACATATTTAGACTTTCTGATTGGGCGAAAATGTGCAGAGTGAGGCAGAAAGCACCATGCCACACTGATGGGGGGCCGTGTTGAGCCCTATATGCACAAAGGGCTACAAATGCTCTTCTATGCATCGAAAAGCCTGAAAACAATCCGAAAAATACAAGATATACTGTTGGAAGCTCCACTGAAGGAGCCAGACTGCTAAAAATAAAGGCAAACATGGAAGATTTTTTAAATTTCATTTTTTATTTGAAAATTTGTTTTTAAAATGTAATTTATATTTAAAATTCTTTTTTTTTCTTCACAAGGATGATTTTTACAACAGAGTGACGGACATATTCAGGAGAAGGATAAGCGCATCACACGATTTTTTATTTAAAAAAAGAGAGATCAGCCCACCCATAAAAAAAAAATAAAAAAATCTAATTTGATCTTATATGAGATTGTTGAACTTTTAAAACAACTAAATGTTTCAAGCAAGGTCAAAATTGAAATGTAAGCTTCTATTTTGGATTTTAAATCTTTAAATTTGTACACCAGACCCCAGAGGAGTCAGTGCCTCACCAGTCATTAACCTCACTGCACGTCACTGGGAAAACTGAGGTTAAAATGTCACAAAATAGTTTTTTTATTAATCTTTCCTAACTTTTGGATAGCCAGGAGTTCATCTTCAATGGTGCACTTTCCTGGACAATAAATTATGAAGGCTTCCTGCAAAGGGTGGTTATTTGTAACTTCGCAGGGCCGTCAGACTCCAGACCTGCAACTTTTAGATGCGCCCCTGATCCAACACTCCTGAATAAAATGGCTGAATTTTCTCCTCAGTATGCAGAAATGTTCTGCAGAGTCCTGTTAATGATCAAATAATTTGAATCAGGTGTGCTGAGTTTTAGCCTGCAGTATAGTTTTACTTAAGCACCTCATGCAAACTGCCTGGATTCTGTGAATCAGCAGCTAAAGGACATCCCTACGCGTACCTGGCCTTGGACCCGGTTGTCCAGATGTCAGAAATGAAACACATCTGGCGTGAACTCACCCTTGAAACAAGAAAAGGTTGACATAATTGTAGCTCTTGGTGAGGAAGTTTCCCAGAACACGCGTGGGATACCCGCAGCGGATCTGATAGGCTGACAGGCCAAAGTAGATGCACTTGACAAAATACCACATCTGAGCAACCGTGTTCTCACTGAAACGCCTAAGAGAGGAAGAGAAGCAACACCGAGGTAAGAAGCTTAATGAAAACTGCTTTCAGAAAAATAATACCAACACATTAGGCTTAATATACAGCACTATGCAAAAGTTTTAGGCAGGTTTGAAAAATGCTGTAAACAAAGAATGCTTTGAGAAATATAAATAATGATTCTTTATTTTTTGGATCAATTTCCAAAATGCAAATTGAGCAAACAAAACAAAAATCTAAATCAAATCAATATTTGGTGTTACGACCTTTTGCCTTCAAACCAGCATCAATTATTATAGGTACACTTGCACAAAGTCAGGGATTTTGCAGGATTATAGGCAGGTGTATGATCAACCAATTATACCAAACAGGTGCTAAGGAAAATTAATGTCACATGTAGGTTGAATCACAATCATTAACTGAAACAGAAACAGCTGTGTAGAAGGCTTACAACTGGGTGAGGAACAGCCAAACTCTGCTATCAAAGTGAGGATGTGGAAGATAGTTTCATTTCGTGGCAAGATTGAGCACAGCAGCAAGACACAAGGTAGTTATACTGCATCAGGGAGGTTCCTTAAACGTTAGGGGCTGCATTTCTTCAAATAAAGTTAGCAGTTTGGTCAGGATTAAGGTGTTCTCAATGCTGAGAAACACAGGCAGATACTTATCCATCATGCAATACCATCATATGATTGGCCCTAAATTTATTCTGCAGAAGGACAACGACCCCAAACATACAGCCAAAGTTATTAAAAACTATCTTCAGTGTAAAGAAGAACAAGAAGTCCTGGAAGTGATGGTATGTCCCTCACAGAGCCCTGATCTCAACATCATGGATTGTTTCTGGGATTACATGAAGAGATGTGAGGAAGCCTACATCCACAGAAGATCTGTGGTTAATTCTCCAAGATGTTTGGAACAACCTACCACCCGAGTTCCTTCAAAAACTGTGTGCAAGTGAACCTAGAAGAATTTATGCTGTTTTGAAGGCAAAGGGTGGATCACACCAAATATCGATTTGATTTAGATTTCTCTTTTGTTCATTCACTGCATTTTGTTGATTGATGAAAATGATTAACACATCCCTTATTGAAAGCATTCTTTTACAGCATTTTTTCAGACCTGCCTAAAACTTTTGCACAGTACTGTAAATTATGTTTACAACATGTTTATAACATCATTTTAGAAAATGAGTAAACAGTTTCTGTAAGAAGGTTTAGATCCTCACTGGAGAAAACGTGAAAAACGTCAGGGGGTGTGAATATTTTAGCAAGGATCTGCATTTCACTGGAAGAAAGATTACGCTCTCACTTTTCCGTGACGCGCGGCAGGATGAAGAACATCCACAAGTGGATCCCAAAGACCAGGATGACCTGGAAGATGACCTTCCCCATGACGGTCTTTCTGAGGTAGAGGGCCCGGTCCACCACCATGGTGCCGAACTGGATCAGAACCATGACCAGGAAGGGTCCGGGGACCTGATCCTCTGACAGAGACGAAGTAATGTCTGCAGTCGAGTGTTTCTAGAAGGTAAAAAAAAAGGAGACCGTTGGAGGTTAATTTGGCCTTTCTCTAGATTTGACCCTCCGGGATCCCTGGACACTTTAAGCTTTTTAAGTATTTTGTATTGCCTGATTTACACTGTTTTTATGGAAATTACAATAAAGTTTACAAGGTTTTGTATGTTTCAGGATATTTTTCCTTTCATTTAACTCTTTCATACACCTTTTCAAACTCAACAAAGCAATATTTTTTACTTTAGTTTATTTCTGTGCAGTGGACACTCATTTAAATTGACTTTTTTGACGATTTATTTATGTTTGTTCGTTCTCCTTTGCTGAAATACCTTCAGAATTTCATGTTTCATGAAGATATTTTGTTTTTATCCCGAAATCTTTATCAAGGAAGAATATGTACAACACAACACATTGCACGCTTATCAGCAACCTTCCTGTTTAAACATTATAGTATTAACTCCAGGACCTACCCTTCCCCAGTGTCCACCATTCACCAGTCCAGAATAATCTTATTCCTAATCAGAAAGTAGTCCCTTAAGGTTAGTTGTTGAGTCCACCCAAAACGCAATGGTCTCCGGAGTTGCATTATTGAGCCTTGCTGTTGATAGTTCCATATAGGCAATGTCCATATATACACAAATGAAATGTTATAAGGGAGCTTCCATCTTTGAGCTATAATTTTCTTCACTGCAGTGAGTCCTTCAAGCCAGATTTTACGGCTTTTCCCCATATGAGATAGCTGTAAGTAATTATTTAATATGTGAACAACAGGGAGCAAGGAGAGAGGAACTCCAGTTATCATAGTAAAATAGCGAGTTACTCTAACCCAGTGTTTCTCAAACTATGGGGCGAGCCCCACTAGTGGGGCGCAGAGGTATTGCAGGTGGGGCGTGACATCAATGGGATTTAAATAGTTTTTCCCCCCTAGATTCTGTCGTTGTGAATGTTTCACTGCACTGTAAATTAAATCAACCAGCTCCCCCCTCTCACAAAATTAAACACACTCAAATAAATTAGCAATTGTGATCATCATTGTAAACAGAACCGGGACCTGGAACATCGGGCTGGGAGTTTGATGTTGGAATATATCGCAGCAGAACAAAACAAGCTGAAGTAGCCGCATTATCAGTGATTCCATCTACAAAATGTATAAATATCTAAAAAGATCAGGGAACGTGTCAGAGTCAGAGAAGTCACACGGTCAACCACGGAGGAAATACAGGGATGAGTATCTTGCTCTTTATTTATTTTGTATTTTTGAAAGCTTTGCATTTGTGATAAAACCACAACCTTTTTTTTTCTCCAACTGTGAGCTGAAGTTCTACATGTAGCAGCTACTGACAGCATATATTTCTGAGCCGGTTTTATACCAGTGCGCAACCCCTTTTTCCAACTAATTTATACCCTTAAAAACTTGTTTAAACAAATGCTAAGAAAAAAATGTGGCGAAGTTTTAACTTTTATATGCGAAAAAATGACTGATCAGTTGCTACAGAATTGACACTGACAGAATTGAGGTATAATCACTCAAAATATTCCGATATCTGTTTATAGAATGAAAAGAAATACATTTTTAGTTTTAAACAAAGAGAAACCCCTGAGACTAGTGATGTGATGTTCACAAATGAATTGAATGTTTTGAATGGCTCCTTACTGTGAACGATGAGAACAGAGTCCTTGTAGAGAGCCATAAATTATTATTTTTTTATTAACTAGGGGAGCGTCATCTTTGCGTCATCGAGGAGGCGGGTGTTCGAGCAGTGCCCACTATGCGTGCCTGATTTGCAACAAAAAACGGAGAGAAGAATTTTCTCTTGCCAGAGAAAGGCAGCAATGCACCATTTATTAGAAGACAGAGCAAAAATGTAGGGCCTGTCTTAATAACATGATCATCCCAGACCCTTGATGTGTTTTGGATCTATAATGATTTAGAGATCCCTCTTCTGCAAAAAATCTAGCAATTTTGTTTGTTTCCGTAAAATCTTAAACGTTTATTTCAATGTTGAGCATAAATTATTTTTAATTAAAATTATTTTAAAAGTAAACATAAGGGTGTTTTAAACTTGACAATTTTGGCCCTCATGGCAAAAAGTTTGGACACCACTGATTTGGAGAGACCAATTAACTGAATAGCTGTGTTTTCAGACTGTGGGGCTAAGGTGGAGTACCCAGAAAGAACCCACACATGCACAAGGAGAACATGGAAACTCCATGTAGAAAGACCCCAGGCTGGGATTCAAACCCAGGACCTGAATACAAGGCTAGCAGTGTTGATGCAGCCGACTACGGTTCGATTCCTTTATTTTAGAGGTTAACTGGGGACAAGCATTAAGTAAAAGCAAAACCTGAACATTATAACACTTATTGTCTTAGGTAATTTGCAAAGCATGTCCCCAAATGGGCCATAACAACATAAAATAGTTTAAAAGACAGTATAACAGCCTTGAGCTGGGGTCTTCCCTATCCTGGGGGCTCTGCTGCATGTCCTCCTTCTCTCTGTCTGATCACATGAAGGCCAGAGGCGCCACTCAATATTTGCAGCAATATTTTCCCCCACACATATTAGTTATGTATGATGAGGAAGGAAGTTATTTATGGAGTTCAAATCTTTAAAAGAACATGTTATGTCTCCAAGGAACAAATAGGGAGCAGTTTATTTACAAATGAGGATGAAAAAAATTAAAAGTTGATGCAACGACTTTAATTGCTAAAATTGTAAATTAAGATGTTAGAAATTTGTGATTATTATGTAATGTTGAAGACAATATGCATACGATTTTAAATGTTGGTCTCTAAAAGAGCATTGTTTTGAGTCCAGGGCAGCCAGGTGGTGAACAAAATGAAAACTTACTCCAAACGCCCAGAACCCGAACACAATGATGATGAAGTCGACGGTGTCGGCGAGGAACATCAGCACGTAGACGTCGGTGACTGCGCTGTACTCTGGATGGATCAGGTTGTAGAAGAACTGCTTCATGGGGAGGTAGATCCCAAAAAACCTGCATGGAGCAGAACGGATGTTATTGATCCGCAACAGTCGCCGTTTTAAAGCCCGAGAGATTTTCTTTAGTGCCTGTTTTTCTCTGAGTGTATCTGGGTAGAGAACTGAGGTCTTGAACATCATTACTGAGAGAACCACAGCAGGAAAAATTGGGGTTAACCTACTGTTCTAGGCATAAGGTCTCAGAAACCACTCGGTCCGTCATGATTACATTTAGCAGAATAACGAGCTTTGATCGGCTGCTGCAGCACTTACAAAAACGACACTGAACGGCCTGACGGGAACGCTGTAATTAAAGGTCCAAACTTAGACCCATAAAAGGTTTTAGCAGGATAGGATGTGTCTCTCACATCATTCAAGAATATTCTGGCCCGTGACCTCATAAAGTGACAAAGCCACGGTAAACAAACAGAGGGTGAGTCAGTTTCTGTGAAACGGCGCAGCTTCGCGGTACCGCTTTATGACGAAAGCTTTCGCTTTGAGGAGCTGCTCCCTCAGCTTCTCGATGATCATCTGCTTGCGGGTCTTCTGCTGGACGCTGGCCTGGCTGCCGTCCTTGTGGCTGCTGTTGCGGGAAGCAGTACTTCCTGTGGAGACAATTTACATTTCGAGTCGTTAATGATCCGTGAGGACACGCTGAGAGACACAGACGCACCCTGAGAATCCCGAGCACGGCGCTAACTCAAGTCTGGAAACTGGGAAAACTCGCAGATTAAAAGCTTCTGTTGTTTTGCAACATTAAAAAGTTTCAATATTTGGTTTCATCTGGCTTTAAGATCTCTGACTTTCCTCATAATAAAATATATTTTATCCTATATCTTTGGTTTCCTGTTGTTTAGGCAAGGCAATTTTATTTGTATGGCACACTTTCAACAACAAGGTTTAGTCACTCTTTGATTTACTCATGAGCTCATTTAATTCCAGTCACAGTTTTTTGATTATGGAATGACAAAATGCTCAAAATTAAATTAATAAAACCTCACTATATAAATGTCTACATAAATAAACAATAGACAAACATATAATGTGACAATGAAATTGTAAAAAAAAAAAACCCAAACTGAATTCATATTAAATTCTTAGCTCATTAGTATGCAATATTTTTAATTTAGCTTTAAAATGTATTTAATAACATTAAACATTATTTAACTGTACATTTTTTCCTAAAATGTTTTATTCTTTAGCCATTTTTATTTAATTTCATCATTTTATATTTAAAAAAAAATTTTTTCACGAAGTCAGCTTTTTTTTCATAATTGTCTTTTCTCCAGTGGCTTATTTATTTCAGAATATCCCTTTTCATCTGAATGAGTTCATCTGCCAATGAGGGTCAGTGGGTGGGACCTCATCGCTCATTGGCTGGTCCTTAAACATTGATCTTCCTAGAAGAGGAGGAGGAGGGGAATGCTGAGGAAGGGCAGGAAGTTGTGTTATACCGTTGTTGAATTTAATGCCTGGCTTTATCCAGATGCCCATAATATTTATATAAAAATATTTAGCCACTTTTTAAATGTGGCTGTCCATATTTGTTTTATTCAGATCGATATTTGTATCTCCTTGCTTACACCTGAAAGTAATCTGTTCAATCATACAACACAATCCACACTTATTGGCACCGCTGGTAATACTTGTCCTAATATTAGAGTAGCATATATATTTATTTATTAACTTCTTTTGTCAGTCGCAGACCGTAGGGATTATCGGTCTACGTCACTCCCTGCTCTGCTGCATGTGTAGTCTGCAGAAAGAGACGGGATTATGTCTTGTGCTGTTGGTTGCTTTGATAAAAACAACAAATGTGCATTCCATCAACTCGCTCCTTTCAAGGTAAACAAAAGAGGTCTTTGGTTGCAAGCGATCAGAAGAAGTGATTGGAACGAGCAGATGATTAACAATGCAATAATCTACAGCGATAACTTCACATCAGGTAAGCCTTGGCTAACAAACAAGCTAACATAGCTACCAACACTGCAACTGCAAGATAACTGCAAATGATAACAGAAGGAACCAGGGAGTAATCTAAAGGTTCTGTGTCAAACCATTTGCGCACACATGGGGGTGTTGATAAACAAATAATCCTTCTAATGTTCAGAAAAATTTAATTAAAAATACTTTATTGATCCCATAGAGAAATAAAGTTTTGTTGTAGCTCATACAATTTAATTCTTCAATGGCTGTGGCTTCAATAGATCCTGATGGCTGTGGACAGGAAGGATTTCCTGTAGCAGTCTGTGTTGCAGCAAAACTGTGAAGCCTCTGACTGAAGAAACTGTTGTATGATATAGTCCCATGAAGAGGATGCTCAGGGTTCTCCAAAGTTAATAAGAAACGGTCAGCTTTACGTTCAGAAAATGTTAACCAGTTAGTTTGCTTTAACAATTGGCTAAAGGATAAATAGGTTAAAAGGGTCACATGTAAATGTGATAGTAAAATTCATAACAAAAGTTCCATACATCTCTCCTGTAAGTCCTTAAAAAAGAGCAACAGCTTCCGGTTTTGTCCTTTATTTACACCTAATATTTTACTTTTTCAGTCATATTTAGGAAAGTTAATTAATTGTGATTAATCACATTAATTCACAGCTACCCTCTGATTAACTAGATTAAAGTTTTTAATTGTCCAGGCTTTTCTTGGCCCACGGCCAGGCTAAGCGTCACTTATTTATTTCTTTTAAGTAGTTAAAAAACCTCTACCTGTTGATGCCGCGCTAACAACTTTTAGGCTACGTGACATGTCACGGAGAAAAGGTCAAAAAACCGTTGGACACTTTCTTCTTCTGTAGTCGGAGGAGCACTGGAGGAGACGATGAGTCCAGTCGTTCACCCCCAGGCCAAGGAGAATGAATCTCCGTCGAGTTGACCGAGCCGTGGCTTGATGATGAGGCAGAGCCAGTGCGAGTTACCACAGCTGTTGGCACGCCGTCGGAGCAGCCACTTGTAGGCCTAAGCCACGATGGTAAACATCAAACCAGCGGATTTAATCCACAATGGTTAGCTGAACCTAAATTTAGCAGGTGGCTCTACAAGACCGAGTACGGTGAGCATGTCTTGTATTTATATTAAAATATTAACGGTATTATGGACACTAATTCATGTTGGTTCAGCAAATGTTCTATTCAATGCAGCATTAGATACGCTTCGTTCTATAGCTGGAATTTTTCTGACGTTCTTAGGTATGTTTTGCCGGGATTGTTGCAACGCAAGGATCCTCAACCAGAGTCTTCACTGAAGCTCCTTGCACTACTTATAGGCAAGATGTGCTAAATGCACATATTGGGTCTCTACACCATCGCACTAGCATTGTGATGGCAGCAAGCAAAAAAGAAATACTGTAAATACAGTACACCAATTAAAATTAATGAGCTGGTATGAAATAACTAATAAGCTTTCGTGTTTTTCATGTTGTAGCCTTTGAGCCAGTGATTAACATGGCAATAATTGGTGGGTTTAAAAGCCTTTACTGGCGTTTCACTTATTTAAGTGAAAACAGTTATTTATTTTAATAGTATTTATTTGGAGTTTGGTAAAACCATATTTGAAGATTATGCGTTTTTGTAGCACAAATAAGTATTGTTAATAAATGGCTTATAACACCACATACTAGTCATAATTTATAACTTCCTGACCATTTTCTTTCTTTCTTTTTAAAAAAAAACCCCACTGTGGGCCGCACGTAGACTTCTCTACCACTGGGCTTAGCAAGTTTTCTGGGGGGAAACCCTGTCAACTGAATACATTTATATACATTAAAGGTGGAATTTTTTCTTTTTTACAGTGTGACATTATGCAACAAGAATAAAAGTTTTTTGCTATCTATCCGGGATGCCAATTCCTGGGTTATAACATAAAGTTTTTGACGACCTGATTAACTAAAAAACAAAGTGAAGTTAACATTTAAAAAAGGCCTGAGTTACATTGTTAAAGACTTTTAAAAGGTGCCAAATCCTTTCGCTCTGCTGAGTTTGTTCTTAATGTGTCATTTCCCCCCCCCCCCCCCCCCCCCTCACTGTTAAATGTCCCTAAAAGTTGGATCCTGTGCTTTCAGTGTGACAAAAAAAATATTCACACATTGTTATCTCAGGTGCCAATAAGGGTGGATGGCAAAAAACACTATGATAAATTGGTAGGAAATAAAAGACAAAACGATTCACCTCTCTTAGATCTTGCAGAAGAACCTCGAGATCGATAGGAGACATGAGAGGCTCCACTGGAGCTCTTCCTCCTCTGGTATGTCTGAGGCTGTGGGTAATGCACCTGGACCTGTTCTGAATCAATGGAGGTGCCAAAGGTCATGGACCTTAAGGTGTGATTGGAGCCTCTCCTCTCGTTGATCAGCAACGAGGGCGGCTCGGACTCCTTCTCGCTCTCCTCTTTGTCTCTTCCCTCGTTCTCAGATTCACTCTGACTGTGACGAGCGGCCTCTTTCTTCTCTTTGGGCTCGTCCTCGTCCCACAGGCCGTGACACTGTGGAGGAGAAAGACTCAATGAAGACAAGGAATGCTGCCGAATAGAAAAATTGCATTCAATGTAACTGCACACAAAGGTAGCCACTATCACACTTTAAGCTAATGCATTGTGAAATATCCTGACTCAAAGCCTCTAGACTTTATGCCTACAGCGGTTTGCAAACTTTGCAGCTATAGCTTGTTTTTGTCAGGAGTCAGGGGTGTTTGTCCGTGTTTTGTCTGTTTCTCTTGGCCTGTCTGCTTCCTGCTTGTTTCTCCACCATTCTGGAGATTTCCACCAGGGGTCCTGGCTGAGCTGGCTGTTGCACCTGCTCATCACTAGGGGTGCATGATTTTGATAAAAAACCTAATTGGGGTTTTTCTGACAATTATTGCGATTGCGATGCGATTTTCGATTTTTACTTTTGATACTTTTAAGTGCATAAAACTAAAATTATGAATGAAATATATTGTGACTTTTACAACACAGTCTTGTACAACTTGACACACATGCGAACAATATACAATAACCTAAAAAATATTTATGTGGCCAAGGCCCTCTTCTGCTGTTGAACCTGAAAAATCTCTAAAATAAACTACATAGTGATTGAGGTAATGAGATTGTTCAATGCTTCGTGATTATTAAATACCTGAACCTAAATACCAAAGAATAATAAGACATAATGGAAATGAACAAACAGGTAGCTTACTTTTTTTAATTTAATTGACGAATCTTTGCCATTGAAAAATAGAAAATGAACTCTTATTAGATTTAGATTTACAATTAGAAAACAAAATCTTCTGCAGTCCACTGCCATTTACTAAACATGAAACTGTTATATTGCACACATTTTAAAATAAATGACAATAACAATTAAAAACAAGACCTTATCCAGCCTTCTGCAAGATAAGACGTAGTAACCTGACAGTAGGGTTGCCAACTCCCAGCAAAAAGAATAAGGAACCACCCCCCACCCTCCGCGTCATGATGCTTAATCGACCTAATCGACTTTAATTTAATGCACGTGTAAAACAAATGGACAGAAATGAATTGTTTTCCTATAATAATTAAATAGATTCAACATCTTTCTTTGACAGAATTGCAGACTGCACAGATGGTACCTTCCCGAAGGAAAAAGTACTATAGCTTACTAGGATATATACTGTATTAGACTTAATATTTGCTGTATATGATAAAGGATTTATGACCACTAAATCCAATCGGTTGTAAGATTCAGATAATTATTTATTAAAAGCTAGACATTTTAAATGAGAATAAGAAAAGTATGTATTTGTGCCCCCCTTTTCCTGTTAATGCCCCACCTGGCCCCCGGGCAAAACTTTGCTAGAGCCGCCCCTGCACAGTTGTAGAAAATGATCCTGGTGTTATTTGTCTCAGAAACAGTTTATAACTTCCCTTCAACTCATTCATGTCACCTAAAAGGTAAACCTGTTTCTCCATCAGCTGTTCAGCTCTGATGATTCAGTGAGAACATCTCCTGGTTTCATCTTCATGTTTCCATCTCACCACATATCCAAACCGATATCATGACCAGCAGCTGTTACGGCTGTGGCTCCAGCAAACATCAGAAAGTAATATTAAATCAATTCTAACAGTTTATCAAGCTTAAACGTGCTGCTGTTGACACCCGCTGGTTTCCTCTATCTGCTCAAAGTGGGCGATAAACAAACAGAAACGGGACTGCGACAGAAAAGCCGATCAGCTGATCATTGATCAGTTTCATGATTGAAGGAGCAACAGGAGAGGGAGGGGAGAGAATAAGAGAAGACGAGGCAGCTGCGCAGCGTAAAGACACAGAATAACTCCAGCTTTGTGTCTTTTCATTCTAGCTGAAATACGGGACAAATCGCGTTCCTTCTCACCTTAATACGGAACGTGTAATATTCTCTCTGAATGCGGGACGATTCCGTTTTTTACGTGACGGTTGTCAACCTGAGCGCGGCAGCGGAGAGAGACTGACAGCAGAAATCTGCAGCCAGGTTCCTCTCCTGCTACCCGCTGAGAACAGTGAGAAATACATTCTGCTTTCACAATGAACAAGTCGCCAAAACTCTCTAGCAACACATGGAAAAGCCGCTAGATTTGTCACTAGTCACTTAAAAAAAAAAAACGTTGCCAGGGGGGGTCGGAAAAGTCGCTAAATATCGTGACAAAGTCGACAAGTTGGCAACGCTGCTCTGCATACAAGCTTGTTTCCCATCACCGTTTCTGATTGGCTAGGAATGCGAGACTCAACCATTTTGATTGGGGAATAGGTTTGTCACTCAAATATCAGGGGCGGGAAAAAAACCTCAGCCTCCTGAGGTTAGGTTATCGCAGGAGATAAAACCTCAATATCGATGCGATAAAGGTGAATCGTGCAGCCCTACTCATCACTAATGAGGATATATGGACCTGGCTGTCAGAACTTCGGTGCTTGAGTGTTAAAGCCGGTTGGGTAAAACCTCAAGTCCTCCGTGCGATCTCCTGAGTTCCTTGTGTGATTTTTATAACAAACCTGTTAACTCCTCACTGTTTTTCCTTGTCTCATCCTCCTCGTGATCTGCTCTCTAGCTTCTCAGTAAGCCTTGGTCATTCCTCCACGTCTGACTGCCTTCGAGCTCCAAGTTCCTCCATATCCATGCTCCATCTCTGTGCTCTGCCTGCCTGCCCGCCCTCAGTGCTCACTCCTGGACTCCACCATCTCCACATCTCCAAGAATGCAGCAGGAAGCTCCCACAAACATCCTGGACACCTAGCTCTCCCTCCCTGGAGTTCAATCTTCCTTCCACTAAGTAAGCCTCTCCTGAGTTCATCTAAGCAATTACTCTTCATTCAGGATACTATCTCACCTCTGGATTTCGTTATTGTCTTCTAGTGTTAGCAGGTGTTATGTTCAAATAAAACCATGCAACCATCATCAGTTTGCATCAAAATGGCATCATCTTATTAAACTGCTGCTTTGGAAACTTTCCAGATCAAGAACTTCAAGGTGAGATTCAGTTGCAGAGAGGAAAGCTTTAGGACGTCCAACAGTGTCTAGAGGGTGTCAGGGCAGCGCTACAGCACAGTGTTGCCACCAGTGCAGAGCTTGCTAGAATGCATCTGCATATACAAAACAATGGGGACTTTAGTACAACGATCTTGTGTCAAGAAGCTACTACTTATTCTCCCACATTTGTGTCATGGCCAAAGCTCGTGTTCGTCACTGTAGCCGTTATATTTCTCAAGGCCCTTTTCCACCGAGCTGGTTTCATTGCTAGTTCTTTCTTCCTATGGAGGAAGACAACTGTCAAAAAGATGTGCATGATTTTAACCATTGCATAAAAAACTATTTATCCATGAATCCAGTCAGTTAGGTAGATTACAGGCATGTCTGGAAGACATAAAAACCTGGATGACGCTAAACTTTGTTCTCTTAAATTCTGACAGAAGTTGCCGTCTTTGGACCAGAAGCTCTTCAAAAGAAACTGTTTAGTCAATCACTTCATCTAGATGGTATTAATTTGGCCTCCAGTAAAAACGTAAAGAACCTCTGCGTTATTTTTGACAATGACAGGTTTCTAGGATTTCCTTCTTTCACCTCAGGAATATTGTTAAAATTAGAAACATCCTGTCCAGGAGTGATGATGAGAAACTAGTCCATGCATTTGTTACCTCAAGGCTGGACTACTGTAATTCTTTACTATCAGGAAGTCCACAAAATGCCATTAAAAGCCTTCAGTTGATCCAAAATGTGGCAGCAAGAGTTCTGATGAATATTAAAAAGAGAGATCACATTTCTCCGGTTTTAACCTCCCTTCTTTGGCTCCTTGTTAAATCCAGAATAGAATTTAAGATCCTCCTTCTTACATACGAAGCCCTTAATAATCAAGCTCCATCATACACAAACCCAGTGAAACTAGAAATCATGTTTTTGGACTGTGGGAGAAAACCAGAGTAACCGCAGAGAACCCATGCATGCGCGGGGAGAACATGCAAACTGCATGCAGAAGGATCCCAGGCCTGGATTTGAACCCAAGACCTCTTTGCTGCCACACAACAGTACTAACAACTGCATCACAGTGCGGCTGGATATAAACATCTTTATGTAGTGTATGTATGTAGTGTAGTGTATTGGGGTTCGTTTTTATAATTAAATCACCTTTGAAGACACTTTCCATGTTCAATGCAGTTTGACCAGGGTTAAAACACTTTTATCACATTTATCCATTTGCTGTTACCGTACCTTAAGAATGGATCTGTGGAAGAACAGAGCCAGCAACTGGATCAGGTCATAGTGGACGTATCCATCTTTTTTCTCTACACCAATGATGTTGGGAGGGTGATATGGTTTATTCCTGTCTATCTTGTTCTGGTTGAAGGGGAAGAAGCCAAACTGGAAGAAGTACTTGATGACAATGGTGACCTGGAGAGGAAACAAATGAGCGTATTTAAGTTTGTTGGAATACTCCTACCTGCTTGAGATGATCTTGAAAACTAATAAATACAAAGTTTAATGAATACGCTATCATCACAACATTGGTGCCTTAACCTCTGTGTAGATGATGGCTGTCATCCAGTAGCGCTTACTGGGCCGCGGCACCGACAGCATGGCCCAGAGGAAGATGGTGACGGGAAGAACCAGAGTGACAAAGGAGGCCGACACCATGTGGTTGATAATGATGACCAGGTAGCAAACAAACTCCGAGTGGGCTACCAGCATGTTGTAGAGGGCGTAGCAGAACTGCAGGATCAGCGGCTGGGTGTGATAGAAATGGTCCGACTGTTCCAGCTCCTCATCATAGAACATCCTGAACACAGAGAGAAGGGACTGAAAAACCTGCAAACTTGGGTTTAGCTTTGGTCGAATAAATTAAGAAAACACATTAACTCAATGTACTGTTCCGATATGGCGATGACCCGAAGAATACAGGTCAAAATATTACAAATTTAGAGGAGTCAGGAGTTCTAGAGAGGCCCAGCCGGAGCTCAGACTGAATGTATGGGTTTACAACCATTCAATTCAAAAAGGTTTCATTTATCCGACAAGAAAATGAAATGTTGTTGTAACTTATATCATCCAAGTATCTTTAATGAATCGTTGTGGATGGTGATCCTGGATTTCAGGTAGCAGTCAGTCTTGCAACGAATCTAAAAAGACCTCTGACTGAAGACTTTTGGATGACACCATCAGTTGCTGGCAAGAAATGCTGATCCACCTCATTTGTTTTTGTAACTCCTTTTTAAATCTCTGTCTGGCTGCATGGTTAGAAAGCCGGGCAGAGAGATGCTATAGTTGGGGATATGATCCTTGTCCATTATGATTGATAGAAGAAATTATGTGAACTTAGTTGTAGTTGAGGTATTATTTCAGTTGCTAATAAACTGCTCCCAGATGTACAATACCTTGTTCCCACGGTTACATATGACAACTAGGCCTGCAGCGATGCGTCGATGACTCGATTCTAAAAAATCGTTGACGTCAAATCCGGTAGTCGACGCACCAGGCCCACTCGCGCGTGAGTGACCAAAACAAAGCAGCATGGAGAACAAAACTCCGTCTCCAACCACCTCCCAGGCTCAGCAGCCCGGATTCCCAAGCTCTACATGTCACCGGAACGCAACCCGCCGCCCTACCTTAAAGCTGTGGGAATACTTTAAACACAACTATAAGCATCAAGGTATAGTTATTTACAGTCTTTGCAAGATGGAGCTGGCCTATCACACCAGCTTCTATGTGGGAACATCTGAAGCGGAGGCATCCCATTGTTACTCGTGACGCTGGAGAACAGAAGTAATTAACGTTACTATCGCCGATGTTTGCTAAACTAATTGCGCGTTTGTGTAATGTTAGTAGTGTATTGTGTAACGTGTGCTTAAGCTCTGCACACTTCGGTGGTGCGAGCTAACTGTGTTTGGTTTCTGCTAGTAGCTAGTGACTAAACAGCTGTGTTTAGCTAACATTAGTTAGAAATAGCACATAATGCTGGCATGGATGGTAACGGTGGCTAACTTACAGCTAACAGAACACGGCTATCTAGTCACAAGCGTCGGCATCACCAAAGTGACGAGCTGCTAGTCATTAGAATAGTCGACTATTTGATAAAATAATCGCCCGAATAATTGTTTTAAAAATAATCGTTTACCCCCAGCCCTGATGAAAACTGTACGAAAGTAAAAAGAGAGGAAAAATGCCTCCAGCTGCACTGCATCCAAAACCAGAGAGAGTAATTATCCAAACAACCCCAAAAAATCTTTCGAATAAACTTCTAGAAAAAGGACAAATCAGTACTAAAGTCTAGTTTATGCTTCTCCGTCAGCACGGGTGCAGAGACACGCAGCGCCATCATTCTTTGACGCAAGCGCTCTGCGGCAGGCCCGCAGAAGGTGATGCAGACGATTTATGAGTGTTCAGTGCCCCTTAAAGTAGCGAGTGGGGAGCTTTTCATCATATTTTGTGCACGAAAGGTCTCTTAAATGTTAAAAGAGGTGGAAGTTGTTCAAGTGAAGACTTTTGCTGTAAAAATTAAAAAAGAGAATGCACTGCTGTTGACCAGAGACGTGACTGCAATGGAGCCAGGACTTCCCCAGAAAAGCGCTAAGACCCTTGTTGTACTCCTGGCCCAGAATTGCTTTGCAAGACTCCCCGGGCAACAGAGAAGTGTGAAAAGAGAACGTCTCTGGGCACACGTGTGTGTGCCTAGGTAAATTTGCAGATGGCGAAGCATAAACTAGGCTTAACAGAGCAACTCCAACATGCTGCCACCATGAGTGACGTAATTCTGTGACCTGTAAGATAACAAAATGCGGAAAAAGTGAAGAGATGTGAATGCGTTTTGCATGCATTGTTGTAGCATGCATGGGTTCTCAGTTCCCCTCTTGTTTGATGCTACTTTTAAAGTACCTGGTCTTACCTTTCTTTGCTTAAAAATATCTTAAAACACGATTAAAAAAAATCACCAAGTCAATATTACCAACTGGTCTTTTCTTATGCTACTTCATGTATTCCTGGTTGAGCTGGGTTGTTGCATCTATTGTGAAAGAAAGTGGTGGTGGCTTCATGAAGCGATAAACTAGTCAGAGCTGACTGAGGTATTTAGAGGGTACAAAACCTGTTAGAAAGTGCAAATGTTTCAGTCCCTAGATGTGGAAAGCTGGAACCAAGTTGACCCAAAACTGTCGCAGGAGTAATTCTAGTAAAATGTAGTTCTGCACAGTTTTGACTTTGGGGAGCTCTATCAAAATTAGGGGTGCACCGATCTGATATTAGGATCGGATATCGGCCGCGATACTGACAAAATAGCTGGATCGGGGATCGGAAAAATGAACAGATCCACTGGCCGATCCAGTTTTTTTTTCTTTTTTCTTCATCGCAGCAGAACGTATTTCTTGCGTCAGTTTCACGTGTGTCGCATGCTAGAAGCAACATGGACCGAGCCAGAGGGTCGGCTGTGTGGAGATATTTCACGCTTGCCACTCCAACTAGTTCGTCGGCTGTTTGCAATGTCAGCAAAGTAAATGTTTCGAGGGGAGGTGGTATTACTGCAAAGTACAACACTACCACTTTAATCAAGCACATCCAGAAACTATGCTAAGGAGCACGCTGAATTCCTGCAGCTCAGCAAAACAAAAGGAGCGGGGTCAAAAAGGAAAAAAAAAGTCTTAGTTATGTTTAGTCAGTAAAGTCTGGTACCTTTATTCTCTTCAAGTAAGGTATAAGGTGGAGGGTATACAGTTTATTATTAATTCAACAATAGTATCGGATCGGATCGTGTATCGACAGATACACAAAGCCCAGGCATCGTTATCGGGACTGAAAAAGTGGGATCGGTGCACCCCTAATCAAAATGCTAAAAACTTGCAACCACCCAGCCGGCTGAGAAGCAAATCTGTTTCAATGAAACCTTCCTTCCAACATGATTGAGACATTAAGACTGCTGTGTGATTGAAGCTGGACTTACTTGTTGAGCAGCAGTTCGCTGGCCGTCAGCTCGGTGGTCATAGAGGGCAGCATGATGTCCGACCGGCTGTCGGAGCGGCTGTCGGACGTCATGACCATGCGCCTCCTCCTGTAGGAGTCACTTTCATCGTCGCTGACCTCCAGGCGGTCGAAGCTCACCGCCTTGCTGTAGCTGGGAGGCACGTCGGCGTCCGACGTTTTGGAAGCGTCTGTGTCGGGGGTGTAGGGCATGACGGCCTGACCCTCTGTCTGCATGAAGTCCTGCTCTCCTCCATGTTCGCTCTCGCTGATCGAGTCGTTCTCCTCAGCAGAGGGGGCGGGTTCTGCAACGTCCTGCCTCGCGGAGGGCCCCTCCTCTGGGCTCATGGACTCACAGAGTGCACCCTCTGGTTCTTGGTCCTCTCGTACCTCCTCTCCTCCAACTTCCTCATCACCTTTCCGGAGTTCCTCCTCATCGTCGCCTTCAGCGCCTTCCCTCTCCTTGGGTTGTCCCTCAACAGACTGAGTCTCCTCCGCTTCCTGCTCCTCCTCGAGCTGTTGGGATTCCAGCTGCTGGTTGTCTTCTCCTTGATCCTCCTCGTCCTCCACTTCCTCTATGGTGTCTGTGGTCCCCTGTCTGGAGAAGATCATGACGCACTGAGTTGTTTCACTAAACAGGACCCCAAAAAAAGAAGAAAAAAGCAAAGACTGTTATTTTACATCCTTTCTTTCCTTGGAAAGATTGTTTTAGTTGGCATTCTTCTTTCCAGAACAACAGATTTTAAAAGCAAACAAATTATTTAAAGATAATTTTTGATGAATTTGATGAAAACATTGATGAGATCCAGCAATCATGTTTATGTGAGCGAAATGGTGCCTGTAAGAGGCGAAGCACCTGGAAATGAAGCTGCTGCCGCTGTCAGCGGATGAATCGGGGAAGTCCATGCTATACATCTTCTTCAGGCTGGGCCTGGGGCGCTCACTGGTTTTGGGAATTTTCTCCAGGATCGGGTCTATGTCTTCCAGAGTGGACTGGCGGGAGGGCAGGTAGGTGGCCTCCGTGAAGACACTGACAGGTGGGAATGAATGGGATGACAAGTGGCAGTGGGAAGGACAAACAATGTTGTTAAAAAAAATTCAGCCATGACACATGATGGTGAAAAACCAAAACTGAAGCGAATCAACTCCATTTAATGATGTTGAAAGGACAAAACCTATATTTCTCTCTAGATACAGTGGCTTGCATTCGGTATTCGGCCCCCTTGAACTTTTCCACATTTTGTCACATTACAGCCACAAACATGAATCAATTTTATTGGAATTCCACGTGAAAGACCAATACAAAGTGGTGTACACGTGAGAAGTGGAACAAAAATCATACATGATTCCAAACATTTTTTATAAATAACTGAAAAGTGGGGTGTGCGTAATTATTCAGCCCCCTTTGGTCTGAGTCCAGTCAGTTGCCCATAGACATTGCCTGATGAGTGCTAATGACTAAATAGAGGCACCTGTGTGTAATCTAATGTCAGTACAAATACAGCTGCCCTGTGACGGCCTCAGAGGTTGTCTAAGAGAAGGTTGGGAGCAACAACAGCATGAAGTCCAAAGAACACACCAGACAGATCAGGGATAAAGTTATTGAGAAATTTAAAGCAGGCTAGGCTACAAAAAGATTTCTCAAGCCTTGAACATCCCACGGAGCGCTGTTCAAGCGATCATTCAGAAATGGAAGGAGTATGGCACAACTGTAAACCTACCAAGACAAGGCCGTCCACCTAAACTCACAGGCCGAACAAGGAGAGAGCTGATCAGAAATGCAGCCAAGAGGCCCATGGTGACTCTGGACGAGCTGCAGAGATCTACAGCTCAGGTGGGGGAATCTGTCCATAGGACAACTATTAGTGGTGCACTGCACAAAGTTGGCCTTTATGGAAGAGTGGCAAGAAGAAAGCCATTGTTAAAGGAAAACCATAAGAAGTCCCGTTTGCAGTTTGTCACAAGCCATGTGGGGGACACAGCAAACATGTGGAAGAAGGTGCTCTGGTCAGATGAGACCAAAATTAAACTTTTTGGCCAAAATGCAAAACGCTATGTGTGGCGGAAAACTAACACTGCACATCACTCTGAACACACCATCCCACTGTCAAATATGGTGGTGGCAGCATCATGCTCTGGGGGTGCTTCTCTTCAGCAGGGACAGGGAAGCTGGTCAGAGTTGATGGGAAGATGGATGGAGCCAAATACAGGGCAATCTTGGAAGAAAACCTCTTGGAGTCTGCAAAAGACTTGAGACTGGGGCGGAGGTTCACCTTCCAGCAGGACAACGACCCTAAACATAAAGCCAGGGCAACAATGGAATGGTTTAAAACAAAACATATCCATGTGTTAGAATGGCCCAGTCAAAGTCCAGATCTAAATCCAATGGAGAATCTGTGGCAAGATCTGAAAGCTGCTGTTCACAAACGCTGTCCATCTAATCTGACTGAGCTGGAGCTGTTTTGCAAAGAAGAATGGGCAAGAATTTCAGTTTCTAGATGTGCAAAGCTGGTAGAGACATACCCTAAAAGGCTGGCAGCTGTAATTGCAGCAAAAGATGGTTCTACAAAGTATTGACTCAGGGGGCTGAATAATTACGCACACCCCACTTTTCAGTTATTTATTTGTAAAAAATGTTTGGAATCATGTATGATTTTCGTTCCACTTCTCACGTGTACACCACTTTGTATTGGTCTTTCACGTGGAATTCCAATAAAATTGATTCATGTTTGTGGCTGTAATGTGACAAAATGTGGAAAAGTTCAAGTGGGCCGAATACTATATATGAGTTTTATTGACCAGTGATGCAATATTTTAACAAATTTCTCCCTAAAAATGAATGAAATCCGTTAATTTTGAGAGTTTAGGTTCAGATTTCAACCGATTACGTTTTCTAGAAACAGCCATTAAATCCTAATCTTTATTTATTAGGTAACAAAATACATGGTTGGAGGCGCTCCTGCTACGGCTAACTCTCAATAAATCAATGCAAAAGGAGGAGAATTAAGGTTTGGTTCATTTGATAGAAACATACTGCAGTATACACAAATACATTTGTGTGTTTTAAGTGTATATAAAAAGATTTCATTATGGTATTTTCCATAGCTAATATCAAAGTAAGTAATGTTTACATTGAACTGACTTATTCTCATGTGATTTAGCTCATCTCTCAGAAGCAAATATTAATCATTATATTTTATGCTTTTATTAACTTTGTATCACCTGTTTAACATGTAATCCACCAAATACAGTCTCTTTATTGATTTCAGACAAAGAAATGGAAAAGTCTGTTTATGTTTATATATATATATATTGGCATTAGAGGCCGTTGTGGGAGCGAGAGAAGGGGGAAGGCATGCCACAAAGGTCACAAGGTCGGGAGTCGAACCCAAGACAGTCGAGTCGAGGACCATAGCCTCCACATATGGGGCGCCCGCTGGTACTAAACTTTAAAAAAACATGAGGAAAGTCTAAATGATATCATGACTTTTAAGCTTCTGATAAGAACCAATTTTTAAGATGAATAGAGGCACATCTAAGGCAAAACCTCAAATGCACAGCTTCCTTGTGTGACATGGGAAAAAAAAAAAATCAAATGATATCAGGAAAAGAACTGTGGACCTCCACAAGTCTGGATAATCCTTGGAGACAATTTCCAGATGCCTAAAGGTGCCCCCTTCTTCTGTTTTAAACAATTATTTGCAAGCATAAACAACATGAGAATGTCCGGCCACCATATTCCTCAGAAAGGAGATGGGTTCTGTGTCCCAGAGATACACTTGGGTTGCCAGGGAATGTGTATTTCAACCCCAGAACAAGAACAAAAGACCGTGTAACGATGTTGGCTGAGGCTGGTAAGAGAAGGTCATTATCTACAGTGAAACGTGTAAACATGGGCTGAAAGGCCACCCAGCGAGGAAGAAGCCATTACTCTGAAAGCAACATGAAAAGCCAGAATACAGTTTGCAAATGCACACAGGGAAAAGATACAGATGGACAATGACCCTAAGCATTCAGTCAAAGTGGATACAAAGTGGCTTAAGAAAAACTAAGTCAATGTTTTGGTGTCACCATCACGAAAGCCTGATCTCAATCTGAATGGAGAATTTGTGTGGCAGATCTGAACAGGCGTGTGAACAAGCTGGCCAACAAACCTGACTCAGTCACACCGGTTCTGTCAGGAGGAATGGACCAAAACTTTAGCAAACTATTGTAAGAAGCTTGAGGAAGGAAACCCAAAACTGAGCAAATGGTTTAAAACTTCTGAACCGGAAGAGAGCAAACCATCAAAACATTCTCAATATTCTGGCATTTAGCAAAAATAAAAAATTTAGGTTAGAGAGAGGGAAAAAAACCGCACATCTATTTTTATACACTATATAGTGGCAATCTAAACTAGATTCTAGTTTAGATTGAACATATTTTCAAAAGTTAGAAAGTCTTAAAATTCAGAGAAATTGCACTGGATCAATCTCCCCCAAAATACATAAACAAAATCAAAAGATATATGAAGCCGAACTGCAGAATTTAAATGACATGTTGTGAAATGTTTAATAGCATACTAAACATGTCCAAAGCAGGACATACGGTTCTATAACAAATACAGTTTTCAGCAATTTGTGGAAACAAGAAGATATTTATTATCCGACTAAGTAATGTGTATTTCTGTAGTTTTAACAAGAAAGATAACGTTTAAAAAAAAAAAGGTTTTGTGGCCACAGTGGCCTCTATTTGACAGTGGATAGTACACAGAAGTGGGGGAAGACATGCGGCAAAGGGCCACCAGGACAGGACCCGAACCCGGGACGACCGCATCGAGGACTGGGGCGCCCCCACTACGCGACGCGACGGCCCAAGGTTTTTTTTTTTTTTGTCTAATGGTCTCAAGTTAAAATTAAACCAGTGGAAACTTGCCTGGAACAGATTTATTTTGTGACGAATGTTTATTTTCTTCTTTTTTTTTTACACATTTGTGGAACGAGGTTAATGCAACTGTTTTTGTGCATTGATTGATCCATCCAGCATGGGGCGATGCGTACCTCGATATGCTGCCTCTGGAGTCTGTGGAGTCCTGGCTCTTTCGAGCCTTCGTGGAGCTGCAGACCGACCCGTCCTCGCTGAGCTGATCCATGCTGGCCTGCCTGGAGATGTTCAGTTTCATGGCCTTCTGGTAGTAGACATGGATGCTCTCTCTGGACGGCACATTGCCCTGGCAGGACAAAATTGGGTGTTACTTGTAAATGCTAATAATAATTTCCATCATATCTGCAGATTTCTGTAAAAAATTATTTTGTTTTTGCATTTTGTCACACTCATATGCTTTTAGATTGCCAAACAAATGTTAATATCAGACAAATAAATCCTGAGTTAATACATAAAGAAGTTTTCTATGATGAAAGGCCCCCGGGGCACACCACCATCTCCCGCCATTAAGGTCAAAGCCAAAACCCAGAACCCAGCCCCCTCAGTGGCCCCCACCAACTCCCGGCTCCTAGACCGGCTAGCACCAAGCAAGGGAGACCCCCTCAGAGCCCCCAACACACCAGGTAGGCAGCAGCCCAGAAGGGTGGCAGGGAGAGCACTTTAGCGCCCCCACCTGGTGAGCTAGCCACCTGGGAGATGGATGTCCCGCCCTGAAGAGTCCCAGTGATCCCTGCCTGGCCCGAAACATCCTCACTACTCTGGACATGGCCAGGATAGCAAAAGTCTTCAGTCAGAGGCCTCTTCAGACTCGTTGCAAGACTGACTGCTACTGGAGATCCTTCCTGCCCACAGCATCACCATCAACAATGACTCTTTGAAGATACTTGGATGATATGGGTTACAAAAACACTTAATTTCCCTTTGGAAAAAAAAAGTATATTTGAATTAAATTGATTGAATTTTGCTCTTCAGTAGAAAATCCTGGATACTATAACCTTAAAGAGTAACTAAACCCCAAAACAACTTTTTTTGCCTATTAACGGTATAAATGGGTCTTTACCGATGCAATCTTTCAGTTTCTAGGGATTTTTTCACATTTTCGTGTGAACTTGTTTAATTCTACACTTTTTGGTCTAAAAACGTCTTAGTGCTGCCCTCTTAGGGTTGAACGGTGGCTACTGCATTTGAATTTTGTGATTGGTGGAGAGCGGTACATCTCTACGTCACAGGGTTCGACTGTGTCACAGCAGTCATGGTCTCACAGACACGCCCCGTGGGTTTGGGTATAAAACATCAGACATACCGGTGTTACGTCAATCTGTGTTTCCCCGTCAGGATGTGTTCCCCCTACAGCTCCGCGCCGTGCAAGCGGCAAAAAACTATTAGATAGATAGATAAACCCTGTCACAATATGTGATATGTCATATAACGTTCCCCATTGTATATTGAAGGGGGAACAATGTGTAACAGAGTTTATGGGACCATCAGGATGTGTTTCCCTTGTATATTACAGAGAGTAGTAGATGTGACGGGCTGTTTAGACCCTGGGAGGCCTCTGGTTGTAGTTCACGGAGCTGTACGTTATTCACAGAATTGATAAATTATTGAAAGGATAGAAAAACTTTTTAAAAATGTGAATACCTACCTACCTACCTACCTACCTACCTACCTACCTACCTACCTACCTACCTACCTACCTACCTACCTACCATGTAACAAAATGTAACAAAATGCAACAAAGGACGACTTTGACACCTTTTATCTGAATACGTTTAACTTTACTGTTTTAAAGTCAGTGTCTCAGGAGTATCTCTCGGTGCTCCGGTGTTCATGGGTCACATTCTGCGCTTTTTCTACCAACAGCGTGATAGTTTAAGCATGGTATAACATCTAAACTTTTTAAATCAGCGATTAAAAGATGATATGGGTGCAAACAGGACACAATGTAGCCTACATAAGAAAACGGGGGTAGGGGCCGATATGTCTGAAAGTTTTATAACCAAACCTACGGGGCGTGTCTGTGAGACCATACCTGTGACACAGTCGATGCCTGTGACGTAGAGATGTACCGCTCTCCACCAATCACAAAATTCAAATGCAGTAGCCACCGTTCAACCCTAAGAGGGCAGCACTAAGACGTTTTTAGACCAAAAAGTGTAGAATTAAACAAGTTTACACCAAAATGTGAAAAAATCCCCAGAAACTGAAAGACTGCAATTTGGTAAAGACCCATTTATACAGTTTAGAAGCAAAAAAAAGTTGTTTTGGGGTTTAGTTACTCTTTAAGTTCAAGCTTCTTTGGGATATGTAGCTGTATAATGATCCAAAGCAGACCAGCAAGTCCACCTCTAAACCACAAAAAAAGAAAAAAAAACTCAAACAAAATGATGTTTTTTTTAAGTGTCTTAGTCAAAGTATGGACGTAAATCTAATTGAGATGCAGCGGTAGGGCCTTAAACAGGCCATCATGCCTGAAAACCCTCTAAATCATTGCAAAGGCTTAACTGGAAGGTTTTTTTTTTTTCTTACAAAGGTCCAGATTGGTTTGAATAGCATTTTTACTCTTAATGAACGAAATGTTGATTTTAAAACAGCTTTTTGTATTTTCTCAGATTGTCTGATAGACACATTTAGATCTGAAAACAAAGATGAAGAACTCTTTGGGGTGACAAGTTTTCACGGCACTGTGGAAGCTGCACGCTAAAATCCAAAGTAAGGATTTCGGATACCTTTTTGACCTCCCGGGTCAGCATGCATCGCTCGATACGAAGCACAGTAGATATGTCGATGTACTCCCTGCACATGTCGTTCATCCAGTTGGTGAAGCTCTCGACCGTCGTCTGGAAGAGCACCCAGGTGAACTTTATGATGTTGAAAACCCGTTTGATGATGTTGTCTGCATGAGATGAGGCAACACAAGCTGCAGTTTACTATCAGAGCAAAGTTAAAGGGACAACGTTGAAGCAAAAGACAGAGAAATAGAAAGAAGGAAGATTGGTCCAAGAATGCTAATTATTTGCTTGTTATGGTCCTCTGGAGGGGAAAACCCTACCTGGACCAGCAGACTTCTTGTTCTCCTCTGCTTTTTCTTGCCAATCGGACAACTCCCCCACCTCTATCGCAACATGACCTGCGAAAGAAAAAAACAAATACCTCACAATAGCTGAAACGGCAAAAACAAAACAAAAAAAACCCCTAGAAACATTTCATATTTTTAATATATTGATCATTCATATCTATGTCTTTTAAGCTGTTTTTTAACAATAAAACCAAATCTGACAATAACGCTGATAAATGCAATAAGGATTAAACTTCAAATGTTTTTAACCAACAGGTAAAAGCACATTCCCACCACTTTTTATCATACCACAACACTAAAGGCTTTCTTTTAAAGAAATGTTATTGCTACAAAAAATAAAAACTGTAAAAACGGCCTTTAAGTTAAAGTAACTTATTTTATCTTGAACTTAACTTATTATAATGAGTTAAGTTTGAGTTTTTTAAATGTTTATCTTGTTAGCACTGATTTAACTTATGACTAAAAGTAGACGTTACTCCGTTTTAAGCCAGCATTTGAACTTTTGTTTGCAAATTCAAAGAAAAGAATTACAGATTTAAGCATCTCATCAACTTTCTTACCATCTTTCTTGCTTTTCCTGTTTCTCACCCTCTTTGTGTATTTCTTCCAAAACTTGCGTTTGTCTTTGGCTCGTGCCTTAAGAGCAGCTTTGGGGTCAGTGATCCAGGCCTGATACAGGAACTGCAGAGCAGAGACGTTTAGTTTCAACCGAGAGGGCGTTAAGGGGGCAGAGGAACCGAGGAGGGGCGACAGAAGAACAACAGAAAAGTCAGACACAAACACTGGCTTGAAACAATAGAGCATTTTTTAAAATCTACACTAGAATCACATGTAAATATTTCTAGAAAGCCTTGAAATTGATTCATATTTTACTGCAGCGACATAAAAAAAACAACCAAACCTTTAATATGAGGACATTTATTCAGTTGGAACAAAGTCCCACATTGACAATAATCATTGATTATTGACAACACTACTATAAAAAAGCATTCCAAAAACTTTTATTTTATTTTATTAATACTATTATTATAATTAGCCACTTTTCATAATGGGAAAGACAAGAAAAACATAACATCTAAGTAAGGCAGATGTGCGCTGATCTTCAAAATTGATATCCGCATTTTTTTTTTCAAATCAGAAGTCAGACCAATAATTAAAAGGTTTTTTGTTTAAAAAAAAAAAAGTTATAACAAACAAGGGAGGAGGATGACAAGGCAGGTAAATGATCTCGGTTTTGGGAAAATCCAGCTACAATTGGTCACCAAGTCTCCATAACAACCATTAGACGCTGTCTAAATGCCAACTGGTTGCTTAGGAGGCATCCCAGGAAAAAGCCTCATGTCCAACTATCACAAACGTATATGTTGCTGGGACTCCTAGTTGGTCAGATGAGATGAATATTGGGTCTTTCAGTAGCAAACGATTGAGGTTTGAGGTGTGAAATAAAGGATGAATGCAGGAGCAAGCTTCACATGGCCACTGTCAACTAAGGTAGAGGATCTATCATGCTGAGGGACCGTTTCTCCTCCAAAGATCCTAAAGAAAAACGCCATAACATCATGAATTTGGTGAGCTATCATGAGATTTCAGATTGAAATCAGTTACCAGTTAACCCCCTCAATAAATAAATTTACTCAATTTATTTTATCTTTGCAATATGCAGCTGCAGAAAAAGATACAATTACTTTAGACTTTTTTTCACATTTTCTCCAGGTTTGAAAATAAATTCTTTATATTTCTGGCTGTAAAACAATATTCTGTTGTAATATATAAAATTAAACTTCAGAGATGGCTCACTTGTTGGAGAGACCAATTATTTAATCATATTATGAGAAATTGTAGCTTAGAATACGATAAATAATGGTTTATTTTACATTCATGTGGTCAAAAGTGGTTGACTATGAGCTCCTGCAGTGTTCTTTGTCTTGTGAAGCAATATCTGACATTTCTGCAGAGCAGCAGACAACAGGCAGCAACATTTTTCTACACATGCAAAACACTTCATGCCAAAGTAAAAAGCATGCAGCACAAAAACATTCCCACTCCTGCTCATATTTGCTGATTTTTGCCAGATAATTTTTGTTGTTGTTGTCTCTTTTGTTCACATCAAATATGAGCTGCAGACATCCAGAAACTGCAATGTTAGTAGTTAAAAGATCCGCTAGGCGTTCACACAGCAGAGCCAGCATCATCAGGTGAGTATAGTGAGTACCTTTCCTGCCTTGACTACATACTGCAGCACAGTTTTAGGCAGCCTAATGATAGACTTGGGCAAAGCCAGAACAGCTGAGACAAACTTTCCAATCGCTCGCTAAAAGGCAGAAGAAAGAGGGACAAGGTTTAGTAGAGTTAGACTGCAGGTTGAAGGAGGAAGTTACCTGTGTGAGGAAACAGCGAAAGATGAGTTACAAATGATTCAAACTGTGAAACTAAGTGTGCAAATCCAAAACACTTGGAAAACAAAAAATAAAATGAAATTTAAAAAGGATAGACGTGTGTGTTTAAGTACGTGGCACGGAGGAGGTGGGTGGGAGGTGGGTTGAGTAAAACGTCAGACAGTCTGCAGACTGATGATGAAAAGACTGTCAACCTTCCTACATTCTTTATTCAAGTGTTATGCTCTGTTTTATATCTCCAAGTGGATATTAAAACCCCAACAGAGCAATGTTTACTTAATATCAGCGTAAGAAAATATCCCCGCTGTGTTTTAAAAAAAGAAACGTGCCTTATTTTTTTGAGATTCAAATGGTTGGTTCTATAAATCCTTCAGGAAACAAAGTAGATTTTTCTCCTGATAAATATCAAAATGTTTGATTCTAAGTATTCAAACTGTGAAACAGCAGAGAGATGAGAGAATTTAATCCTCCAGGAACCAAAGAAGTATCGATCCACCTGAAATGCTGACTTCTTTGGCGGCTCCTCGTCTTTTTTCTCCTCCTCCTCCTCTTCTTCCTCACTGTCAGTTTCAAACAAGTAATAATCTCCACTTCTAACCACTAAGGGGGAGAAGAGAAAATTTATTTTACATCAACTCGGAGGCCGTAACTTTATTTATTATAAAGCATAAAAATCAGAAACAGAGAGATTTTTTAATGGAAACAGGATGTATGAAGGTCAAAACATTCACCATTAAGATATATAATGTATAAATAACATAGGGATTTTATATTTCTACAGTGAAACACACTTATAGATTGACACACGTAAAGTCACTGTAAAAAGAAAATACACCCTCTTTCAATTCTTTCATGTATGAGGAAATAATACATTTCATCTGTTTTTACCAGGTTCTAAAATTATTTAAATCTCACCTTAGGTACACTACAGCCACACTCACAAATCTATTCACAAATATACAGATCAGTAGGCAACTTGGGGTTAAATGCCTTACCCACAGACATGTCAATATGTGAAAAAAGCATGATGGAATTGAACCTACAACAGCTCTTCTTTGGCCATTTCCTTCTTTATTATAGTTGAAAAGGTCTTGCCATTATTGGTTAATTTCTCTATGATCATTATTGCTCAAAATAGGCTACCATATTAGCTCATTCTTTCATGTTCAGATTCTTAATTTATTCTTGTGTTCTTTGTGTATTTGGATTTACCTCTTTAAGATCTTAGTCTTTTCCCCCCTTAGTTTGTAGTTTCTTTGTATTGAAGTTAAATTTCCCTTGTGTTGAAAACTCACCTTCCCTCAGTCTGTCTGTTTACTCACACAGCTGTTGCTAATCCCCCTGATTAGCTCACCTGCATCCAATGTCATTTTCACCTTTTCCCCTGCATATAAAGCGCGCTGGTTGTCATTGTTTATTACTGCCTCCCATTATTATTCTATGTCCTTTTCTCCAATGTACAATAATATTCTGTTTCTTTAATTAAACCTTCACTATGCTCACGCACCGCAATTTTCCGTCTGCATTATTGGCCCTATTTTAACCACACATTCCATGACAAAATCATTCTTATAACTCAGCTAATGAAGTCAAAAAGGTGCGAGGAATATTAGGCAAAAATAAAAATGAAACAAAAAATGATTTAATCCTGGAACTCGGACACAAAAATTAAAAGATGAGCTGAAGCCTCCACATAGATGTACAAAAAATGGCTCTAGATATTTATAGCTGTCCGTACTGAAGAGGATTAGGGCCACTGGAAAAAAAAAAAGAATTCCCAGTTTTTTCCCCCCTCAGAATTCCAACTTTAATCCCAGTCTCAGAATTGGGATTTTTTCCTCAGCATTCCAACTTTAATCTAAAAATTCTGACTTTAATCTCAGAATTAAAAAAAAAAGTTCCTACTTTTCCCCCCCTCAGAATTCTAACTTTAATCCTAATTTCAGAATTAGGAGTTTTCCTCAACATTCCGACTTTAATCTTAAAATTTAAAGGTAAAGATTCCAATTTTCTTATTTTTTTTCTCATAATTCTAACTGTTCCCCCCCTCAGAATTCACATTTTCATCACAATCTCAGAGTTAGGACTTTTCTTCAGCATTCCAATTTCAATCTTAGTATTCTGACTTTTTTGTTCTCAGAAGTCTGAGGTTAAAGTCTGAATAATTTTTTCAGTGGCCCTAATTCTGTTCTGTAGCTCCCACATACTAGTGAATTATGGCATAAACAAAATTATTTCAAGTCCGTCTGCCGTTTATCATTTTTCAGAATAAATAATGACAACAGAATCTATAATTTAATAGATAATGAAAATGGATAACAGTGAAAATAGAATCAATATGTTTTGGTACACTTGAAGCTAGATGTATTCGATTTTAAAACCTGGTAAAGAACTTGAAGCCTCAGAATTGAAAGATGAATAATTTCTTTTCGACGTATGCAAACCACAGAGCCTTATAAAAATGTTAGTATGAGGTTTAAATATAGGAAGAATGTGCCTATGATTTCTATATGGACAGTTCTCTTTAGACTACAAGAAGAGACTCCAGACTGCAGCAGCTGAATGTCAGAAGCGATGGGATAGACTAGGCTGACTTATGTCCTTGAGCAGAACCACAGTGGGCAGGAAAAGAGGGAGGATGCTAGGAAATGGAGATGAAACACCAAATGACAGAGATAAAATAATTTGTAAAATGTCATGTGGGGGTGGATGATGACATGAGACATGAGTTTGCACCAAACAGGCAATCAGTGGGAAAAGTCAGAGGAAAAGTGTTGGTATTTACACGGTTTAAGAGTTGTTTTTCAAGTCTAAATGGTCCGTTTTGTTTTCACCTGTTTGGTGGTCATGTCTGCAGGCAAAGCAGGAACAAACCCTTCTTCCTTAATTCCAATACTGAGAATAAAGGCGGGTCCGTTTCATGTCTTTGCTTAAAAATGAGAGCGATTCTCTACTGTGGGCTTTTCAGGCGAGATCAGTCAGTGAATTTTAAATGAGCACAAACCTCCAGCCATTACTCATTTTCTCTTCTTCATCGTGCCTATTTAAGGCAAGTGAGGTCTGTGGTTTTATTAATAATCCTCTACACGAGACCCTCAGGTAGCAAAACGGTGCCTTAAATAGAGACAGAAAAAGATTAATGACTGGAGGGATGTTGCCTTCAGAGCCCTGGGACAGTATGGGAATCCTCAGCGTTCTGGTCAAGGACAAAAGGGGCCAGTGAGAGTGGAGGAAGAGAAAAACAGGATTTTGGGGGTCAACCTACTGGAAGCATGGTCAACCCACGGCCTCCACCACTGCTTTTTTTTGGTCTTGGCTTTCGCTCGCTGTGCTCCTAAAATTTCACAAATACATCAGTGCAACACATCATGAAAGTCAACAAAAAATAAATAAATCAAAAAGTCCACAAATTTACGTTTAATTACTAGGCGATGTGTGGCAGCTTGCAAAAGTATTCATACCCCTTGAATTTTGACATTTTGTCACATTACAAGCTCAAACTTTTATTTATTCTAGTAGGATTTTATGCGATAGACCAACACAATGATGCATGTAAAGTGGAAGGAAAATTTATTTTTACAAATAAAAACCTAAAATGTGTGGCATCATTTTGGATTCAGCCCTACATCATTGCTTTATACAGCTTTCTTTTCCAGCTGTGCACATTTATAGACTGAAAGTTTGACCCAATCTTCTTTGCCAACTCAGTCAGATTAGATGGAGAACGTCTGTGCGCATCAATCTTCCAGTCTTGCTGCAGATTCTTAAGCGGGTTAAGGTCTGGACTTTGACTGGGCCATTCTAGGACAATTAATCCGCTTCATTGCAGCTCCGGCTGTCCTGCTAGGAGGTGAACCTCTGCCCCAGTCTCAAGTCTTTTGCAGCCCTTTAACTGGTTTTCCTCCAGTATTTAGCTGCAACCCTGCACCCGTCGACTCTGACCAGCTTCTCTGTCTCTGCTGAAGACAGGCCTCCTCAATGCATGATGCTGCCACAACCATGATTCACCATAGAGACACTGTGTTCGGGGTGATATGCAGTGTTAGTTTTCCTCCAGAAATAATGTTTTGCATGTACACAAAAAGGCCAATTTAGTCTCATATGACCAGAACACATTCTATCAGGTGTTGCTGTGTCTCTTACAAGGTCCATGACAAGCTCCAACAAGAACCTCTTAAGGCTTTCTTTCACCAATCACTTTCTTCGTGCCTCTCTCCCTTAAAAGGCCAGGTTGACAGATCCTCCCACCTGAGTTGTAGATCTCTGCAGCTCCTCTGAAGCTATCAAGGGCCTTCTGGCACCTTTCTTTGATTAATGCTTTCCCTATTAGTTGTCAGTTGAGGTCAGCAACCTTTACAATCAATCTTTACCCTCAGTTCTAGTAACTAACATTTGTCTGGAGCAGAGGTCGCGTTAAACTTTTTTGTTGTCCATCATTTTCACCCGTCCATAAATAATTTTAACCCGTCAATTTTTTTATTGATTGCATTAAATAGTATTGAATTTTTATTCCTTTTAATTAATATTTAACCTAACAAGCTGACCTGAGAATCCAAAGTAGATTAATACATGTATTTTTTGCTCTCCACAGTGAATAAAAGCACTAATTGTGGCCCCAGTAGCTACATATAAACAATAAAATAAAATAATTGCACTTAAAATAAGAACAGGTCACCTGCTGTGGCCTGAACGCACAATCTCACAACTTCCTCCTGGGCTGCATAGACCTGAACTGCCTGCCCGCTTGTGCGTAATCAAATGTTTCAAGTGGGATTGCTGCAGAGGTTATTGTCATGAGGTTTTGGACTTTCGCTCCCGACTGCTGACTTCTCATGGGGGTTTTGATGCTTTTCTGGAGCCTGAATCAGCGCTCCGCTGACACACTGGAGACGGCCATTTCAAGCGCTACTTCAGCCAAAGCTTTGAATTCAGGGAACATTTCTCCAATTAAAGTGATCAGAAGTCGAACCCACAAGCACAAGCTGTCGCTTCAGTGGGAGGAAATCCCACAGCATGCGCCCCTTCTGCACTGGTGGTTCAGCTGCACGATCTCTTTGGAGCCGCACCGAACACAAACGCGCTCCAAAACCTCTGTAACTCTTCAATGCACTGTGAGCTCCCGGATAGCGAGATGATGCTCAGAATCTCTAATTGAAAACCTAAAAAAAATAAATAACGATTTAATTACTTGTACTGTGTGCGTAAAGTTGAAAATGTCTGCACCAAGTGGTCAGGGGTGTGAATTATAATCTGTCAAAATGGCCGATGGCTGTCAGATTTTTCGGTCACCGTTCTAAAAACACGGTCAAAGACGGAAAACATTCGGCTAATGCGACACCTGGTCTGGAGCTATTAAACCTACACAACCCCTCAATTTGATTTATAAAAACCTAGTCTAGAAAATGTGATTTATGGTTTTAATGGTTACATTTTCAGTTGTTAGAACACTGAAAAAAACTAAACATTAGAAACAGAGAACGAAGCAAGAAGCAACAGAGTTTGTGACTTAAGCTTACGTAGAGGGCCAGATCTTGGCAGGTTTGCAGTCGGGCCATTCCTGTTCTATTTTCAGAGGATGGTTTAAAAAGAGCTCTGTGAGAAATTTAACATTTTGATCATTATTTTATAACCTCACTCTCCTTTAAACTTCTCCCTGATCCATCTGCTATGTTCCTTGGTCTTCATGAGGCTGTTTGTTCACTGATGTTCTCTAAAACCTCTGAGGTCTTTACAGAACAGCTGGATTTATACTGAGATGGCTTCTGAAGTTTTATTTTTGTGCACTTTTTTGTTTAGTGGGATCAGAGTAAAGGTGGCTGGATACAAATGCAAGCCACATGTTCATATTTTCAGTCATTTTAATTCAAAGAAAGAAGAGAACAGGTTTTCCTTCCACGTCACAATTAATTGATGCTTTGTGTTCGTCTTACACATTAAAAGTTGTTTGAAAAAGTTCAAGGGTTGCGAATTTTTCTGCAAGTCACTGTAGCCACTCGGTAAGCTCAAATGGTGGCGTCAATAAACATAATGAGCATTATTTGAGCCTTATTATGAGCTCCACAGGGAGAGGCTGTGGCGGGCTTCATCATACCATCATCATCATCTTCCTCCTCGGGCCGGACAGGCGTCTGTCCGTCGGTAGACTCCTGCGCCAGGCTCAGCATCTTCTCTTTGCCCCTCTTAAACTTTTGCTGCCTCACCTTAATGCGGTCCATCCTGATTAGATCAGAGAGGCGGTGAAAAGACGCAGAGGAACATAACCGCACACTGTCCATAAACATCTCCAGGCTTTAACATGGAAATAAGAGTATGTTGTATTACAGCGGAGTGCTCATTAGCGAAGGTGAGTGGACATCAACAGGGCTCATGAGGAACTCCTGAGGAAACTATAAGTAGTGGAAACACACTGCTTTTAGGTGGTATGATACACTAATAGCTGGCTTCCAGGAAACCATACAGAGCCAGGAGATGCTTTTAAAACCACAACAATCAGGTTTACTTAATTATGGACTGAGTTACACCTGATGAGGTTCACCAAAGGCAGAAAGAGATAGAAGCATGTTGCTATACGGCAGTGTAGTGTCAGAAAATCACCCAAATAGAGTAAAAGTCTAACTTCCTACATATTGTTTTCCCAGAATCCAATTTTCCAGAGTTGCTGTTTTAACCCAGAAAAGATGGATAGATAGATGAATGGATGATGGATAAAAAGGATGAATGGATGGATGGATGGATGGAAAGGATAGATTGTTGGAAAGGATGAAGGATGGATGGATGATCCAAAATACTGTTTAGTTCTGATGAATATTAAAAAGAGAGATCACATTTCTCCTGTTTTAGCTTCCCTTCATTGGCTCCCTGTTAAATCCAGAATAGAATCTAAGATCCTCCTTCTTACATATAAAGCCCTTAATAATCAAGCGCCATCATACATCAGAGATCTAATTGTTTCATATGTTCCTAACAGAGCACTTCGCTCTCAGACTGCAGGTTTACTTGTAGTTCCTAGGATTTCTAAAAGTAGAATGGGAGGCAGATCAGTTTAGTCCGTGAGGCAGACACTCTGTCTACTATTAAGGCCAGGCTTAAAACTTTCCTTTTTGATAAAGCTTATAGTTAGAGTGGTTTAGATTATCCTGAGCTATCTCTGTAGTTATGCGGGAGGACAGACTGGCCACTTTTCTCTTTTACTACTCTCCAGTTGTATTACAGTTCATTCTGTTATTTTGACTGCAAACTTTGTTTTCTCTCCATAGAAGATAGACCTGGTCTGGTATCTTGCTTAGCTACAATGCCCTGTTGGATGGGGGGTCATCCCAGTACAAAATACTTAGAAAACTGGTGTTTTTAGCTTGCTTAGTTTGTTTAAATAACTTTTGAATGACATTTAAATGGCAATATGCTACTTTATGTGGATGGCATCTTAACTTTTAGCTTTCAGCCACATTCAAATGCTGCTAAGACTAATAAAACAAGAACTAAATTAAAAAGAACTGATATTCATGGAATTACAATTACCTATTTTACAATACTATATTAACTATATATTTACTATACTATATTTACAACTGAAATTATTTTCTGATGGTTAATGAAAAAAAAGAAAAGCTGTCTATCAAAGACAGAAATAAGCTGCAGGTGGAAAATGAATAAAAAGATAAAAATCTGACAAAGTCAGACAAATCTTGGATTTATAATTTCAGGATGGGGGCTTTTAATCCACAACAAGTCAGCTGCTTTTAAAGAGACCAACACAAATCTATGTTAGAGTAACTCCAGTCAAGTCAAGAGCAGTTTTCACATGGTAACCAAAAAACAGTGCCGTTGCATAACACGAAGGTTAAACATTGAGAGTCTCACTGTCTCTTCAGCTGCTCCACTGATTTGCTCTCCTCCTCCAGTCGGGCTTTCACCGCCTTCACTATCGTGGCCTGGAAAAGCTCTGCACCTCTGAAACACAAAAACATTAGGAAAAGTCGCTGTGTGCAGTAACGCTAGTTTAATTCTGCTGTTTTTCAGCCTGTATTGAGTAAAGAAACATTTTATTCAGACCCTAATTTTGTATATCTGTAATCAGAAATACACAGAACGAATCATTTAGTCATCAGAAATAAAAACAAAGCACAAAGGTCACTGTTCCTCCCTCTGGTGACGGAGTGCAGCAGCTGTGGCTTTTTTGGAGTACCTGGAGGCGAGGACCTGCGATGCTCTGATATCTGCCACCACATGGAGGAAGTAGTAGCTCATGAAGACTCGTCTCTGCAGCAGTAGAAAAGCGAAGCAGATGCTGTCCCAAATTATCCCTGCTTCGTCTTTGGGCAGCTCACAGAAGTTTCCCTTGGCTGGATGCGGCATAAAATCAGATTTATTTGTAGATACAAACAGCTTTCAGCTTTGATCTCTAATTAACAATGGGGAAGAAAATGCCATTTTAAGAGCAACTAAACAGTTTGTTGTTTAGTGTGTATTGTGCTGGTAAAATTCTAACCTATCTTTTCATTTGTACATTGTTAAAATTAGAAACTATATGAATCAACAGGGCGCTATGCTGGGTCCACGTCTATTAGGATGTTTATAAAAATATTTACATTCTCATTTTTAAACAATGGGATTTTATATGAGGAGATGCATGATGGTACAGTTGGTAACACTGTTGCTTTGCAGCTAGATTGTTCTGGATTAGAAACCAGGCCTGGGGTCTTTCTGCATGTTCTCTCCGTGCATGCATCGGTTATTTCTGGGTACTCCGGCATCCTCCCCCAGTCCAAGAACATGACTGGACAGAAAAAATGTCACTACTTGTGACAAGTAGATACATAAACAGCAGAGTGTTGTCGTTTCATTTCACCGCATTGTATGAAGGACTGTGTTTCTCTTCCCCGTAAGGAGTACAGTAGTTTAGCGCAAGCAAATCCCATTATAAGAGCAAAAGACTGCACATTCTTGATTCTCGAACGAACGAATGAACAGACGGATGGAAAGTTAAATCTCGTTTTCTGTGACATTTCCAAACTAGTTAAAATGAGCTAATAATAATAATACATTTTATCTGGGGGCGCCTTTCTAAAACCCAAGGTCAAAACAGAGAAATAATACAAAGACAAACAATCAACAAAACAATTAATCAAATAGCAAATAAGAGGACAGGACAACAACCAAAATCCGTGTAAAAATGAATAAGCCCGTTTGAACAGATGTGTTTTGAGCTGTGATTTAATAAAGGAAGAGAGTCGAAATTTCTGATGCCGGGAGGAAGGGAGTTCGAGAGGCGAGGAGCAGAGCGACTGAAAGCTCTGCTCCCCATGGTGACAGAACAACAAGATGAGTGGCTGACGACGATCTGTGAGAATGGGAAAGAGTGGCGATGTGAAGCAGGTCACACAGATAAGGAGGTGCAAGGCTATGGATGCCCTTAAATGGGGGAATTATGCTGAGACAGTTTTTCTTTTTGATTATGTGAATAAATCATATAAATTCTGTGCATAAGTTCTAGGATTTTTCCATGTATGCAAATGATAAAGTTGTTTTCACTCATGAAAAAAACAAAACACAGAATAGGTTTAAAACAAATGAAATAAAAGCCATCTCAAATATTTAAATACGTTGATTCATATCTAGATTCAAATCTTAGTTTTAAAACTCACCAAAAAAAGGCTTAATACCACGGTATGGCAACACTTGATGAATTTTAGATTAATTAAACTGAAAGCACAGATAGTATTTACAGATTTAGTCAGCACTTGCAGGTTATGCAGAAGCCCTTGACAGATCATTCTGTTCAGAACACATTTTAAAGGTTGTGTTATAAATGACACAGATGTGATCTCAACAGATGAGAGGTGTTGCTCACTCACCTTGGCTGGACTCTTTGATTTCTATGCGGTAGCCTTTGATGGTGCACGCCAGACTGAACAACTGGATTAACCAGCACTGGTTCAGTGCCAGAGTGTTGATGTAGCCACAAGCCAGGATCTACGATAAAACCTTCTTTAATAAATACAGAATTTTATAAATGCTGCCTTTTATGTTACAATCGTTTATGTTTATCAATTAGTAAGTTTACATACTGACAAAATGTTCTTCATTGTGATTACGAAGATGTTGTAAGCAATCAGGAAGTCCCAGTAGTGGAGGATCTTCTTGATCGGCTTTAGCAACAGGTCACCACCAAACAGCAGGAAGTAGAAGCAGGCCACAAGGTAACCCATACAGAAGACGCTGATCCGCGTGGTGCCAGTGATGAAGATGATGGTGAGGACGAACCAGAACAGGTAGCTAAACATGATGACCTTTAGCATGTCAAGGTACGACCTGGAGAAGAAAAAAAACACATGTGAACAGAAGATTTCTGTGAAGAGTCTGGTGTGGTTCTCAGTCCCTGTGTTTGGTCTGTGCTCCAGCCTTTGTGCAAACCTGTACAGGATATTTTTAGGATCGCAACCGCATCATTGAAAGCAAGTGTCATGATTCATGTTTCTAGACTGTTCATGTCATGCCTAGATGGTTTCTTTGACTACTTTTCCCCTTCTCACTGCACTCGTCACCCCTAGACTGCTCAGCCACTTTACCATGCTCACCTGTGCCTCTCTAATTATCTCCACCTGTGCTCTCCAGGATATAAGCCTTTCCAAGCCACAGCACTACTACCAGATTATCAAAAGCTACATGTGGATGATTATCCAGCCTTTTCAAGCCAAGCTCAGATCCAGCAAACTTTAACCTTTTTTTGCTTTCTGAACCCGTGCTCTTTGCCTGGTTTGTTTTATGGACCTTTTGCCTGACTTTTTGACCTTCCTGTGCCTGCCGGATTTTAAAACCCTGCTGTACTGTGGAGCCCACATGACTGAGCTTGAACCTTTTCTTCAACAACGTCTCCCCTCAGATTTCGCCATTGCGTCTGCAATAACCCAGAAAGATTGATCAATCCCATTCCAAGCAAGATTATGCTATCCTGTCATCTCAGTCACTCAACCTTTCTCTGCTTCAGATCTGCAAATGGTTCCTGCGATCCAGTGTCCAGAGCAGCAATAATCATTTTAATAAACCCTGTTTAATGCTTCATTCAGTGTCTTAGCAGCATCTTTGGTTCCAAACTATCTTGATTCATTACAATAAGACATGCAGTCCTCTAGGGATGTGTATTGGGGAAAATCTGGCGATATATGTATCGCGATTCATGGGAGACGATGTGATATATCTCGATATATATCGCGATACTATGAGTAAGACTATGTATTGTGATTTTTTTAAACTCAAATTAACAGTAGGAAAACTGTCACAGCATTCTAAACACTCCAACCTGTTTCATACTTTAACACATTCAGTTTTATAACTAGATCTAGTTGATCCACTGGAACGAAGAAGGTAAAAACAGCCACAAACTACCAGTTATACTTTTGATTTTACTACAAAAATTACTGTCATCATTAATGGTTCCATTCAAATCCTTTAAATATATATATATATATATATATATATATATATATATATATATATATATATATATCAGGAGAAATCCAGCAACAAGAAGACAGTAAGGACCCCCCAGCCAGTCGGAAAATCCTTGACGGTTCACTAAATGGAATGGAACATTTCTGCTGTAAGAACACTACAACTGGACTGAAAATAATCACATAAAAATTTTTCAGCTATCTGAACCAAAAAGTTCTGGATGTTCCAAAACATACGATAAAGCACCCAATGGCTGACCATGACATGGAGCCCACAGAGATTACCAGAGAAGAAACTTGACTGACGAAGATGACACAAACAGCCACTTTCAGAGAAGTACAAGCGGAGAAGGCTCCACGGGGACAAAAAGCAGCTTCACCAGAAGAAACCCCTCCCCTCACACCAGCAGAGCAGCACTCACCACAGTGTTCCCCATTTCCATTCGATTCATCTACAGCAAGTGATTCTCCCTTTAGGATCTTCTCTGACAAACTGAGGGCACGAATCATGGCTGGGACACAGCTAACACTGAAACTTGGACTACAGCAGCCGCCTGGGACTGTCACTGGGTGTATTCTGCCCATGTCCCAACTGGTACTAACAGAGATCTGATATAGAGGGGGACAGGACAGCAATTTTACTCCCATCGTCTCCCAGAAGTTGCCCAACCACCCTAAGAGTAGTATTCAAGTGGTCAAAAGCAGCAGAAAACACAAAGCTAAAACCAAACGCTTGCATATTAAACCAAATCTCAAATTGATCTCCTGTCAGTAGGCCCAGCTACCCATCATAAAACTACTAAAATTATCTTTATTAAAAATTAGGTCTTTGTCAGGGAAGTCATGTCTAGTTAATGACTTCATAACCGAACATAATGCACATGCTCTGTTTTTATCAGAAACCTGACTAGACGTAAATAATGAAACATCTGCACAGATAGAATCTACTCCTCCAAATTACAACTTTTTAAGTGAGAGCAGGAAACACAGACGAGGTGGAGACGTAGCCACAATCTTTCATAACTCACTTAACTTTAAAAAAGGTATTTCCTGGGCACATTTAATTATTTTGAATACCTAGCTACCCAGATAATTCAACCTAACAAAGCTTTATTTATAAGTTTATATAAAGCCACAAAACTTGACTCTAACTTCTTTAATGATTTCAGCGACCTTCTCTCCGTAATATGTATAGATTATGACCAATTAATCATTGTGGGGGGCTTCAACATCCATACGGACAACCCCAAGAATAGACTAGCAAAAACATTAAGTGACACTCTTCATAACTTCGGCCTGACCCAGTATGTCAAACAACCAACACACAATCAAGGACACACTCTGGACTTAATTATCAGCAAAGGTTTAAATAAAACCAACATCTTGGTAATTGATATTGCATTATCTGACCATTTCTGTATTTTCTTTCAAAGTACCTTCTCTGCTAAACTATCTACCCACAGTGAGACAACTGTAAAAAAGCCTTTTCTCGGGGACAGTTCAGTTGAAACCTTTAAACGTATTTATCCTTCCACCACATCCCCCTCATCTCCCAACTCCAACTCAGTAAACAAGATGGTAGATCATTTCCTCGCGAAAATCTCAGACATCATTAATTCCTTTGCTCCAACTAAAGTGAAAGTAGTCTCAGGTAGAAAGAAGTCTCCGTGGACAAGCGATCCACTGGTACGTAGTGAAAAGAGGGAGTGTCGATAAGCCGAGAGAAAATGGCGGAAAACTCGACTCCAGGTTCACTGTGAGATCTACAAAGAGAGACTGAACAGATATCAATGAACTCTAAATAATGCAAGGGAGTCGTTCTTTTCTGAAATCATCAAGAGAAACATTAATAATGCGAGAACTTTATTTGCAACAGTGGAAAGACTAACTAATCTTCCAGTGACAGTAGCCCCTGAACTAAATTCCACCAAAGGTTTGCAATGAATTTGCCAGCTTTTTTAAAGAAAATATTCTAACAATTAGATGGTCAGTCTGTACTTCAGTACCAAACGGACTACCAATGTTATACCCAATGAACACCAATGTAGAAATAATGTCAGAATTCCATGAATTAAACCAAAAAAACCCTTGAAAAAAATCATTAACCAATTAAGGTGCACCTCTTGCTGTCTTGATACCCTACCCACAGCTTTTCTAAAGAAAGTTTTCCCTGTCATTGGGTCTGATCTGATTGAAATAGTTAACTAATCCCCCTCCTGTCAGGCCACTTCCCCCAGGCTTTAAAAACAGCAGTTGTTAAACCACTGCGAAAAAATAACCATCTGGACAACACGTTAATGCAGAACTACAGGCAGATCTCTAATCTTCTATTCATCAGCAAGATTATTGAAAAAGCTGTGTTTCAGCAGTTAAATTGCTTCATAACAATGACCAGTGTTGGGAGTAATGGCGTTTAAGTATAACGGCGCTACTAACGGTGTTATTTTCTAGGTAACGGAGTAATCTAATTAATTACTTTTCCTATCATTACAACGCCTCTGGATATAAAGTGGCGTGTTACTACAATGTGAATGAATGACGCGCAGCGGTGTCAGGCTTTCTGACCGACACAATTGAGCTGCAGGGAGAGACAGCAGGCGTTGTAAATGCGATGATTGGCTGGGTGGACAGAGATAGTTAAGTGCTCTCGGTGTCTCACTGCGTGCTGTAAGCAGGAGTCAGGACAGCGACAATGCAGAACCGCCAGGGAACTTCTAAAGTTGCGCTTTCATCTAGTGCACCTGTTGATAGACTGTTCAGCCTGGGCAAGCTGGTCTTCTCCCCAAAGAGGAACAGACTGACAAGAGATTCGAAAAGCTTCTCCTCCTACGTTATAATAACGAGTTGTTTAGTTGTTAGATGAGAGGAGTATTTTAGCATTTTGTTGTATTGTTCATTTTTCACTGAGAACAAAAATTTATATGGCCATATTTTCCTTTGTTTCTTTTAATCCACATTTGTCTTATTTTTGCACAGTGTGTGAATATTTCATTTATTTTTTATATATTTTTTATTTTCCTGCATATGACCAGCTGCAATCTTAGTGAGTTGAGTTAAAATAAATACCAAACGTTCTAAAATACCTTGTGTAGTTTGTTTTATTCTTCATTCAGTACTAAAAATATTTGACAGTATAGATATTATAGAACGTCACTGCGTTATAGATCATAAAAATAACTCCACAGTTACTTTGCTGTGTAACTAATAACTTTACAGGGCAGTAACTGAGTTACTCAATCACTTTTTGGAAAAAGTAATTTGTGACTATAACTAATTACTTTTTTCATGTAAGATGCCCAACAATGACCAACAGCTTTGATGTTTTTCAGTCTGGTTTCCGTTTTCACCACAGCACAGAGACTGCCCTCGTCAAAGTTTCAATGACATCCGCATTAATACAGACAGTGGTAGACCCACAGTGCTGGTTCTGTTGGACCTCAGTGCAGCATTTGACACTGTTGATCATGATATACTATTAGAACGACTAGAGAGCTGGGTTGGACTTTCTGGTATAGTACTTGGCTGGTTTGAGTCTTATCTAAAGAACAGGGACTTCTTTATTTCAATAGGAAACTTTTCATCAGAACGAACAAAAATCACATGTGGGGTGCCCCAGGGCTCAATCCTGGGCCCTCTCCTAATTAATGTCTACATGCTTCCACTAGCCCAGATTATAACAACCAATAATATTAGTTATCATAACTATGCAGATGGTACTCAGCTCTACATTACAATGTCACCAGGTGACTTTGAACCAATGCAAACCTTAAGTAAACGCATCGAGCAAATTAATGCATGGATGTGCTATAATTTTCTTCAGCTGAACAGAAACAAAACTGAAGCAATTACTTTTGGACCTAAAGAGGAACGATCAAGAGTCAGCACACAGCTTCAGGTAATACAGCTAGGAACTTCTGATCAGGCCTGAAATTTAGGTGTAGTGATGGACTCAGACCTGAACCTCCAGGGTAACATAAAGGCAATTACAAAGTCAGCCTTCTATCACCTGAAGAACTTTTCTAGTATTAAAGGACTCATGTCGCAACAGGACCTTGACAAACTCATGCATGCGTTTATATTTAGTCGGATTGATTACTGCAACAGCGTCCTCACAGGTCTGCCTAAAAAGTCAATCAGACAGCTGCAGCTGATCCAGAACGCTGCTGCTCGTGCTCCTCACTAGAACCAGGAAAGTAGAGCACATCACCCCAGTTCTAAAGTCCTTACACTGGCTCCCTGTAGCTCAGAGAATAGACTTCAAAATATTTTTACTAGTTTATAAATCATTGAATCGCTTAGCACCAAAGTATGTTGAAGATCTACTGTTACTATACCAACTCCCCAGACCACTCAGGTCCTCTAGTTCCAGTCTACTCAACATCCCTAGAATTAGAACCAAACATGGAGAAGCAGCTTTCAGTTTCTATGCTCCTCTAATCTGAAACAAACTTCCAGAAAACTGCAAAAGCTGCTGAAACACTGAGTTCTTTTAAATCACAACTAAAAACCCATCTGTTTGAGCTGCCTTTAAGTAATGTTTTCGCATATAATGTTTTATGTGTGTTTCACGCTATATTATGTACTTTACATGTAAATACTTTGTGCATGCTGTTTTTACTTGATCACCTAATCATGTAAAGCACCTTGAATTACACCGTTGTTGAAAGTGTGCTATACAAATAAAATTGCCTTGCCTATTTTTGTATTCGAATTTTAAAGTACAGGGTTGCATTTATTGTTGTCAGCTCAGGTTTAAAGATATTACTCAGTTTTAAAAGCAAGTTCGGATGGCATTGGGAAATAATTTTATTCTGTGTTTACTGAGTTGTTTGTCAAAGACTCAGAAAAGAACCACTTTTATTATTTGTTGTATTCCAAAGTTCTATGAACCAGGAATTGTTGTTCTTTTTGTGTTCAAGCAATAAGATACAACTTGAAGAGTGTTCTGCTGGATAGTCAAGTGTTCTACCAGAGCACTAATTATAACAAAAGTGTTGAAATTTCAGAATTTAAAATTTTTTGTGGATCTTTGGGGAATTTTTTTGTGATTTGGCAAAAAACATCACAAATAAAAACATTGCATGTTTTGTTGGAACTTTTCAGAAAAGCTGACTCAATATCAGACCTTTCAGGCTGCAACAATCACAAAAAAGTGTGCAATATCCTGGAGGAACTGAAGATGATTTAAAAGTTGCTTTCAATGAGCCTAACTTAAGTCAGTGTTGATCTAAATCTCTTCAGGTTTTCCAAAATTATTCTCTGGACTTTGGCATTATTTTTTATTTATGTTCAGTCCATCCTTGTATCTACAGTTGTAACCAGATACCAGATACTTAGGTCAGGCCTCGTAGTCGCCAACAGAACCAAATTATCTAAAAAAAAGCAGAAATAAGACAAAGAGTCTCCCAGACCAGACATCATCCTCTCCACAACCACGTCTTGAGATTCTGGGCCTGAACACTACAACGGGATTGGGGACAAAGGTAGGCCCCACTGGAGTCCAATCTAAACTAATAACAAGCTTGATAAGATACAAAGACAGAAGACGTCGATCTGTTTAAAGCTTTAACAACAGCTTTGCATTTCATATTCCGCCAGCATTCCTGCAAAGTGTTCCAGGTGACACAATCATAAACCTTCTCCCAATCCAGAACCAGAACTCATGACCCCTTCAGTAATTCCTTGAGGATAAAGATCTCGTCACTGTTCCTTCGCCAGGACGAAAGCCACACTGCTTTTCTTGAATTGGATCAATCGGTCTCAGGGTCCCTCCCATTAAATTGGTCCTTCACAGCAATGTCCCAATAAGACTGGTGGAAACTGCAAACATTGTTTACAAGCTGTGGTAACTGCAACATGGCCTCCAGGGAGCTGGTTTAGGTCCATGACGCTGTCATGTATGCCAGGCAGCTGCTAATATAAGTGAGGATGCATGATTACCGAACACAGTAATAAAAGTCCGAACATTTGAGTCCGTCCTGTTGGTTTGTGCCTCATCGGCTCATGAATCACCTTCAGGGCACTGGTAAGAGTCTGATCGATGGATGGGAATCAGAGCTGTAACCTGATGCTATTGCTAGGCTCAGGTACGCTACTCCATGTTGTCCATCTGTGTCTCACATGTTAAAAATCCTGTGAAAGCATCCTTCCCATCCACGAGAGAGACCATTAAAGTGATTTTAGGGAGTGAAAACATAGGATGCAGCGCTCATTAACTTGATGCGCACGGGACCACAACAGCAACTACAGCTCTGATGAAGTGGGTTTGGCTCGGACAACGCGTTGATGGGCCGGAGTGGCTGAATGAGTGTCCTCCTTCATCAGCGGGAGAAAATACCTTTTCCATACTTAAAAGCTATTTATTGAGTTAGAGTACAGGGCGAAAGCATCTGAGTCGCAGAGTGATGGACAGAGTGTTTTTGTGGAATATGGATTTCTCCTCCCCTCGCCCTATATCCGTAATTCGATCCTGGAGGGAAACGATAGAATAAGTGCAGAGCTGCAGTGGCACGGACAGACGGCTGTGCAGCTTTTCTTCTTTCTACAAGGGCTTGTTGATGGACACAGAGTGCGTTAATAAAACACTTGTCCACTTTGCGCATCAAAACAGTGGAATGTGAAGAGCACATAATCAATGACTGTGGACAGGTCAGGTTGCTATCGCTGTCTTTCTCACTCCTCTGCCTTTTAAAAACCTGCTACTCATGTTTTTCTATATGGAAAGTCACTATTTAGCTCTGGATCTGAAAATAGGATAAAAGCTAGATATCTAAATCATGTTCATTCAGGGGTTCTTGAGTAAGTTGTTTGTATTAGGAGTGCCTGTCAAAGAACTGTTGAAGTATTTTATATTTTCTTTACAACCACAAGCTAACATGTCTCACAGTAGGGCTGCACGATATTAGAAAATCTTGAGATGGCGATAATATTGGTAAATATTGCAATGACGACATCCAGTGCATTATGTGACAATTTAACTCTTTCCTCTTTTTTTCCCCATTTGTGCTTCCTTCGCTCTGTGACCTTTAGCATTTTGGGCAACGTCATTAGTGTCCGGTCCAACTGGCTAAATGATACATTTGAATGAAAAATGCAGGTTCAACATTTGGAATTTATTAGTCAACAATTATTGTGCTCTAAACCGTTCTTTGTGATGTGAATATTGTGATGATGATATATTCACGATATTCTGTGCAGCCCTGTTGCACAGGGATTTTATGTGACAGACCAAAACAAAGAAGAGTGTATTTGTGTAATGGAAGGAAATGAATTGAAGGTTTCCAAAATCCTTTGTATGTATATATGTATAGATGGATAGATGGACAGATAGATGGATCATCCGATGAATGGATGAATGAATGGATAGACGGATAAATGATTGGGTCACCCAATGAATGGACAGATGAATAGATCAGCCGATGGATGGATGATCTGATGAATGGTGATAGATGGATCGATCATCCAATGAATGAATGTCTAGATCGATCATCCAATGGATGGATGCATAGATAGATGGATGGATGGATGAATGGATGGATGGAGGGACGGATCATCCGACAGACGGACTTACAGACAATATTACACATCTGGCATTAAAACAAAACAAAAACGTTTAAATCAATCAGAGGACATAAGGGGTGCATATTTCATTTTCTGTCAGTTAAATCTGAAAAGAATGCAGGAATGGAGGCAAGAAAATCTGATGTTTGAAGGAAAAAGTCTGATGTGGGTAAATGGCTCAGATAGTTTAAAACCAAACTGAATCTTCTTCTGAAATAAGGTTTACTGTCTCAGACTTTGAAGCTCCTGTTGCGAACCATGGACCTTTAATATCTGTCTAATAAAACAGCTTCATACTGCTCTAAATAAACTCTGACACCACAAACCCTCCGCTGAATGCTTCTGATGAGCTTCAGTTGTATGGAGCACATTATGTTTGACTTTATTGTCGACATCCGATACCGTTATGCATCAATTACTCTGTCTGCTTCACTTCCTTCCATTTCAGCATGTTTTCCCTCTGTACTAATGACTGCCAAGCAATGGTACAAAAATAACTGTAATACATCTCTTTTAGGTCAATGTTTGCAAAAAATAAAAAAATAAAAAAAAATCACTTTGAAATGTGATGAACTGTAGCTTATTTCCTGCAGGCAGCATGAAGAGAATGAAACAGCTGGCGTACCTGCAGTGGATGAAGTCGGGGACGGGGTTGTGGACGCTAAAGGAGGCAGCGTCCAGGTCTCTGCAGATCTCTACATTGTCGCCGGCCATGATGCGGACCGCTGCCTTGTTTTCATCTTCAAAGACCTGCCTCTGGAGAGAGGCACAGAGCAGCAGCATGAAGTCGTCTAGAAAGAGAGGAGATCATTTGGATGTGAAATATCTGAGTAAATCAGTTTAGATTTATTACATTTCATTTTGTCTACCAATAATATTTACTCTCCTCTCAATTTATTTGACAGCAAAAGTCTCAACATGGTTCACACAGTATGGTGCAAAACACTTGAGTCGTCCCCCAATATCTTTAAAATTTTCCCCAAGGAGGCTATTAAAAATGTCTTTATAAAAAGTTTATAAATGACGTTTCTACTTTAATCTTTTGAACTTATCTTCAGTAAAATACAATTTTTAAAGAAATATTTGCTTAACCTATGGGGTAAAAAACAATAACAACCCTAACCAAATTTATAGAATGAACAATTACAGTTTCAATAAATATTAGAGAACCTATTAAAGAACCAAATTAATACAGCAAAGTTGATTATTATAGCAAACTGCTGTATTTCAACTTTGATCATTTATAATTTAAAATCCCATCAGTGACGTTTAAAAAAAACAATGTATTTCATAACATTTTAATTGCTAATTTCTTGCGTTCAGTTTCCAGGCTAGGGATAGCTAAAAATTATGAGAGTGCAAACATGGTGTTTGTCTTTTAACTGAACACTACAATAATTAAACAAAATTACTTTGTTTTAGTTCTCAAACACTTTAACCAACAGCTACATTTCTCATAATGTTACTTTTTTTCCTGTAAGGTGCAAGCAATTCTGATCACTTTAAACTAGCTAACTAGTAAACAACAACACTTCTTTCACAAATAGAATTTCCTTACATCATTCAATACAAAAGTTGGCTAAGTACATGTACATATTGTTTCTTTATCCTCATTTTACTTCTTCTAAAGTTTGACATATTTATACTTATACATGTAGCGTTTGAAAATTGAAGTCAGATTCTTAGTTTGTGCACACAATCGTGGCCAATAAAGCTGATTCTAATTCTTAAATGTCTCATTTTTACCCTCTAAACTAATTTCCTGCATCGGTGAAGGACTTACAGACAAGGAAATATGGATTGGGCTTTGTTTTGAAATCTGGGACATAGAGCCACTTGATCACATTGGAGTCTGTTGTAGAGTTTGGAAACCTCCAGGGATAGTCTGAAATGAAAAACATCATCACGAGGCAGGCATTGAAAAAACATGAAAATATCTAAAAGGTTTAATTTGTTGAGCAAGTTATGGCTGGAAATGAGAGCCCCGACTTGGCAGCAAAGTATACATGAACAACAGGCGGAGAGAAAAAAGGTATTAGTCTACTCCTAAACAAAGAAAACTATGAATATTTAAAGCTTCTGTAAATAAAACACTTCCATAAAAAGAATATAATTTCTTAAGTAAATAAATAAATTAGAACAAAATTAATCAACACTGTGTTAGAAAACATGATGGAAAGGGAAGTAAACAAATAAAATCCATCACTTATATGGTTAATGTATGGTTAGTTTTTTTTCACCCAACATTACACTAATGTAAACTACATTGGAAAATGTGGCATAAAAACTGATAGGTGTATTAAAATCAATAATTTAATAACAGTGTGTGGCTAAAATTACTGTTAAGAACATGTAAAATGTTAAAAACATGTGAAAACAGTATAGAAATGTATGAATGTGTATCTAAGTTAGTATATGTATATGTGTATGTATATGTATATGTATATGTAGATATGTATATGTAGATAGTATATGTATATGTTAGTATATGTATATATGTACATGTTAGTATATGTGTATCTAAGTTAGTGTATGGAGTTATTCAGCCATTTCTTAGTTGGGTTTATAAGCAAACATGTGGCTCTGTCTTATATTCTACTTATGAATGAAATTTAGAATGTTCATAAGAACAATTAAAATCCAGATTTATCAAATATGGGGTGGCCAGTCGTACACATGTTCCTCCGCAATCCTCTGTTGATAAATCCCACATGTGTGTACCTTGGTGCTCATGCCCATTCACAGGTATTTGCATATAGAAACGCCCTCAATTAACCAAATTTGGTTACACCACATCCTTTGACACATGCATGAAATCCTTGTGTTCGTCCCGAAAATAATGGCAGAGAGAGAGAAAAAAGGAATTTCAGTGACACCGGGAACGAGGTGAAAGTGGGGCAAAAAACAAAAAAAAAGTCAAGATGAACAGATTTTTGAAAATTGTCATAGTTAACGCAAATTCATTTTAACTAGGGTGATCAACCGTTCTGTTTTCCCTGGACATGTCCACTTTTCACGTGCTGTCCAGGGGGATTTCATTGATTGATGAAAATGTCCGGGTTTTCGTCGTTTTTAAGTGGACTAATAAGCATACTTAAATTGACTGGTGCGATGCATGCAATAGGACACATTTCCTCTCATCAGATGCTTTCGTGGATGGTCCTGAACCGTTTCATAGACGTAAGACAGCGGGCTGTGATGCGCTGCACCACTTTGCCCTTCAACATGCTGCGACTGTTTACAAGATATTAAAGTGCAAGTGTAGCATTACAGAAAAACAGAGCTGGCACGTGTGATTCTGTGTGTAACAAAAGTGGCAAAGATCCAGTAGGTCCACATGGAAACGAAATCTATGATAATAATTAATCTATAAACTGACTGAAGAGGATGAAGATAAAATCTAAAAAATGGAGCAAGTATTCTTGTGTTTTTGAGACGGCTGCTTTTTAAATTTATTATTACATTGAAAAGAAAATAATACCCATTTTCTCAGAATGTTATTTCAGATTTTTGTTTAATTTGTGTCCAGTAAAGCGAACCATTACCGTTTCTGGTACATTTTCTAATTCGGAATAATTATTTCTATTATTAATTAATTTCTAGAGATTTTAAAGTCACTTTTGCACTTGTGAAAGTCCATCTGAAGTTTGTTATTAAACTGTTCATTCTAACCACATGGAGAATGCATGCTTTAAATATGTTAAAATCAAAAGTCTGGTCACATTCATGACTGTTTCAGGACTGTGCCAAGTGTCCTCTTTTTCAGAAATCAAAATATGGTCACCCTATTTTAACACAGACAGTTTTTGCCCTCCGTTATCAGTGGTTCCTCTGCTTCATGTCCCCCCTTCTGTGGAAACACTTAACTTCTTTGAACAAATTAAATCAGTTAACTTTGTCTAGAACCTTGCTGTTTGGTTTTATCAGCTCAGGGGTAACCAATAAAAAAAAAAGAGCGCCGCCTGGGAGAAACTGACAGAGGCAGAAAATGCGGTCGGGACAGTTGAGAGGTTGCTGTTGGTTAAAAAGGAAAAAAAATGGTTCGATATCAAACTGAATATAATAAAACGTCCCTCAGCACACAGCTGGGTCAGATCTTCAACCGGGAGTTGCACAGATCATCACACTTGAGACGCGTGTTGCCTTGCGTTACTGAAGACACTGTTTTGGCTGGCATTAGTACACACGGAGACAGCGAAAACCTGCTTCACCGATAAGCAGGACCATCCAGTTTCCACAGTACGGTTTGCAAACCTTTTATTTAAAAATATAACATCCTTTTAAACTGAAGCGCTGGATGTTACAAAGTAAAAGAAGCACACGGAGAGCGCAGACCTCTGTGAAAGCACCTCACACCCCCAGATTGCAATTCACAGGATCTCCATGCATGATCACCCCAAAAATGTAATCATTCATTCCTTGGCAAATTTCTAACATTTCCTGAAAATGTAATCCAAATCCGTCTATACCTTTTTGAGTTATTTTGATAAAAGGCTGACAGACGGCAACATGAGCTCCTTGGCGGAGGTGATAAACTGATGAGATAAATGTTCAGTCATAGTCAAACTGTTTCAGTGTTGCAGTTCCCCTGTTCTACCACTAGATGCACATGATCAGAGCTGTTCTTACATTTAGGAACATTTATACGCACAAGTACAAGAGGATAAATACCACACTGTGCAAAATTGTTCCTACGCACAAAATATGGTTGATAAATGAGGACCCTGGTTTTTGGTTTTGATGCACTATTCAGGTTAGCAGTTGCACTAAAACACAGATTCTGGGAGTAACTTCACTCTAACTGGTAAGTTATTGTGATTTATCCAAGCACACAAACCTTTACAGGCAGCAGGCGGGATCCCAATGCACACAAAGTACTGTACTGTAAGCATGGTTGCAAGGAAGAAGCAGTACTTTGACCAGATCTCAGCGATGGCTTTTCTCCGGCGTCTGTGCATGACCGCTATGAGGGCGAAGGCATGGAGCATAGCATAGAAGTCCATTCGCTGGCCAATGACGTTTACCACCAGCAGCAGGCAGGTCTACGACAACCAGGGGAGGCAACTGAAGCCTTAAACACTTCCCAACAAAACACATTTTTAAAACTTTACTGAATTTTCTACCTCAAGTCCAAACTTGTAGAAGAAGTAGTTGATGAAGTATTTAACAAAGCTGATGATGCCGATGTCAAGGTGCTGGCGTGTGATGTCATGGAAGATGATTCTGGCTGCTGGAGGCGACAGTTTGTTTCTTAATCTGAAGTACTGTTGATGGCGATAGATGGTCACCTCAAAAGCCAACAGCGCCAACATCAAGAAGTTGTTCTGCAACAATAAAATAATTTTTAAAATATATTTTTAAAGCTTTAGATGTTCATTTCAAATGAAAGAAATGCATATAACTTTTTTTTATTAAAATGTTAGAAACCAGTGGAATAAACACAATCTATTTGAGGGTGAACAAGAGACAGCGTCCTGCTTTCTTTAGGATGGACAGGGAACATGTTGTGCAGCCTTTTTATGCTCTAAAAGGTTTTCAGGCTGCTGTTCTTGGTTAGGCAAGGCAAGGCAATTTTATTTGTATAGCACACTTTCAACAGCAGGGAAATTCAAGGTGTTTTACATGATTTGGTGATTTAAAAAACACAAAAAACAAAACAAACAGACATGGAATATAACATTGGAAATTAAAAAGTAAAAGAAACACACATTACACATGATACACAATAAAGCAAGAGAAAGATCAATAAAGCAAGAGAGCATGAACACATTTCATACATATGACATCAAGCATTTACTCGAAGGCAATTCTAAACAGATGGGTTTTTAGTCTCGATTTAAAGCAGTTCAGAGTTTCAGCAGCTCTACACTCGTCAGGAAGTCTGTTCCAGATAAGAGGAGCATAAAAACTGAAAGCTGCTTCTCCATGTTTAGTTCTGAGTCTAGGGATGTTTAGTAGGCTAGAGTTGGAGGACCTACTGCTGTTTTTAAAGCCTGAGGGAAGAGGCCTGATAGCAGTGATGAGTTCACTATTTGAACAAGATCAGACCCAATAACAGGAAGAACTTTCTTTAGAAAAGCTGTGGGTAGGATATCAAGACAGCAGGAGGAGGAGCTTAATTGGATAATGATTTTTTCAAGGCTGTTCTGGTTTAATTCGTGGAATTCAGACATTTTCTCTACATTGTTGTTGATTGGGGATGGCCCTGGTTGAGGGTTCGATATTGAGGTACAGACTGACCGTCTAATTGTTAGAATCTTTTCCGTGAAAAAGCTGGCAAATTCATTGCAGGCCCTGGTAGAGTTTAGTTCAGGGGCTACTGTAAATATAGGGTTAGTTAAGAAGCTTTAATTGCTCTAGTTGATTATTGAGCAAAAAAAGCACCAAAAGGACCTATATTAATAACCCCCCTGCAAAAAAGATAATTACTATGGCTTTAATTCTCAAAGAGCATGTAAAATCAAGAAATCTGTGACTAAAGTTGTGTTCGCAAGCCAATACAGTCTCACTAATACCTAAAATAGATATTGTGCAAATACTAAGGGGAAATATGCCTGTTTTTATGTGGATATATATATTTATATTTGTACCTTCAGATCATCCATAAAAACAATGTCTTTTGACTTATTAAAGAGGACTTCCACCCCTTACCCTGAGGTATCTCAGCAGGTCTTCTTCATCCTTCATCAGGCCCACCCAGTTGCCGAGATCAGATGTTTCCCTGTACAGCGGAGAGTCCTCAATCTCATTTTTTTGGTCTCCTGTGTAGGTATCTGGCTGTGCACAGGAGAATAAATTGTGAATGTTATTACTCAATTAAGCTGAACTATAGATAGATTCAAACATATAAAAAGCATGCATATGAAGTATTTACAGTTGAATCAGACCAAACTTATGTGGTTTTAGGTCAGTTAGAATTTCCAAATTTGTTCCTATTTGCTAAATCTCTCAACGTTGAGAGGAAGAATATATCAGATTTATTTATTAATGTCCTCAAAATCAGAAGTTTACATTTTCTCAGTATTTGGTAGCACTGAACTGGGTGACCTGGATCAAACGCTTTGGGGTTCCTTCCTCAAGCTTCTCTCATTAGTTTGCTGGAGTTGTGACCCATTCCTCCTGATAGAACTGAGTTAAGTTTGTAGGCTGCCTCTCTCACACACCTTTTCAGATCTGACCACAAATTCTCTCTAGGACTGAGATCAGGGCTTTGTGACGGCCTCGCCAAAACATTGACTTTGTTGTCCTGAAGCCACTTTGTAACCACTCAGGCTGTATGCTGAGGGTCATTGTTCATCTGGAGGACCCGTTTGCCCCCGAGCTTTAACTTCGTGATTGATGTCTTTACATGTTGCTTCAATATTTTTACATGATGTTCTTTCCTCATGAGGCCATCTATTTTATGAAGCGCACCAGTTCTCCCTGTGGCAAAACAGGCCCACATCATTATGCTGCCACCCCCATACTTTACAGTTGGGCTACAAGCGTTCCCCTTTTCCTACAAATGTCACGATGGTCATTATGGTCATTATGGCCAAACTGTTCCACATTAGTTTCATTAGATCACAGGACATGTCTCCAAAAATGAAGGTCTCTGTCCCTGTTTGCATTTGCAAACTGCAATCTGGCTTTTATACTTCTTTTGGAATAATGGCTTCCTCCTTGCAGAGAGGTCTTTAAGCCAATGTCAGTACAAGACACTTTTCACTGTGGAAATTGAGACCGACTTTTCAGCTTCAGCAGCAACGTTACCAGGTCTTTGGCTTTTGTTCTGGGGTCTATTGGCAGGTTTAGGACAAACACTTGTTCATGTCTGGGACACAGAACCAATCTCCTTCCTGAGCGGTACTGATAGTTGGACATTCCCATCATCTCTACACTTTTATTTGTTTGAACAGGAGAACACGGCACATTCAAGCACCTGGAAATTGTTCCCAAGGATGAACCAGACTTGTTCAGCTCCACAATTCTCTTCCTGATAGCCGATTTCTTTTGACTTTCCCATCATGTCAAACTAGAAAGCAGTGTGTTCCAGGTGTGGCCTTAAGATACATCCACAGGTGTGCCTCCAGTTAACTCAAATTTAACTTCAGACTTGTAATAGTTGTTTTGGTCAGGTGGTAGGAATTTGTCCCGTAACCGGTGGGTTGCCGGTTCAAACCCCCGCTTCGTCCGTCTCGGTTGTTGTGTCCTTGGGCAAGACACTTCAACCGCCTTGCCTGCTGGTGGTGGTCAGAGGGCCCAGTGGAGCCTGTGTCCAGCAGCCTCGCTTCTGTCGGTGTGCACCAGGGCAGCTGAGGCTACAATGTAGTAGCTTGCCACCATCAGCGTGTGAATGTTTACAAGAATGGGTGAATGACTGAATGTAGTGTAAAGCGATTTGTGGTCCTCTGACTGAAAAAGCACTAAACAAATGCAGGAAAAAGGTGCATGTAAACGTCTGGTTTCAACTGCATGTGCAATTCAATTAAAAGGAGGTATATACAGTAACAGAGCTTTAAAAAAAAAAAAGAAGCTGAGTGAGACAAAATTATGCATGCAGTGACGACACAATGGAAATGGAAATAGAATACGTCAAGGTGATATTTACAAGAGTGCAGTTGTATTGATGGGGCTCTATAGTCTTCAGCTGGTACAACATTTTACACACAATGATGACACACGTCCAGACAGTGCAAACACTAGAGGCAAGGGGTCGATACTGGCTGTAGGGCAGCGCAAAGGCCCACGACGCCAGGAACACATAGTTGAGCAAAGACACCTGCACAAGAGACAATACAGGTGATGAGGACATGAAAATGGTCACATTAAGGCTTTTCCCACACAGATCATCACTGAAATACTATTTTATTTATGTTTATTAATAACCTATAAGAAAAAGCATTTACAGAAAGTTAAATACAACAAATCACTGAAGTAAAGAAATGTATTTGTAATTTAAAGGAGCTCATTCAGGGTAAACTAGCAGATATGTTGCATCTCTACCAGGCATCCCTTTAATATTATTTCTATGTTTTCCAGCATAATTACAAGAGGAAATAGATCTAAAAATGTATGACTGTCACTTTTAGTTTCATTCTGTTGTGAAAATTCTATGCACTTTCACTGAAAGAAACTTAACCTGCATCATATTTATATTATAAAACATGAGTAGGTTCTAGGGATGTCTGATATTATCGGCCGATATTGGCATCAGAATGTTGTGCACTCGGATTTAGCGGTATCTGCTTCTACTTTTTTGATGACAACTTTCTGACTCTACTTTCATATCGTGCACATATTATACATCAAATTCTTCAGCTACTTTTCCTCTCATTCAAAATGACAAAATACGACAGATCCAATGTATAGTTTTTCAGATATTTTTGTTTGTTTGGCAAAACCCGCAATATATCCTGTGGCTTCTGCAATTCTGAGCCAACCTTGAACGTTTAGGTAGACGTCTATTGGCGGTATCGGAATTTCAGATTTAGACTATATGGGAATATCGATTTAAAAAAAGACAATATCGAGCATCCCTAGTAGGTTCTTTATCATTTTCCAAACTTCCACTTGCAGCTTCAGAGCCTCAGGTTGCAGACCCCTGATTTAGATGGAGAGCCATGTCTTGGTAGGTTTGCAGTTGTGTTCAACTCTATTTAAAGATTTGCTGGTTGAGATGTTTAAAGCTTGGGATATTTTTTTCATAACTCAACCCTGCTTTAAACCTCTCCACAACCCTAACCCTGAACTGTCTGTTGTGTTCCTTGGTCTTCATGATGCTGTTTGCTCTGTGATGTTTTCTGTGATGTTCTCTAACAAACCCCTGAGGTCTGATTTATTCAATTTGTAATTGAATCCCAGAGGCGAGGCAAGCAATTGGTTGCAATAGGCTTCATATAGGGGAGTTAGATCAATTGTGGCTGAAAACAAGTACAAAGTACACTTCTCAGATTTACTTGTTTAACATTTTAAAAACCATCCTCCAATACAATTATGCTACTTTTCATTCATCTATCGCATTAATGGCCTATAAAAACTCACTGACGTTTTTGGTTCTAATTTAATAAAAGGTTAAATGGTTTAAGGGGGATGATAATTTCTGTAAATTAGCAAGGAACTTTTTTAATTTTCCATGATTAAAGGCATAGATTTGTTATATTAAATCTAAGATTTGACATTGACACTGTAAAGTCATAAATTTGTGAGAAAAAAACCTCAGAAGCTTACGGACATTATTAAGTCATTTGCGCCCCAAAAATTTTTTTTTTAGGTGATAAATATATGAGACGCACATCTGGATGGTTTCAAAAGTATAAGTGGTATTTCCAGGCTCTTTTCTTGTATCAGAATATCTCCCAGGTCCAAATTCCATAATAATAATAATTAATTCCATTATAATTCCATTATGCACGCATTCTGTATCCTGTTCGAGGCATTCATGGCGAAAAAGCCTGGATCTACCACGCACACTTTGGAAAATATACAGACGCACATCTCAGAAATGTATTATTTAAACCTTGTACACCTTCTGCCACTTTTTGTCTGAAATATCCCAGTCTTTTCTTGAAAATATGCAAGTTTTTTGTGGAATGTACCTCTCTGTGGCCATTTTTTCCCTTTTAATCTACAATGACCCTAATACTCCGTCATACTGGGCCATTGTAAAACATCAAGTTTAAGATTAATTTGAGTAAACTGTGTTATTTTTTTTTATCTAACAGGGAAGATGAAAGTGTTTCTTACTATTTTTAAACAGCTACTAAAAAAAATAATTCAGAAGCTGAAGTTTCCTTACCTCCCAGATGCAGACCATAACAATGTAGCATGAAACAATCTTGATGATGTGGATCTCCACCAGCCACCAAATGAACAGCTGCAGTTTGTGGAAATACTCCAGGAACTTGAGAAAGAGCACCGTGAGTCGGTCGACCACCAGGTGCCATTTATTCTTCAGATCTGAAGAAATAGAGGATTCTGTAAATGTTTAAACTACCCAATATCCCTTACGTTTTTTTGCCTACAAACAGCCAGACTTATATTTTAAAAAGGTCTGAAAAAGTAGCTCTTAAGTCTTTTTGTAGGTCTTTTAAAAGTTTTCTTTGAAAGTTGCTGGATTTTTTTATTTATTGTTTGCAGACAAGGACAATAGAATGAGTTCTACAAAAAATCTATGTCAGATTATCTTTATCTGAAAGTTATGTCAGTAAAAGTCAAGAATGTAGCAATGTTCTGAACACAGCAGCAGGTAAATGTAATATTTATCAATCGAACGTCTATTGATGTCAGGTTTTAAGCTAATAGATTGTGAGGATCTTGGTTGATAGCTGAGTGTGAAGCAGCCTGGATGAGAATCAGCATTTCCAGATAATGTGTCTCTTTTGAGAAAAAAGCATTTGGTTCATTTTAAAGGTCTCATTCACTTGTTTTTTTCAATAAATGTGCTGTGGTCTTTAGCTTGAATGAATGCCTTGTGAGTCGTTTTAAGTGGAAAAAATGCTCTCGTGCTCCTGTTTTAGGAGGTTGCAGTTTGTCAGAGGAGTGGGTGGGGGGAAACGACAAGATTAAGAGTCTAACTAATTGATATTCATGATATGCAAACGTCTCGCCTGTGATTGGCTAACAGCAAGCCAGCTCTTATGCTGCCTTCAAACAAACAACTAACTTAACTTATTTCGCTGGTGGTGTTCAAAGACAAATTCCTACCGATTCTTCCTCAGCTCTTTCTTTGGTAAAAATCATACACTGTATATATAAGATGGAACAAGGCTCTGAGACGCCCCCCGTAGGTTTCTGAAGAGCTGAATTGACGCCAACTGGGCAGTTCCCCCCACCGCCATCTTGGCCGCGTCACGCGTCTGGTCAAGCCCGGAAAATACAAAAATTGGGCAAAGAGGTGGAGCTGAGAGTGGGACTGTGAGGGTGGGGGCAGATGATTGACACTCTGAACCTATGTAGCTACGAGCTAACTGAGCTAACCTAAGCTAACGGAGGGTAGCGGGCCCTTTTAGCTAGAAAACCGCAGTTGAGCGTCTCTGCTACCCTTCTGCCTTCTAGGCAGATTGTCAAATAAAAGCATGAAGCCTTGTTGGTCCATAACTTTCACTAAAACTATGTGAATTTTAATTGAAACAAGTTTTAATAATTAATCTGTAAAGTAAAGAAGAAATGTGATCATTTCAACCCATTTTTGACCAAGCAGCGGTATCTGAAATGCACATCAGAAATAAAAATTTACTTACCAAAAAAAAATGGAGGAGAGACTTCTTGGACGGTCTGTTAGTGCAATCATTACCACAGGAAGCCTTCTTTGTCCAATAAGTGCACGATTAACATCCGAACATAGATAAACATTGCGGACGCAAATGATGGTCGAGTTCAGAGAAACGAAATATGCTAGACTTTTAACGTGAGGCCGAGGCTGAAGGCCGTCCCTGGAGCAATCCGCTAGCCACCAGCGCTAATGCTGACGGCTCATCTGACACCTGTCAATCAAAAGGACACGCACCTTATTATTCATAATTTCAAGCTAAAATTGCATCTAAATGGTTGAGTTATAAAAAAATGTCACCCCACTCAGAGTTGTCATGAAGGTAAACCTGACCTATTAAACCTAAAATGGTTATTTGAACCAGGCCGTAAACATCTTTATTTCTGCTGGGAAGTTGGCCTTTTTAACATGGGAGTCAATGGGAACTTGCTTCTTTCTGCAGCCAGCCCCTACTGGATGAGAGGGGAACTGCAATTTTTGTCACTTCCGCGTTGGCCTCATATTTGGCCGGCGGAGTTTGCCCCTTGATAAAAATGCTACGTTTTTTACGTGTTGTCGCCACAAATAACACATGCCCGAACGTGTTTCGCCATGTTGTGGAGTTGCTAACGGTTAGCTTCTACCAGCAGAGACGCGCTCTGCTCTCTCCTGGCCGCAAAATCAATTCAGCCTTCCTGTGGGTGGTCGCAAGCCAAGGTAAACAAGACCATGAACACTACTATTCGCTGTGAAATAGAAGAGACTGGCTTTCTATAACTCGCTCATTTTTCTATCTGTTTTCTTTTTGTGACTAATACAGGCAATGGGGGTTGGAGAAAATATTCATGTGCAGCTTAGAGTGACCAAGTGTATTTCAAGATGAATAAGTATAGCACGGTTTCTCAGTGACAGACCTTTAGCCACAGACAGGTCCAGAGCATTTATTCCAGGTAAAACGGCTCACAAAGCATTCATTCGTATTGTAGACCACAGCAACTTTATTGAAAAAAATGAGTGAATGATGGCTTTAAACTTTTGTTGTTTTTCGACCACGATTAGATTTAGATGATCGCAACCTAGAGAGCCACACTAAAACATTTATTAGTGATAAACATAAGATTCAAGCTCCTACTGGAGTGAATGCAATACAAATTATGTGAAAAAATCCATGGTCTGCCAGATTATTCAACAAAACATATTCTGATATGAAGGATTAAAAGACACTTTAAAGCAGTAATGAGAAAAAAACAACAACCTGCAAATAGTCTGTTTTCAATCCAGAAAAGAAAAACTCCTCTTCAAATCTTTAATTTTAATTTAAGCAGTTTACTTCTCCATATTTCTCGTTCTCTTAGCTCTATTGTTCACTTATTAATGTTTAACATCAGGTTCGAATGTGTTACATAAATAATTACAACAGTCAAATAAAATAAAAAGATTTGATGTTTATTAAGTTGACGTTTTAAATAATTGACATTTTACTGTAATGATACCAATTTCAGAATTTTAGTAAGTGTAGGTACTGACTTAAACATGCTCAAAAATGAGTTCAGATTCCAAACTTGAGGTTTAATGATCTGAGAAATAGGAGGTGCTGTAATACCCAGTTTTATATTCTCATAAAGGATATAAAATGTCCAACTCGGAGCGTTTCTAACAGAGGCCTTGTTGTTTGGATAAGAACGGATACAGCAGCGACAGCTCATTATGAAACCGAGAGGTCCTACGGGGCCTAGTTTTATTACCCTTTTTTATTTTCTGTGTATAAAAATTTATTTTAATTTAAGACCAGCTTGACTGAAAATAAAACTAGAAATAAATCCACAAAATGCAAAAAGAATAAAATCTGTAATGTGACCCGTTTTTTTTTTTGTTTTTTTTTGCCACTTGGGTTGCATTGATTAATGAGCAGCTGGTGAAAGGTTAGGGAGACGAACTGTATGCCTAAATACTGAGATGCCTGGAGGAACGGGTCTGCACACTCACAGCTGATTGAACATGACACTAAATAAAAAACACATGGGGATTTCAGCTACAAAGACTGGATTTTACATGATGCGTTGTGCATATTAAGTAAAGCTTCTAGTGGCCATTCCTAGATGTAAAGTGCTGTATAAGCAATGAAGAATGGGGTGGCTTCACCTATTCTTACTAATTACAACCATTACAGAATATGTTGGTAAATGTGACTCAATCTTTGCAAAAAAATATTTATTCAGCCATATTCAATGGTGTTGGAGCATGAACAGCCTGTTTAAGGTCATGCCACAGCATTTAAATCTGATTTAGGTTCAGACTTTGACTAGGCCACTACAAAACCTTCATAATGCCGCCATTTTTAAAATATTATTTGAACATTCAGAAGTAGGCATGTTGCTGTCCTTTCATGTAATGTTCTGCTGCATAACACATATGTGCTTGGGTAAAAGCCGAAAACATTCTTTTAATTTAATTATTTAGTTGAAATTCTGAATTTTGCAGCTCCGCCGTATACCTGAGCTCTGCTCCGTGCTCGGCTCCGGCTCTGTTGCGGCACTGCAGCGCTGGCTCTCCTCCGTGCTGGACTGGCGCTGTTCGTACAGGTTTTGGGGTTTCCCGTCACTCATGCTGCCGTCAGTGTCCGTCACCAACACGAGCGCCTGCTCCTTTTCGTTTCCCGAACCCCAACTCTTTTCCTCCTCCTCCAGCTCCTCCTTCTCTTTGGGCAGCGCAGCCTCCACCGAGCTCGCACTGAGCATGGTGAGGTCCTCCAGGCTTGCCGCGGGCTCCGCCAGTCTGAAGACACGGGAGCAGTGTTTAGTCACTTGGGAAACATAAGTGGATATCAGTCTTCACATCTCTGTTTTAATATACTTATGAGGACCACTGGGAATTTTTGCTTTCAGCCCTCAAAATTAGTAATTAGATTATTTTCCTGTCCTCTTCTGGGATTTTTAGACTGTTTAACTCAAAAGAAAAAAAAGGTGCATGGATCTCTGGAGGCCCCACTGCTGAGACAGTTTAATATAACATGATTCTTTAAGTTATTGGGCAAACCTGTTGATTTAACCACCAACTTATAGCCGCAAAAAGTAGTAAAACTACTTGTGGATTTGTCTAATAGCTAGAATATTTTGACACCAGGGACCATTACACATCTCATAAGCTGATCGTTTTCATTAGCTTATGAATATGGGCTACTGTTCCTTTCTAAATAACAGCTTTTTTACTGTGGTAAGAAAGTGCTTGACTGCAAAATGAAGTCCCTTTCATGTCTGCTTTCCACAAACTGGACAACAACAGGTGCATTTCCATCCATTCTAAAGGATAAAGGAAAGGCTCTAAGGATAAACCTGAGATAAATGGACATGTAGTCATGATAACAAAAATGTCTGCATCCTCCTACAGCTTTATTCTACAACACATTTTTCATGTAAACAAATCCTATATTTTTCCAGAATCAATTTCCCAGAGCCCTTAATCATTTAAGTTCATTATGAAAATGCCAAAAACCCATCCATCCATCCATCCATCCATCCATCCATCCATCCATCCATCCATCCATCCATCCATCAGTTACTGCAGTAGTCTGCCTCCTACTTTATCTGAGCTATGGGATTGTCCGGACGGCTCTTTACAGCACACAAATACTTGTAAGCACTTCACACTACAAAAAAACCGAAAAAACTCATATATTCCTTACTGGAACAAACCCTATTAACTTTTTTGGGGGGAGGGGGGGAAAGTTTATCAAGCATTAACAACTCATTAGAAGTTTGTTTTTATTGTCAATAAAAAGAAGTCAACAGCTGCAGCTCTGAGAGCGGTTGAGGTAAAAGACGCTGACGGAGGACTAGCTCCACGTTCACAGACCTGCACAGACACGTAGAGATAATTTTCACGAATGAAGCTCTATAACTTTGTCTTTTGATGGGTAAATTTGACAGCTGCACTTTAAAGAAACAAGTCCTCATAAGTATATAAATACAACAACCACTCATTCACATTGATGCAAAAATTCAATAGGGATTCATCAGCTCTGACTGCTAACCAGAGCAGCATTTCATCAGGCATTGTTATCGTAAAGCAGTGCACATTCCCTCTGCATTCTTTAAAACAATCAATGGTATTCCATCACTTCTTCCTGCAGCAGTTAAATAGTAGGTGAAGGGAGGCAGTAACCCCCGTTTTAAAGTCTCCTCAGGCAATGGAGCGCTATCAAAGTCTGGGTTTGGCTTTCATGAACCGGCTGCATATCAAGGCAAGCATTCTGCCATCCAGCAGTCAACACTTACTTGCTCTGTTGAGAGGGAATTTTTTCTTTGATGCTGCTCAGGACAATAAAGTTACACAGATGGGAATATTAACAACGGGGAGGAGATCAGACCTGAAAATCACTCAGATATCCGCACAGATTTAAAATGCATGAAAACTGGCCACAGTAGTTAGGTAATTTAAAGGGAGGTGGGCTTTATTAGGAGTATGGGAATCTCAGGGCATAAAAGGGGTGTGGATCACTGGGAAGATACGGTGAAGAAGGAAGATGTTCTCCCAGATTTAAACATGCTGAATTTTTTTTTTTCTGTTAGGAGAATTTATGTTTTAAGAAAGTTGTCGGGATACAAGCAAAACACAAAAATATAAAACCTGAAAAGGAAAACCAGTCGTGTCATGTGAAATACCTCAAATCCAGGGGAAGGTGATTATTGTGCAGCAACATTATAGTAAAAAAAAAAAACGAGGAACCAGGAAAGGTTTAGGGAAGGGAAGGACATGTCACGCTGGGAAGTGAACTGACCTGCAGACTGGGACCACAAAAAAACCCAAAAAGTAATCGAGCAGATACCCACCTATTTATGATCAAATCGACACGTTCTTTGACTTTAACGTGGCTGTGAGAGAAGGGCGGCAGAAAAAACATGGCAGCAGGTCACAGACAAGAAGCAGCTCAGCCGGGCACACAGAAGCGAAACAATAAAAAAAATTTTAAAAAAAACACTCACGAGCGACAATAAACCTGACAACCAAGCCTTCAGACTGGCACTCAACAAATGATGAGCACAGCGGTTGTAATGGATCTTTAGGGGAAAATATGAAGAACAGTAGTGCTAATAGCTTCAACACAGGCTCCATTGGACATGCATTTAATTGTGTGTTTGAGTAACTGTATTTTCTGGAACAATCATGTGCTTTTTTATTAGTTTACAGCTGCCAATAACCAGAAAGTAACAGCAACATATAGTCAGTATTGGTGACTTTTGATCCCAGAGGTGGGCCATCAAGACTTTTTAGTTATTTGGAAAAGGACCAAATAGATGACATAAACAGAAAGTTCTATTCGATTTATGTTTTAAAATAGTTTTAAATAATCTGCAATATTGTTTATCATATAAAATTGTGTAAGAGGACCTTGATTCAGTGTTTTACGTCCCATGACGTATCTTACAGTCGATTTTAGTGTATAAGAAAAACATTTAGCAGTCAGAAATTAGTCATCTTGGGCACTGAATGCCGTCTTCCATCCATCCATCCATCCATTTTCTTCCGCTTATCCGGGGTCGGGTAGCGGGGGCAGCAGCCTAAGCAAAGAGACCCAGACTTCCCTCTCCCCAGCCACTTGTTCCAGCTCCTCGGGAGGAACCCCAAGGCGCTCCCAGGCCAGCCGAGAAACATAGTCCCTCCAGCGTGTCCTGGGCCTTCCCCTGGGTCTCCTCCCGGTGGGACGTGCCTGAAACACCTCACCAGGGAGGCGTCCAGGAGGCATCCTGACCAGATGCCCGAGCCACCTCAACTGACTCCTCTCGATGTGGAGAAGCAGCGGCTCTACTCTGAGCCCCCTCCGGATGACTGAGCTTCTCACCCTATCTCTAAGGGAGAGCCCAGACACTCTGCGGAGGAAACTAATTTCAGCCGCTTGTATCCGTGATCTCGTTCTTTCGGTCACCACCCAGAGTTCGTGACCATAGATGAGGGTAGGAACGTAGATCGACCGGTAAATCGAGAGCTTCGCCTTTTGGCTCAGCTCTCTCTTCACCACGACAGACCGGTAGAGCGCCCGCATAACTGCAGATGCCCCACCAATCCGTCTATCGATCTCCCGCTCCATTTTTCCCTCATTTGTGAACAAGACCCCCCAGATACTTAAACTCCTCCACTTGGGGAAGGACCCCATCCCTGACCCGGAGGAGGCACCCCACCCTTTTCCGGATGCCGTCTTACTGAAACTAAATAATAGAAAAAATAACTAATTATATTTTGATAACCCATATTCTGATTTGTAGCCACTCCAAGGTATTATACAGGTGACTGTCTACTGTCGCTACACGTTCGTCCAGGAGGAGTTAATGCTGCAAGTCAATGACTCGATACAATCTGCTGGGTTCCTTAGATAGAAACGTTTTAAATTGAATTGAATAATGAACTGAAAGATGAATTGGAATATATGTACAACTGAATTGAAATTACCTTTCTAGTAAAGTGCCTTGAGATGGCATGTGTTGTGAATTGGCGCTACATAAATAAACTGAATTGAATTATAGAGCCATGATTCTCAAACTGCTGTACAAGTAGTAAAAGTACCACTGGAGCTACGTCAGCCCTCTTTAGTGGAAGACATTTTGGTTCTAATTATCTGTGAGATAAATACAGACAAATTAGTTGTTATAAGGACCAACAGCCAAAAAGATGAGCATGACAACACAAGCTCAGAAACATGTGGAAAGTGAAGAAAATTATTATTATTATTGGTGTGGTGTGGTGTTTTCCATTTACAGTAGCTGGACTTATATAAAGCCTTATATAAAACCTTTTTAATCATGCTCCTGCTACAAGTTTGACTTGCTAATAGATATGCTCAGTGATATGCTAACTACTTTTAGCAGTGCAAGCTAATACCAATTTATTTCTCTAAATGTTTCACTAAAGAAGGATGCATATGAGGATATGTGTGAAAGACCGAATGAAATTCAACTCAAAACAACTGGAAACCTTTTTTTCCCCAGACCTTTATGCATTTGAGCTTTGAGAAACCTTCAACTTTGCCATTCAGAATTCCAACTTCAAGGAAGCGTTCTGTTAACTCTTTAGACTCGTGGAAATTTCATTGTGAGGGAAATAGAGCCTGCAATTCAACCGCATCCTTCAACCAATCTTGGTTGTCGCAAATGGCCGCTCATTTTGAACCGGTTTCTGCTGGAGGTTTCTTCTTGCTAATAGGGAGTTATTTATTTCCACTGTCACCACATGCTTGCTCAGTTTGAGGGATTGCTGCAAAGTCAGCGACTCCATGCAGTCAGCAATGTCTGGGAACATTTTACTAATTGGCCTCATAAACTGAAATAGAGGTAACTGCACTGTAACAATACCCAAACTCGGTTATATTAAATAAGCTATATAGACAGTGACAAAGGGACTGGAAATACAAATTTGTTCATTTCCTTTCTTCATTTTTTAACTATTTAAGGCCTGGAAAACATTTTAATAAATTTCACACTTTTATAGGTTACACATGAACCCTTTATGAGGTGGGGGTTTTTTTTGTTAAAGTTTAAAAATCTTAAAATCACGATAATCTATGTGCTAATGGTGGTTTGAGTACTGACTTTTTTGGGCAGAGAGGCCCCAACTGTGACAGGCAGAGTTCACCACTGTTGAATTTATAAAAAAGGTCACCACAGAACCTCCCAAGACAAATATTCATAACCAACCACTGTAAAGGTTTATCCATAACAACATGAGCAAAATAAATGAAAAATCATGTCTTGCGTCAAGAAAAGAAAATAATGAAAAATTGTCAGAGTCTCACCTGTAGATGGTGCTTTCTTCTTTCGCTATCACGGCCTGGAGGTCGGTGAGCTGGAGGAAGGGTTCGTGGAAGTAGTGCAGGTGAAGGATACACACCAACAGGAAGGAGGTGGGAATAAAGATCCTGGTAAACAGCATGGCTAACGAAAACCGCTCCAGACCCAAGTCCCTCAACCTGTAACAGATTTAAAGTATCAAAAGTTAAAGTGGGGATTTAAGGTTCCTTATATAGTAAAAAAGTCTGTTTTTTAATATTCACATCACCAAAAAAGAATTAACCTTATCATTATGGTACCAAATACAACAGATCATGATACTATAACATAATCATCACATATTTTTAAAATAGAACAAAAACAAAAAACTGCAGCAAATCAGTTCTTGAATTTTAACATTTGCACTTTGTCACACCGAGCCATAGATGGCTTTTCTGTTTTTTTGTTTACTTGTGTTGTCTTTGACTAATACTGTATTTAAATTTGTTTGAAAAAGTGCTACAAACAAGCAAAAAAACAAACAAAAAAAAATCTACTACACTATACTGCACACTATATACTGGTTTCCAATTTGACTTTCCACATACTTCACAATAAATTCTCCAAAACCATTTTCACCATGTGCAAAACATGTGTTTCACACTTTTTATATCTCAAAAGCGATTTTGACATGTGATCGAATGTGTGATTATTCATGTAAAATTCAAGTGCATTTCCCCAAATAGACAGTTTCCTGAACTGCAGGAAAGATGTTGGCAAAGAAAGGCCGGGGCTTCAGGTAAATCTGTGCAACGATGAGTCAGTTGTTTGCTCATATCCAGCTGTCGCTGTGTGGGAAGGGATACCAGAGATGAGTCAGCATCTCCGATCAGTAGTTACTCACTTCTCATCCGTCACATTCAGCACTCCTTTCCAGAACTTTTCAGAACCGTCAAACTGGAAGGTGTAGACAATGGTGAGGACCAGCATGGTGTACATCACCACAGTCATCCAGAAGTACTTCAGGATCCTTCTCCACCACTCATAGTGCACCTACAGTAAACAGGAATCACTGCATTGTCTAACAACGTTTGGTTTTGAATTTAAACAAAGCAGAGGACATCAGGATTCGGGATCAAAAATAAAAGAACAGATACATTCTAAACATGCCCTTCACATTCTAAAAATTATAAAATAAAATGTTAATTTTCTGGAATATCACTTAAATATACATGTAATACGTGTAATTTGAGGGATAAAACTGAGCCTAAAACAAAAACGCTACTCAGTGTCACTCAAAGACTCAATGTTAGCTTTAATAATGTTCATCTAACTTATAATCTATACGTTCTGTAGTAATTGTTTTATGACAGTAACCTTCGGGGGGGACAAGCCAGGCATTCCTAACACTGTGTTGCATGAATGAGTGTCGATCAACCTCTCCATGAATTTAAAACCTAACCAGGCTGACAGAGTGTTTGATAGCCGAATGCCTCATCTTTCCGTTCAGTCTTGTTTCTCTCCGCTAGTTCCTTCGCAGACAGTTTTACAAGCCTGTGAATCCGCGGAGGAGTGAGGTGTCCGTTAAAAGACTTATTTATGTGACTAAAGCCTATCTGTGTTTGGTACATCTCTTCATAGGGCTCTGATGGACATAATATCTTTATTATTTGTCTCTTTGCTCTAAACCAAAAAATAACCTCTGTCAACCTAAAGCTGAGAGTCTGCTGATAATTGTGATATTGAAAATATGGGTTTGTTTAAAATTCAAAAGCTTCAAAAAGGTAAATGAATGAAACTATGTAAAAGTAATAAAAAATGCAAACCAAATCATGCAAATGATGCAATTAATAAACTAATAACAAATGAACTAATAAAAAAAGTACATTTGTGTGATGGTAAAAACAGTTATTACTACTCCTTATAACAAGGATTGATTAGGCATATTATTTCATGAGCAAAAACAGTTCAGCTGAACACTGATATCCTATCAGGATCATCCCATCAACCCATAAGCACACTTCTATACAGCCTGGAGTTTCCAAGGCTAGCAGAAGCCAATTCATAGTCTGGATGATTGTGACACAATAAATGGTGTTGCGGTGTTCACGAAACACAGTCTGTCTCCTGTTTGCCATTTTTAAACACGTAGAACTATGTTGTTGTTTTTTTTACTTTTGTTTTTTCTCTTGCTAGAAAATCTCTCCATAGCTGTCTGTTATGTCCGTTTATTACCTGTCTGTTTTTCACCGTGGTGAACACAGCTGAGCGGATTGTGGTGCAGATGTGGGAGCAAACCTCTATTTGCATGGCAGAACAAGCAATTACCGCTGTGCACATAATAAAATACAAACAAGCATGTTTCAGAGCTTTGTGCAAAACGTTCTGGCGTGTCGGTAATATGCCGAGCGAGATTGCAATGAGCAAGTGTACATTTTGGTGAGGGAATTTAACTTATTGATTCTGGGTGATGTAGAGCTGTAGGGGGAACACATATCGATGGGGAAACTTTTTTGAAATTGCAATATATTTACGAGGTTAGAGGGGAAGCACCCTGGTCAACAAGTCCGACGATTTTAAGTTTTTCGCGGGACAATTTTAAAATACGTCGGTAATGTCTGACATGTTTTCACAAACACTGGTGTTGTGGGTACCTGGTAGAGAGCCACGCAGGAGAGAAACATCATCATGTAGATGATCTTGTACATGACGATGGTCCCTTCAAAGCTGACGATGAAAAACATCCCGCCACAGATGTAGATCCAGTATTTGACCAAAACACCCATCACCAAGCTGCCGAGAACATGCATGAGGTCCTGCTCCCCTTCCTCCTCTGGCTCCTCCTCCTCTACAAAAGCAAACAACATGAGCACAAACACACCAGGTGGACTTCTTTAAAAGAAAATTTAACACATAGCTGGATAGGGCCACAAATTTAAGACAAAACAGAGGTAATAACTGGGTTTTTTTTTTTTTATCCATTGCTTTTGCAGCGAGACAATTATGAAAACCTTTGACTTATTTTAACAATTTAAAGATTTGAGGTTTAGCTGCTTAATTCAGACTAGTTACCATGAACTAACTATCTTACACCGTTGGAGACTAGTGTAAACAAAATTAAGAGCATGAGGCTTACCCTTCTTCTTTTGTTCGTCCACAAAGACATCAGAGAGACCGGCGCTGTCTTCTTTTAGTTTCTCTTGTCTCTCGGTTAACGTTTGTCTCAGCAGCAACCAGAACGTCAGCAGACACAACATCTAGACATAATAAAACTGTTTCACTCGGACAAGAAGAAGAAAAGGTGTCCACAAACCGACAAATTAACTGCAGTTTACATAAACCCATTCAGAACAAGTTATGTTTGGCCAAAAACCATGCAGAGGTCTGTGTAGTAAATCAGAACTGAGGGTGTACACCTCAAAGCAGGGTTATCAGACGCCTCATATTAAATTTCAGTTTGCTGTAGTTATGAAAGATTATTGCATTTTCTAACATCTGAAGATTAAACACCTGCATGGTTTATTAGAAAAGGAGCATCGAGAAATATTTAAATCCTTAGAACTGTTACAAAAAAACGTCACAACACACTCTTTGCTGTTTACTACACAACTGTGTCTCATTTCACAAGATTTTGTTTTTTTTACTGATTCATTTCGGCTTCCAAACCTTGGATGAAAGCGAGTGGAACGGGTTTTTCTTCGGGACAAAGAAGCCTGCGACTGGCTTCATGTTCTCAAAACTCCAGATGTACTGCAGGACGATCACCAGATTGCCGTAAGCCACCATGAAGGGAGACGACAGCATGGCGTAACGCCGCCGGTCCCTCACCATCCACAGCACGCAGGACCACATGAGGAAGACAAAAGTCAGCCAGCTGACGTATGTGATGCTCCACGCCTGCAGAGGACGAATTGTGGACATTTATTAGTTATAAATGCCAGCTGTAAAGTCATTAATACAGCAAATGCCACTGTCTACACTCCTAGATTGATCTATAGTGCTACACTCCCATGTCCGTATTTTACAGTAGTTTATCTTCTTGGCTAGCTAACTGGCTAGACGCCCCACTAATTTAGCACTTTATATCAGCTTGTTAAACTTACAGTGTGAAAAGGGAAACAGCATAAAAACAGTTTGTGCAATAAGAAAAACCTGAAAATATAAGGCTAAACAGGCACCTACTAAATTGGCTGAGTAAGGGTTAGCCGCGGAGGTCAATGCATGAGAAGATAATAACTCAAAAAAGATGATTTAAAAACGATGCGCTCTTTGCTCTACTTGTGGTCTCACTGGCCAGATTTCACATGTCAAGTGGCAACATAAGAAATATTCTAAGCAAGCTTTATTGTAAGCCAAGAGTTGAATACATTGATGTTCAAAATACTATAGCTTATAATGTTAAAATAAAATTACAAGCAAATTAAGTTAAATCAAAAGTGTAAATCTTAATCCTTTCCTTCTAATTGACAAACACCGCTTTTCTTTAATAATTTCTTTAAAGCAACACTAAAGAGTTTTTTTACCTTAAAATATTGTTTCCAAACTCGTGTCAGTGGTTGATCAACTCATAACAGGGTGAAACGGCACTTCTGCATTCGCTTTGCGGCCCTCTATCGGCCATAACAGCACTATGTAACTTTGGGTCGTCGGGTAGCGGTTTTGTAGTTCAAATGCGACTTGCTTTACGGCAGACTTCACAAAAGCCGGTAGGTGCAGCGTCCTGCAAGGCTCTCTGGGTGGAGCATACTCGGCAGGTACATATAAATGGAAGATACCTAGCAGCAGGTAGCTTGAACAATTGTCATCATGACGGAGCCAAAATTGTAATCATCTGTACACCGGTGTTCCTCAATCCGTGCTACCCTGTAGCACTGCATGCACATTTTGATGTTACGTCACAATTTGCTTACTCAGCAAATCTGTCATTAAGAATTCCTACCTGGAAGATCCATTTCGTCTGTTTTATTTCTTTGAAGTTTACGGTTAGTTTTATTCAAATTATTTTATTACTGGCTAATTTTTATTCAAAATATTTTAAGGCTTTCCTTAAGCTACTAGTTTCAAGTTTACATGACAGCCCTTATATGTTAGTTTCACTTCTGTGATATCGTTACACTGCATGGTAACAAGTCCCATTAATTAGAGTCGTACAGTAAATGCGGTGTATTTTGCGGGCTATTTGTGCTTATAATCATAGGCTACTACATTTTAATATTTTGGAGTAATAATACTGGCTTGGTATATATTCATTAGCTGCTTTACAAACTAACAGATTTCCAGAATGTGCTATTCATCTATAGGCCTATTTAACAGGTAGAATATTCTGATCAAGGTTTTTAGTGCATCTTTATGTGCTAGTTTTAGCTTTATATTAAACGGGTAGCATGTTCTGTGGATTGCAAGAAAAGTTTTCGTTATTCATAAGTTTTTGCTATGTTAGGCATTACTGCTAAACAGCCACTTCAATCCCGTCACTTAAAAAATATTTTCCGATGATTATGTTTAACATCAAAGCTAACAGTTGTTGTTTTCGGCATGTAAACATACTTTTCAAGGTGTAGCACTGACAGATGCTACGGTAGGACATTCTGAGGAGGTAGCACAGATCGTCAGAACAGAGCTGTCAGCCATATAATAAAGAAATTAGACCGTATCACGTTATAACGTGATGGTTTATTGTAAAAACGTGAAACTATCACGTTATAACGTTTTAGTTTCAAGTGGTTTTCACATTTTTACAACAACGTTATAACGTAATACGGTCTAATTTCTTTATTATATGGCTGACAGCTCCACGCCGCCGTACATATGACATGCTGAAATATAGAAAATGTACCTGGGATGAAGACATTTGACACAAAGGCTGCCCAAGACGTGAAAATCTGTAACATTAGATGGTATCGCTTGTAAATGTGAATCCCCTGGTGTAACCATAACAGATTTTACGACAGTAGTAGAAAACAATAAAATTTTCCCAACTGTAGGGGGACCCAGAGAGCTAAACTTACTTAGTGTTGCTTTAACATCAAGCTTATTTTTGTGGACAAATCTGGAAAGTAAAAAATTTTCCTTGACAAATTGACATTTAGAAGATGGATTTTTATATCTTAGAAAAAAGAAATATGAAAAGTTAAGTTTTTAAAGCACTTTTTCCCTTTTACTTTTCCAAATCAGGCAACAGTAAAAACTATTTCCATTCGTTTCTTTACATACATTAAACTGAAAATAAAATTCAGCAGTATGTCTTCATTTTAATGGTGGCTGAACCGTAGGGGGCGCCTTTCTGCTGGTGTTATAATATTAATGTTTGGTTGATATGTTTGCTGGGTAAGATGGCCATTCTGGCGTGCAGTGTTGTAGACGAGGAGGAGGAGGTGCAAAAGTGTTGACTGATCTATTCATTTCTCTAAAATTGTCATAAATTATCATAAAACAAATCCAGGGGGATTGCTTGGTGTTGTGCGATTTCACTACAACCTGGATAAGTCCTTCGGATTTCTGGGTTGATTTGTTTGTAGCCAAGACTATTTAATCAAAGAGTGTTTTTTGTTATTTTAGGTAGCAAGGCGTCAGGTGTCTGGTGTTATTAGTTGATTCTCAAAGTCCAGTTTCGAAAGAATTTAGATGTTTTTTGTTAAACTCCTACATTTTGCAAGTTATTGAACAAACCTTTCACTTATAAATAATTTAACCCCTTCATATTATTTTGCTTTATATAGAATGTTAAATTATTGTACACATTTTGCGACAGTTCATTTGCTTATACTAAACTAGGAAGGTTAATCTATTGGGACTGGCACCACGAAGATTTTTTATCCACCAGCTGCTACTGCTTCATTTATACATAAAGGACTTTTTTTTTTAAATTGTAGCTGTTGTAACACTTTTTTGTAGTAAACTTCATGAAGGAAATAACCATGTTCCTTTAATGGGGGAAAAAAAAAAGAAATCAAACAAATAGATCATGTTACTTTTAAATGTTACTCCACCTAGCATCTGCAATACTCACCATCATAGCTATGAGAGCACAGATGTAGCTCTGTTTCATGATGAAATGGAAGACTTTAACCATTGCACCGACTCCTTTTTTCTTAATGTCATTCTCTTCAGTCTCCTCCGACTCCTTCAATGCGGAATCCTCTGGGGGCAAACTCACTTCATATACAGACTCTTCTTTTTTCTCTGTTTGGATGATAAAAAAAGTTATATTTTGCCTCTATTTTTTGAAAAGAAGCAAGCATGTACAAAGCGGGACTGTATATACATTATTGTTTTTCAAAATATCCAGATATCAAGTCCACATGAAAGAGATTTTTTTTTTTATCTGTGTTTTTACACCAACAACTTTCTTTACTTTGGACCGTTTTATTTTGGTGTGGTTAAGGGCTGAATCGGAGGTTACAGACATTAAAAGCACACCCCATAAGTTCAGCCACATAATAATTTACTAATCAAAGATAAAGCAAAAATGGAAAGGTTTGAGAGAAAACTACGTACAGCGGGGCAAAAAAGTATTTGGCAGCCACCGATTGTGCAAGATGACAGAGGTCTGTAATTTTAATCATAGGTACACTTCAACTATGAGAAACAGAATGTAAAAGAAAAATCCAGAAAATAACATTGTATGATTTTTTTGCTACTTTATTTGTATAATGTTGCAGAAAATAAGTACTTAGCACCTACAACCAAGCAAGAATTCTGGCCCTCGCAGACTTGTTCCTTCTTTGAGAAGCTCTCCTATCACTTGTTACCTGTTTTAATGGGACCTGTTTGAAGTCAATATCTGTATGAAAGACACCTGTCCACACCTTCAAACAGTCAGACTCAACAACATCCACCACCGACCAGCAACAGCCCCAAAAACATCACAGCTCGAGAGAAGATCTACATGGAAGAATGGGCCAAAATAACAGCAACAGTGTGAGAAAACCAGGGGAAGACCTACAGGAAACGTTACACCTCTGTCATTGCCAACCAAGGTTACTTTACAAATCCTTTTTTGCCCCACTGTACACCAAAAAACCCAACATGCATAGAAAATTAAGTAAAACCCTTGAATTTCAGGGAGTATACTTTCCTTTCTTCATGAATGAACAAAGCTTAGATAAACAAATTTAGTTAAAGCTAACACGTGCTGCGTTTACAGCAGCCAGAACGTTAAATAAAGTTCAGTGCTCATTAGATGTTGTCATTCCAGAGTGAGCTGTTCACCTGAAATATTCAGTCATACTCTGACTGTTTTCAGAAAATGTGATCATACTGGATATTAAATCTTCTTAATCAGAGCTAACTTTCTGACATTTAAGAGTATAAATGCTATGATTTAAACACTGACGTGTATGTCCCCTGAAACGCAGAGGGTTATATTTTGTGATAGTTGTAATCTAAATGTGACCATATTGACACTGAACAGAAAAGAGTTTGAACCTGAAGCTTAAAAATATCATAGCTGCCTTTTCTCTCTTTCTGTTGCAGAAAAAACACATTTTCAACATTAATACACTGAATGTCCTTTGATAACCCTCTCTATTAAGTTTTACTTAGGTCCCACGTTCAGTAAACAGCTATCAGATTCAGTGATCCATTATATTTCAGGGGAACATCAGATGTCAGCAAAAAACAAATAAGTGCATTTCTATAAAGTAAACAGTTTTGTCACAATGAACCCACATTCATTTCAAAAGCTTCAGCGTTTTGTGTCAAATACGTTTAATTTATATATTTTGCAAGATCTACTGCTGATTCCACCAATTATTCCAGTACCTTCATAGCTACCACTTTCCCAGAATGCAGTGCAGTGTGATGTCTTAGACAAGTTTTCATTAACAAATATCCAGACTTTATCAAATTTGGTTTATTAATATTATAAGTTTAAATTTTGTACATTTACAGAGACAATTCAGGTATGCAAAGTATGTGGATGTCCAGCAGAGGACAGAAGTGGAGGATCGGTTTTAATTTATGGAAAACTTTAACATATCGTGATGGGAATATTTCAAAGTAATATGAATTAACTGTCCCTGCAGGACCAACTCAGGGACATCCCCTTGCTTCAAGACCCAACTACTTTTGACCTGGAAGCTTTCTGGGGAAACCTTTCATCATTGAAGAACAGGGTAGGATACATGCTCTACACACACACCGACACCATCACCACCACTGTGAAGCTAGTTTTAGTTGTTCCACACTCAAATGCAGATGCAGAAAGAGGGAGGCATCTGTTACTGTCATCAAGTCATCTGAATGTTTCTACAAGCACATAGAGCACACAACACCATATACTAACTAAAATTCACACACTGCACTGAAATGCACTCAAAAACTAAATACTGCTGTTTAAAGGGCCCATTTGGGTCCAACAAAAATCTGCCCTTTATTAGATGAACCAGTTATTTGTAGCAAGGAAGATGTAAAATTAGATATTTTTCTAAATAGTATAAACAGATTGGTTGACGGGCCGCGGGGGCCCATACGTAGGTAATCTGTTGTTCCTTAAACCCCAGTGATCTCACTCTGAACTTTAAGCTCTGGTAAACTAAAATAAGATTAACTAAGACAGGCTAAAGAAAGGTAAAGCTATTGCAAGGTAAGGTGCTGTAATAAGTTACGTTAAGTTCAGTTGGTTGATTTTCCTCTTTTTTTATCATGAGCTCATGAAATTCAAGACTGAAGTCAGTCGCTAAAACTATGTATACCTTTGTGCTTCCACTCGCCTATCATATTGCTGCTGATAAACTGAGGGACAATAAAGGCTAATTTGACTGTCTAATCGATTCTTTACGATAATCTTATTAATCCTGTTTTTACCATCCATGTCACACTTCAGCAGAGCACTGAATAAACTAAAAAAAAACAATAACTTGAGTAGAGCCACCCATTCTTAAGAAGGTCACTCTGTTACTCCAACTTACACTTCAATTTAGTCTGTTGACCCCAGATGATCAAGGGGGCAGGCTCCACTCTTTACTTCCTCATATTAAATGGAAACTCTTCAGGTTTAATGACATTTAGCGCTGTAATATGGATGACCCCACTAACGGTAAAACAACGATGTCTTGATCAGAGGCCAAAACAATCTCGATCCAAAGCTAAAGACACAATCCTGGAGAACAGGGGGGCAAGTCTGAGATGTCCGACAGCTGTTAAAAATAGTTTAATTGTGCTTTAACAGAGAAGAAGCTTTAACAAAAAGTCTAAAATAATATCATAAATCAAACTGGAAAATTAAGGCACTGAATATTCTTCCAAACACAAATTCCAATTTTTAGTATTGCCCATTTGTTCTTCAGGTATTCTGAGGGCCTTTCAATGATTTTATTTGGCTATTTTATTTTATAACTTGTTTTCCCTCCATTATCCGACTACATTCTTTTCCACTTTCTTCTTTTCATAAGTACACCATGCATGGTTCTGTTATAATCAGAAGCATAGACTAAACATAAAATGACTTAAAACTCTTCTAAAGTCTTTAAAAAACATTTAACTTTTTATTAATACAAACTATAAGATTACAAGAAAGCCTGGGCTTTTTAAAGTAAAATATTAACAATTGAGAAGCAGTTTAATCTAGAAACCTTTCTGACATCCAGACAAATTAAAATCCATCTAAATCCACAAATGTACAATTTTTTTTGTTTAAAAAATTTTTTTTTATTGTTTCTGGGCTCACCTGTACGTTCACTGAGCTTGTCGAGTTTATACTGGGGGGTCGAGTACAAGTCCAGAGAGACCGGTCCATTTTCGTTGGTGACAAAGTCAAGAGATCCGTTTAAGGTGGGAACAACCTGTGGATCAGAATTGGATAGCTAAAATCAATCTAACTAAAGAAAACACAGATATTATGGGATTACACTACTCTGAAACACTTGGCCTTGCAAAGGCAGAACAGAGCAACATCAACTGTGTGAAGTAATTTTTAATTAATTAGACTGATGGAATTAATACATTTTTTTCTATAAGCAGTAGATTTATTCCACTTTCTGGTAATTTCAGTTAACAGTTTTTTACTATGTGTTGTCTTTGCAGGGCTATAAAAGTCTTTTTACTACTTTTCACACTGCATTTCAGATTCAATTTATGGTGATCTTCCTTACAAACCTACTCTAAAAAGGATTTCATCTCATAAAATGTTCTTAATCTATTTTCTGCCTGTCTCTGCTTTGGAACATATGGCAACATAAAGCTGCAAATTTGCAACGATGATTATATGTTTTCCTAAAGTTATAGCTGTTGACATTGTAGGTATATGAAACTAAAAAGTCTAATTATATTTTTTGTTCATGGCTATTAAAAAATTATTCAAACCTGAATTCAAACCTTAGAATGGCATCGCTTCTGAAAATATGAGAGTCTTTTAAACATATAAATATTAAAAACAAACGCTACCTCAAATTCATTGAGTTTTAAATCAAGCATAGCCCAAAGATTTGCAATAATATCGTTTGAATGTTTTTGCACTTTGTTGCACGAAAACCACAACCTTCAAAAAATATTTTGGGGGGATTTTATGTAATAGACAAACACAAAATAAAGAGAGTTAATCAGTAGCAGATTTTGTCTCACCCATTTATTAAATTAAATAAAAAGTGTTTTCGAAGAGAAACCCATATCCCATTCTTGTTTAATTTCTTCCTTTTTACATTCCAAACATACACCCTTTTACAGATTAATTTCCTACAATGGTCTAACTGATTCGTTCGTTTTAATAAAATATAATTTTGTAACTATATAAAATAATTTTTGCATTCTAATAAAAAAAAAGAATCAAGTTTTTGTGGCTTATGAGGTCAACTTGGTAAATTTTGGTTCATGTCGCAAAATGCTTGGACGCCACGTCATTCTAAGGACTTAACATGCTTTGATGTAAACGAGAGATGTCCACATTTTTTGCATCAGGCGCCAAAATCGACAGGATTACGAGTCTAACTCATTAATATTCATGGTATGCAAACGTCTCGCCTCTGATTGGCTACCAGCAACACCACTGTTATGCTGCCTTCAAACAAACAAATAATTTATTTAGCATTATATTTCGCTGGACAAATTCCAACAATTTCTTCGTAAGCTCATCTTTCTTGGGTAAAAATGCAACGTTTATGTTTTATCTGCACAAATAATACAAGCAGAACAAGTCCCGCCATGTTGTGGAGTTGCTAACGGTTAGCTTCTACTAGCAGAGACGCGCTGTTCTCTCTCCTGGCCAAAATCAATACAGCCTTCCTGTGGGCAGTCGCAAGCCAAGGTAATTTTCTCTGTGACGAAGAAGGGACTGGCTTTTTCTGACTCGCTTGTTTTTGCCATCTATTTCCTTTCTATGACTAATGCAGACAATAGGGACTTGAGAAAATTTTCACATGCAGCATGCACATGCAACTCAAAGTGATCGATCGTATTTCAAAAAGATGCCAGTATTACATAGTTTCCCAGTGAACAAGAACTTTCATAGAAGAAAGTTGTACAGTTTCCTTAATTTTGGGGTTGAATGTTTTCTATTTTGTTCATCTCTAAATGTTTTTACTCTAATACCAGCAACAAAAATTTGAGCTTTCTATGAAAGCACTTTTTGTATTTAGCCTATTTTAATAATTGAGTGTACCTAAGTTTGTTTTTGAGTAAAAAAAAATTGGGGGAATGTTTGGATCCCTAATTACTATAATATTAAAATGAAAGTAAAAAAACGTGGCCAATAAACGATAAATAATTTGCCTTGTGCCTAAAATTTTCCATTTATGATTACATATATTTTTCATAGAAATTTTATACCAAAAAAATTGATGTCCATTTGCATCAGCTTATTGCCAAACTGCATCCAGGGGCCACAAAAAAACTATTCCAAGGCCTGCAAGTGGCCCCGGGCTGCACTTTGGACAACCCTGATCTAAACCCTCTCAGCTGTGGATCTTTGCAGATCCTCTAGACTCATCAAGGGCCTCTTCTTCTCTCATTAATGCCCTCCTTACTCTGTGACCACTTTACAATTATATGCTACTTTGTGCTGTTGAATTACATAAAATGCAAATAAAATAATTTTGAGGTTTGTAGTTTTATAACATAATATACAAAGGTTCTTGATTGTGAGTAATTGTGCAAGGCTGTAGCGCCGTATTAAAGGATGCAGTCTGAAAAGCAGATTGGATTCATTCATTTTCATTCAGAAGAACACAGAGGAGGGAAAGATGAGATTTTAAAAACACATCCAGAGCAGCCGCACCTCAGTAGTACTGATGCCATCCTGGGTGGAGAGAAGCTAGGAGGAGGAAAAAGAGCATACAAGGCGAGGCGTGTTATCAATGAGCTGCTGAAGTCAAAGGACCTCCTTGTTCTTTACAGTCGCTGATAAGCAGGAACAAAGCCGAGCTGAGCTACTCGGTAAATCCAGCCAACTGCTCATCTGTGTGTGCGCACTAAAAGCTTGGCCGCCAGGGACAGACTACAGACTTTGGCATAGGAACATTGTCAGAAATTGTGTGTGGGATGATTAGTTGCACTGAAACAGAGTGCATAATGAAGCCTACGACAGTTCATCATATTACAGCTGGTTTTCTGTTTATTATATATATATATATATATATATATATATATATATATATATATATATATATATATAGTTTATATATATATATATATATATATATATATAGTTATATATATATATTCTTGTTTAAATCTAAAACCAAACAAAGTTATTTGCCTAGTGAGCAGAAGATTCTTCAGCAGTTAAACATGAGAATATCTGGAGGTTATTTGGATTCCCAGCACCTTTCACATTTAGATAACAAACAGGACCATGTTTACTTAATCAAATGTCCGATAATCAATACAGCACTGCTCATGCGTGCATTAAAACCCTGACGTACGTTTTTCTCATCCGTGCCCTGGCGAGACCCCCACCACAGCTGCCTCTTCCTGTTGGCCGAGTTATGCAGTCTGTTTCCACTCTGCTCGTCTTCCTCACACATATCTTCATCCTTATCATCCTGAAAAAACACAGATAGGCAGTTTTGGTGTTCGATGTGTATCTTAAATAATGAGCTCTGGGCTCACACTGCTACTGTAGCTCACTGATACTTTCGGCTGGGTGAAGCTGGGTGACCTTTTAAAGAGGAAACCCTGATAAGTTTTTGTTTTGACAGCATCTGTGGGTTTAAAACAACTGTGAAACAGAAAGAAAACTATGACTGACTATCAGAATGCTCCATCTGGCCTTTGAGAATTTTCTCAGATAGAAGAAGAAAGCAAGACCTGACTGAAAATCCAAATATACGATATTACAGATATCGTTTTAGCAGTGTCTGAGGTTTTTTTTGTTCAGCGCAATGTTTAAAAATATTTTTAGCAAAAAATTAAGGTTGCTACTGTCTATTTTTGTTCTCGCCTTCCTTGTTGTCAGTTTTCCTTCAGATGGATCCATCTTTAATCAGCAGCTCAAAAACTGAAAACTTTGGATACATCAAAACTAAAAAAAAAAAAAAAATTTTGAGGTTAGAGCTAAGCTTTCATAAATAAATGGGAATAATCTCTTCATGTTGCATTAAAAACTGCTACCTTTGTCCAATGACTTACAAGACAGATTTTTCTATTATAGTTAATATGTTCAGAAAGATGTCCAATGAAAAAAATGTCAACTCAGGGTTTTAGCCAGGGATGTGACGCCATTATCACATGATAATTAAGCCAAGATGACAATCAGGAATCTCTAAGACATTAAAAATAAAATTTAGCTGTAAGGCAAATAATTACTTATTTATTTTCTCTTGTTTTGCCTTTTAGGTTGTTTGCATTTTTAACAGGTGATGACCTACAAATAAAGACATTCAAATACAAAAAAAAAGCAACAAAAATGTACCTTTTCCTATCTTTTTTGTCAGAGACAACGGCCATCATAATCTGGCACCTCCACCATCGAACAAACCTGTCAGTATGTGATTTAGGTACCAATCATGTTTTATTATTAGCCTCTAATCTAAAGTGTAAGAGTAGGTAAAACACATAAACGCACACACAAACACACATAGGCACAAACATCACTTTGTGGACAGATCAATAATGCATACAGCCCTACAGGTTTGAAGGGAAGTATTGACCCCTCTATAAAAACACTAATCTATAACTCCATTACAAGATGGAGGAGCGGAGCCTCGAGCTCTGAGGTGAAGGAAGCCTGGGGTAGGTCTTCTTTAAGGTGACCATGTGATATGAAGTTTCACTCGGCAGTAGGAGTGGTGAGCTCATTAGAGAGTCGTAAGCTTCAATAAATTTAGGAATCAAAAATGTCTTATAGCTTTTGCAACACTTGTGTAGTCAGCTGAGGTTGTTTGGAAATGACCTGCTGATATGATGCACTTCTAAAAAATCTTTTTGCACAAGATTATTATATACCAACTGGCTATTACACATAATACACCTGCTTGTACAGATATGGCAATATGGAGCCAGTTTGTGCTGCTGCTTGTCAAAATTAGACCAGCAGTGTCTCAGATAACACATTATCTACACACAGCAGACAGCTTCGGCCAGCGGTCGATTGTCCTGGATGTATCCTCAATGTGTCAAGTTCACAAGGCCATTTGCTGCTCATACTTTATCAGTTTGGATCTGTTTCAGAACAATATTTGAAGCTTTTATATCTGATCCAAAACATCAGAACTACGTCTAAAAAAAAATAAACGTAAAAAAACAAAACCATTAAGTTGTGCAAAACATTTTTAAGAGAGATCAAAATTCTGTTTTAAATGGAACTTCTTCTGGCATCAAGATAAATTAATCTTTTAAAACATAAATTTTCATTAAAATCGTATCGATGAGATGCCAGGGTAGGTTTGTTTC